>JAVJIF010002357.1:0-384925 GCA_038442645.1 Agave tequilana | reverse complement strand
TCTTAGGACCAACAATTGGTATCAGAGCTTTGCATACCCAGTCAACAACATATAAGGATAGCAACGGAGTTTCCTTCATCACAATTCAAAGAAGGACATTTTACCCGCTATTCGATGGATCGAACTACAACTACTGGAAGTGTAGAATGAAGATCTACTTACAATCGATCAACTACGAACTATGGAATATAGTAAAAGCAGCGTACACCAAGCCGACTACCAATTACAACGCTTGGAGTGATGATCAAAAGAAGAATGCGAACCTTGATGCTAAAGCGATTAATGCTTTATTTTGTGCCATAACCAAAGAAGAATTCAACTGCGTGTCAACAGGCACTTCTGCAAATCAAATATAGCACATTCTACAGGTAATACATGAAGGCACAAATAAGGTTAAAGAATCTAAAATTTCTACTCTTGTCCACAGGTTTGAACTTTTCAAAATGAAGGAGAATGAAACCATCTCAGAAATAGTTACACGGTTCACCGACATAACAAATTTCTTGCATTCCTTGGAAAGGAATACACCCAAGTCGAAAAAGTTCGCAAGATCCTTCGTGCACTCACACCAAATTGGGAGAAGAAGAAACTGCAATAGAAGAAGCGAAATGATCTCTTAACAATGTCATTAGAAAACCTTATTGGTAATCTAATAGCATATGAAGTGCAACTCGAAGATAGAAAGAAGGATGAACAACAATCTCTCTCAAAGAAGAAAGAACTTGCCTTCCATGCATCCTCAGACATGGACAATTCAGATGATGATGAAGACGAGATGACGATGCTTTCAAGAAAATTCAGAAAATTCTTGAAGTAAGGTAAGTTTAAATATTTTAATTGTAATAAAACAGGTCATTTGAAGAAGGATTGCCCATTGCTAAAAAACAAAGGTAAATTCAAGAGCAAAAAGTTCAAAAAGAAGAAAGACTATCAAGCATCATGGGAAAATAGTGATTCCTCTTCCTCTGACGAAGAGAACCACTAAACATGCCAACATCTGTTACATGGCGCTAGAAGAAGATGAGGTACAATATACTAAACTTTTAGATGCATTCCATGAATTATACAATGATCTTAAGAATAAAAAGATAAAGAATAAAGTTTTGTCAAAAGAAAATGAAAAAATTATTAAAAAAATTCTTGTTATACTTCTCAAATTTCTTCCATAAATTCTCAAAAACATGATCTTGAAAAAGTGATACCATCATTGAAAAAACATAATGAGAATTTATTACAAAATAATGTTTTATTGAAAAGAGAAACTATATTTTTAAATGAAAGAATTTCTATTTTAGATAAAGACATGTCAATTTTTAAAATGAAGTATGAAGAGATTTTGAAAAATGTTACTAAATTTATCAAGGAAAAGAAAAGTTAAATGATTTGTTATCATACCAAAAGATGTCACATAATCATTATGATCTTGGATTTTTTAGAAAATCTACATATGTTAGTAATCCATATAATTCTTTTGTGAAAAGAAATACTGATATTATTTCAAAAAATTAAGAACAAGTTCATATGGATTCCTAAAAACTTAAGCATTGCGGATAAAAATATTTATATTGCAATCATACATTCATGATATATGTATTCATGCAATTATGTGTATACTAACAGATGGAAACAAAATTCAAATATGGTTTGGACTCCTAAAGGTTATTCTTTGATCTTATAATGATTGGTACCATTCAAATGTTTATCTTTCAGGTACCATATAAGAAGTTTGATAAGAAATTATTTTTAGAACATTTATCATATATATATGCTATGATAAATTTGTTGTAGGGAGAGAACAAATGTTTTTTTTATATCTGTTATAACATTTTCTGCAGGGGATAACACATATTTTTATATATTTGTTATAACCTGTTCTACGTAGGAGGAGAACATATAACATATTTTCTGCAGGGGAGTATTTGTGCATACAAAGTGTCATCATCAAAAAGGGGGAGAATGTTGGAACTTGCTTTTGATGATACATTTGTGAAGATATATCATTAGAGCTCTATTTTACAAGCTTATTTAAGGGTTTTACATGATCAAGACTTTCCAAAGAGAGTAGCTATGGATGTATATTGTAATATTTAATAGTTTGTTAAAGGCCTTGAATATACACACACATCATTAGCTAACTTAGTCGACTTATACCCTTTTGTAGTCGACTTATACATGGTACAGTCGACTTGACAATTTCTATAGTCGACTAGCTTTTGTCCAGCAAAGATACAAACTCTCTATATTTTGACATGCATGCACTATTAGTCGACTTGACAGTCCTTATAGTCGACTAATACATGACCTAGTCGACTAATCATATTGTGGTGGTCGACTAGTTTCAGTTTCCAGAAACTTGTCCTGTGTTTCAATCTTTACCTAGTTGACTTGGTCCCTACACTAGTTGACTAACCCTATCTAAATTGCCTATCCTAGTCGACTAACCCCTACCCCTAGTCGACTAATGTCAGTTTCTTACTGTTAGACAGTTTCTGTTTTCTGGTGTTTTATCAAACGTTATCCAACGTTTCAATATTCAAAATTGACCTGATAACTATCCTAACTGACTATGGATTTCAGCTATAAATGGTATGTTATCCTAGGCTAGAAATACCAATTCAAAACTCAAGTTTTCTGCCTAAAACTCTATTAAAATTCTGTTTTTCAGAAAACTGTTTACACTTTCATTTCTTCACTCAAATTCCTACTCCATAGTGAAGATTTCTGAGAGTCCACCTATAATAACCTTTGTCCACGATCACATACAGATTTAAGGCTTATAGGATCAATTGTAATCACTCAAAGAGGAGCATGGTACAAGAGCGTTTTTGGGTTGAAGAGAGGTTGTACAACGTGTTATGGTCTTCTTAGTTTTTAAGAAGAGTTGTACACATTTGGCAAGGAGATTTGTCAAGTGGTGTGCAAGATGTTGATTGTGGGTATACAAAGTCAAAGGATAAAGGAAAATCTCAAGCGGATGGCTTGGGGACTGGATGTAGATCACGAGGACCAAACCAGGATAAAACACTTGTATTTGCCTTTGTTATCTTTTCTTTGATTTAATTTTCTTACTTGCAAGTTATCATATTTAATGCTAATATCTTTGTTTGAGCGTTGAAGTATATTTTAGATCCTACAATTCGCATCATCTCAGGACTAACATCTACTCTTCAACTTTTATATCTTGTATCGTTATTATTACTCATTCATTTACATGCTAGATATTATTTGTATGCTCACACTTTATTTAACCAAGAGAGCTATTGAAGTACCTCAACTCATAATTTAGAGAAATAATGTGGAGGAGTTCCAAAGCCCTTCACGGGGAATTCGGACTTACTCTTAGTTACACTTTGTATATTAGCAATTAGTTTTTAAATTCCGTATTATTTGTCCTAGATTAGCTCTACACCTATTCACCCCCCTCTAGGTATACCTTCATAAGTTGTCCTTTTATAACTTATTAAGTATAATTATCATATTAGGAGAATGAGTAGGACATAACAGGTTTAGGAGTAACATGAGTACATGCATAACAGTAGTACTTGCATAACAGGAATACTTATCAGGAGATCAGGTACTACTTACTCGTAATGTGATAATCATGAGTCAAGAGTTAAACATGACAGGTATCAGGTGTTAACATGACAGGTGACAGGTGATAAGTAATGTCATAACAAGGGGCATGTGTCAAGTAATAGCATGTCAGGTGTCAAGTGGTAATACATCAGATGTCAAGTGATACAGGCTTGTGTCAGGTAATAGCATGTAGATGTTGGTAATATTACGGCAAGTGTTACCACATTAAGAAAAACATGTCAAGTGATAGCTTAACAACCATAAACAATCAAGTGGAGCTTAAGCAATGCTGGAGGTGCAGACAGCAAACAATGTTTAGTCACTAGAGCGCTTGACGGAGCTACTGGAATGACTCAGCTTAAAAGGCGAGTCTAAAATCTGGCAAAGTTCTGCTTAGACGAATCTAGTGATAAGGTACTAAGCACTAAGCATGCCTACCAGGCAGAACATGAGAGACCTGACGATCTAAGCAAACTCCTCGACTGACTCCTCTTTTGAGGAAGTGGGCGAGAGCCCAAAGGCTAGAGCACACCCGAGGTCTAAGCGCACCTATAAGGGTGCAAGGCCTAGACCTATTGGGTAGCTAGCCTGGTAGTGGGCAGAAACCCAGAGTCAATACAAGGGTACCAGCACTGTTGTACCACACATGCATAAATATGATGTCATCTACACTATTACAAGCATTCGAACACAGGATACAACACATGATATCGGTACATGCATACAACCGGTACAAATACACAAGACCACATGTACAAATACATCACAAATTTAAATATAGTACAAGCTTGACGATGCGAGGAAAAATACTTTCTTAATCATAAATCTCGAGGAAAATATTGGGGACTCCGGTATGCTACACGTGTGCGAACACTGGACGAGGAAAACCACAAGACGAGAGGTGGAGGAGGGTCTTAGCCCCTTGATGGCTGGCGGCCTTAGGGAGGTGCGCAAGCTCCCTGGGAAGGCTAAGGGGGGAGCCGGCCTTGGGGAGAGAGAAGAGGGAGAGTGGAAGAGGGTGGGGGTGGAGGTGGTGTCTGTAGTATTTAGTGGAGATGGAGGAGGTTATTATGTTAGATTTTGATGGATAAGGAAAGGAAAGGATAGAGATGGTGATGTTGGAGGTTGAAATAGTGGTGATGAGGTGGTGTTGTGATGGTGAAAGTGAAGATGGTGGTGATGGAGAGAGAAAAAGAAGAGGTGACGTTGAAGATGGACGATTTGTAATGGTGGGTGGTGATTTGTTGAAGATGGTGAAGTTTTCGTCTGAATAGTCACCCGAATGATCGTCGGAGATATCTCCAGAGTAGAGGGGGCCAGCCTAGAGTTTGAGGTGGTGGCCAGCCTACGTGAAGATGGAGTGGAATTGGTTTGGTGGAAGGATTTGTGGGTGTTGGTTATTTTAGAGAAGGTAAAGGAGAAGATGAAATTTTGGTAGAGTTTTGGAGTTTGTGGTTGAATAAATGGAGATGGAGGAGGAAGAAAATGATGGTAGGGAGTTGTAATAGTTATAGTTGTAGTTTTAGTTGTAATGAAGATGAAGAAGAAGTTAGTGGTGATTACGCTTTTTGATGGAGAATGGTAGGTTAAAGGAGAAAATGGTGTACAGTTTGGAGTTGGAGTTTAAAAGAGAAGGGAAAGGATTAGGGTTAGGATTTTTTATGAAATGGAGAGGGAGTGAGGTGGCTCGGCCGGACCTAGTGATGGGAGAGGGATGATAAGTGAGTTGGAATATTTTGAAGGAGATATTTTGGAAGGAAGGATGTAGAATGTTGTAGAATAATGGAAAGTGTTTAAAAGTTGTTGGAAGGAAAAGGAAGGAAGAAAATAGGAAAAAGAAAAGAAAGAAAAAAGAAAGAAAAGTAACTAAAAGAAAAATAAAAATAATTAGAATGGTGGATTCCCCGAATTCAGTCGCGAATGAGGACAATTTTCGGAAAAAAAACCAGAATCGCCCAAAATTAATTATCTCAGAACGATGCCAAAAAATTCTCAAAAATCAAGAATAGTATACTGCAAATCATAGTGAAATTAGATTTAAGAAATTCAATTCTATTTTAAAATTAAAATTTCTAGAATTTGCCTCGATATCGGTCGACACTAAATCTGGCTGAATTTTAATAAATTCAGAGAAATCCCAAAAAAATGCATTAAGATAGTAAATATTATTCTAAGAAAAAATATGAAAGTGGCTTCTAGAAAATTGACTCTATTTGTAATTTAAAAATCTGAGAATCAAACGACAGTACCGATCACTCGCGATTTTGGAGATTTTATTAAAATAATTCTAAAAAATTCTGAAAAATCATGAAAATTTTAAAATATTAGAAAACAGTATGTGAAACTGAAATACATCAAACTTGACTACCGAAAAGACTAAATCGAGCAGTATAGTAGGACTGGGTCCTCGGTTCAGACTAGAGCTGACTCCGTGTTCATGAATCTGGATTCAAATCAAAACAATCACATAACTAATCATAAAACAAAACAAATATGGAAAGTAAATAGAAAAATATGATCTAAAAATTTGAATACGTATTTAAGTACGTATTCTGAGAACGGGAAGTTACAGTAGATGAGTCCGACGAAGCGTGATACATGGTCCAAGGGATTGACTCCCTTGAGATAACTTCGGATTCTCATCTTGATGATTATGTTAGCTCTTCTAATGATCATGATAGCAGCATGGATGCCCATACTTTGAATGAAGAGCTTTCCTTATTTTGTGAAAACTTGTTAGAAAAATACAAATTATTGAAGTAATTGAGTTTAAAAATGAAGAAAGAAAATAAGTTTTCGACTTCTAGGTTAGATTTTATTTTAAAAGAAAAGGTTGAGATTTCAAATGAAAGGGATTTCTTGAAAACTCAACTCGATTTTGTTTGAATGAAAATAAGATTTTAAAAAATATAAATGATTTTGATGTTGTTTTGAAGAATAATGATGTTTTGTATTCAAAACTTGAATTTGTTTTAAAAGAAAATGATTCTTTGAAAAATAAAATTATTTTAATCTCTAAAGAATTGGAATGTATTTTTAGAAAAAGATTCTTTGAAAAATAATTTTGCCCATTCTTGTCATGCTTCTATTACATCATCTTTTTGTGATAAGAATATTGTTTCTCATGCATGTTCTGTTTCTTCTTTCATTGACAATGATATTTATATGTTGAAGAAGAGCGTTGATTATTTGGGATCCACTTTGAGCCAATGTGCCATGAACCACAAGAGATTGGAATCCATGTTTCGTAAGAAACATGCTCCACTTATGCATGCACACCATCTACGGCATACACATGCTTATCATGCTCACACACATAACACCTTGTATGTTAGAGTGTACACTTGTACACATTATGGAAGCAAGGGCCACCTTGCAAAATTTTATTTTGATAGGTTAAATGTTTTAAATTCTGTAAGTAAACATGTTTGGGTTAGGAAAGCTTCTAACCCCCATGGACTAAAGAAAGTTTTGGTACCAAAATTCACTCTTATGCATTTGATGTAGGTGTGGACTCTCACAAGACGTGAGAGTATTGGTGCCTTGGTGGTGGATGCGTTTGAGCCAAATAGATACAACATTGGATGCATCGCTATCAAGGAAGTTTTAGTAGGAGGACCACTATGTTTTGGAGAAATAGAAACTAGCCCTACTGGTGTTGGTAACTGTCTCTGTCCTCCTCACTTTTTTATATGTTTTTATATTTATAGATTGATGATTTTTAGCATATCTTAATTTTCATGCTCATTAGGCTTAAATACAATACCTATTAGACTTGTGATATACATATATAGTCTTTGAGAAACACCCATGTTTATATGGAGCTATATTTTTGTGTTCTCATTATTGTTTAGCAACTGTCTATATCCTAAAGTTAATAATACTTACATTTATGCTAATGATCATACTTATTTATTTAACATGTTTATTGCTTCATGTTTTGATTACAAGTTTAGATGTAATTTTTATTGAAACTTGTGATTATACTTGTATAATTAGTGAGCTACACTTGATTCTTATATTTAAGTGCTTTATTGCTCATGTGTACTCATCACACATATTTGTATAGCCTAATTTTGCTGATCTTGCATTTATACTTGTATTCCTATATCTGTTTTATATCACCCTTGTTTATATTTTCATAAAAATGTGTTTAGCTTCATATATATGTAAATTTTATTTAAAACTATATGATATACATGTTCAACCCTTAAGTCACTTACTTTATATGCCATGTACTCTATTGTTAACTCAATTCATGTTTAGAATAAATATGTATACTTTAGCTTTGACAAAACAACATATACCTTGAAGTTTATATTTCTTGAATAGTTTTGATGAAATTGGATTTTTTTGTTCTATGGTTTTATGTTCATGAAAAAGGATTTTAATGTGTTTTGATGAGATTAAGTTTTATTGATTTATATCTATGTATATGTTTCTTACATGATTTTTATACACTCGATATGTCTTTTGTTTGCTCATGATTTTGATTCATGAGGATTTATGTTTTTATAGATTTTTGAGTGTCGATTCTTGTGTAATTTTCATATATCATAGAATATACATATGTTTTGTTCCTTACTTGAAGGATTTCGTACTAGTTTTCAAAATTACCTTAAAACTAGTCCTTTTTCTTCAATTGGTAGAGTTTTCAACTTATACTAAATTATTTTTAAAAATATTACTTTTGAAAACTTCTGCCTTATAAGGGAGGCTGGTGAGGCGATATGTCTTGTGTGCCTTAAAGAGTATATCCTTTAAACATGTGAATGATAGGGTAGATGTTATGAGTTATATATAATTTCAATGATATTATTTTTCTATACTTATGTTTTCTTATAAATATATGCATCATATCTCAATTGGTATCATATTTCAATTGCTCTGATCATACATACATATATATGATTTTTTTGTGCTAAATAAAAAATGTTTATACAAATATGTTTTACAGCACAAATTATTTTATGCTAAGTTTGATTTAATTTTAACTGTTAATTGGTATTTTTTATAAGCTTATGTATTAATTTTATTGGTATTTTAAAAAAGGAGAGAAAATTCTTGATTTTACATTCAATTGGTATCATATATTTTCAATCGGTATCTTAATCTCACTTTTTTTGAGAAAAATATTTTATTTTAGAAAATGAATTTGTTTTAATTGGTTTTCAAAATTTGTTTTGATATTTATTGCTTATATACAAGGGGAGTTTAACATCTCCTCTATATATAGATTCATGATGAGTGTAGTGCATAAAAAAAAGCTTGACCTTTGATTGTACACGTACATTGTATATTTAGTGTCACATGTGTCACATTTTTAAATTTATTTTGTAATAAAACTCTGCTATTTAATTCATTTTAATGTCTAATGATATGCAGGGTAATTTATAGAGAAAGAGGAGAAATAGATAAGTTTATCCAATTAAATCTGGAGTTTTAAAAGCTCAAGGAAATCAATGAAGATCTACTCAAATTTAGAATTTAGAAGCAATTATATCCAAAGACTGGAGCAAATCAGAGAAGATAATACCAGATAAAATTAATTAAAACTGGATTTTTAAAGATCCATTTGGTTAACTTGAAGATCAATGATAATTACAAATCCAGAAGTCCAGAGGCAAATCTTACCAGAAAACATGGGATAATAGAGAGAGGATATTTCAAATCTATTCTAACTAAATCAGACTTATTTGGATTTATTATCCGTACTTGATAATCCCAAATTCAGAAGTTTAGAGATGAACTTTTCAGTATACAAAGGGATAACAAGGATAAGGATATTGGTTGTTGGGTTAGAAATTTGAGCTCATCTCTTCTCCACTCTTTGCCACTCTTTTTATCCTATAAGTACTGCAATTCTTGAAGGCAAAAGGGAGGATGATTAAGCAAAGAGTAGAATAGATTCTTTTATAGGTTTAATCTAGGTTTTTCTTTCTCTTTTAATGCAATTTTTATTTTTCTTTATGTAATTGAGAGGAGACAAAAGTTTCATGGAGGAATGAGAGCAAGCTTATACTGAGAGTGACATCGGTTTAAGTAAATCTTTTCTTTCATTGTTATTTAAATTGAATCAAAAAAAATTTCATCTTTGTTTGCTTTCCTCTGATGTGTCTGTAATCCAAGTGAATTCGATAGCCTCAAGACTGCTTTGGCATTGCTAGTGCCCTTAATGACCTATGGTGATGAACAACCATTCCTTTGTTAGTTTAGCTTGCCCTTTTATTCATAGTGTAGATTGGGAGATCCTACATGTCATGCTTGATTGCCTTCAAAGACTAGATAGTCGTAGCAACAGATCCAAGGTATATAAGCACTGAAGAGGTAAGTAAGAATTTTTAAGTTTTCTTCCTTTCTATTAATCTTTAGTTTAGATCACCATCAACTCTCAATTCTATTCACTTTTTTCACTTTCTTTTTGTAAATTTATTACTATTTTCTCCATCTACTCCAACCTATCACTTTTAAAATTTAACATAACTTATTTTTCTTTTCTTTTAAAGAACAAGAGATGAGCTTTAATCATTTTAAGTAACTTAAAAGAGAACTTACAAAATGCGTCTATTGCTAGTCTCTCCTTGTGGATCCTGACCCGCATAGCCACTTTGCTATAGTGGTAGTATTGAATACTTGCACTTCTATTATAAAATTCTAAAATTTTGTATTTTCTGTGTGCAGGTTTGAACTCAATCAAATTTTGGCGCCGTTGCCGGAGAGGAACGGTAAGTAACTCTTTTTTTGTTTACTTTATTGATTAATTTTCTTCTTTATTCTTGGTATATAGGTTTACTAATAAGGAATTTTTGTTGCAGTGGACATATAAGTGGCCCCTGACTCCACTCAAGCAAGCAGAGCCAGAAGCCCTCAGATTTGCTATATTCCCGTGACAATCTAAGTAATTACTAACCTGTATTTTTTTTACAGGTTAGTTGAATTGCAAAGTTTAAATATCTGCAACTATTTATTTCCTTGTTTGACTTACTGCACATTCATTTTTAACTCAACAGTAAAATGTTGATTGTAAATGCTAAAAACAATTTAGACTTTGCATTTAGGCACGTATCTATTCGTTACATTTTCTATTTACTATTGAAGAGTGCTGGAGCCAAGATATGTGTGCATAGCATTTAATATAAGGTTCATTCTGAAAATCACCTAGAGGGGAGGTGAATAGGTGATGGCTAATCTAATGGTCACTTAATGCCAAATAATGCGGAAGTGTAAACTATTATGACCTAAACTAAAATCTTACACTAAACACACCACGTATAACACAAGAGTGTTGTCGAATTCCCCGTGAAGGGCTCTAGACAAACTCCTCTAGATTCCCCTTTAATGGGTTGAGGTGCCGCGTTGGCTCTCTTGGTTGAATACAAGTGTTAGCAAACAAACCCAAGCAAATATAACAATTGAGCACACAAGTATATCGTTCATATAAAGATAAAGACAAGAGAAGTATGCAAGATATAAACACAAGGAGATAGAGAGCAATCGCAAACACAAGGGATTTGTTTCGAGGTTCGAGCACACTTGCTCTACATCCCCGCCTTCGACACACGAAGGATTTCCACTATACTCGATCCCAATGGATCACCCAGTGCCGCAACACCTACAAGCTCTCGGACTCCCTAGTCCGTACACACGCAAGCCCACCGGCTCGCCGAGGTCACACCTCAAACAAAGAGTTCGCACCCGAAACACCGAGTCCACACTATGACCCGAAACAATGCAAAGACAACCGTCCGCTTTCTCAAAGAACAAAGAAGAACTTTGGTGATCACAACTCTTGATCACCTAAAATCCTCTCACAAAAACACTCCTATAGAATGAATAGCTCAATGGGTTGCTCAAGTGTTTGTGAGAGAAAAACAAGGTAGAGAATGGTGGAGGAAAACTCAAAGAATCTCTTTTAACACTCTTAATAAAAACTCCCTTTTTGATTGGAAGTATTAACTCTCAATTTTGTGGAGAAAAACTTCTGAAAAGAGTAGGAAAAACTTTCTCTAAAAGTCTCCAAAAATCTTGGTGAAAAACAATGCCCAACCCCCAAATTTATAGGCTGTCAAAAACTAGCCGTTGGGGTCTGTCAGACCTGTCGGTCGACCGGCCGGTCGACTGCCAACGGTCAAGAATCCGACCATTGGAGCCTCCTGTCGACCGCCCGGTCGACCCAAAAGAACAGAGAGCACTGCTCTCAGTTAGGGTCGACTGTGTCGGCAGACCGGCCATCTGCCAGGTCAAGGCGTGCACGTCCGTGCACGTCGGTCGACCGAGCCGGTCGACCGACTTCAAGTATAGTCGACTATACAATCGACTTGCTGAAGCCAGAAAACAAAAATCTGAGATTAAAAAGTTTATCTTTTTGGCTCAATTTAAAATCCCATAAAATACTTAAAAATCTACAAAAATAGTTTTACCATATACTTTGATAAACAAACATGCTTGCACAAAATCAAGGCATGTTACAAAAGATTTGGACTATTTTTGTAATATGAAAATATTGGCTCAATTGAAAACTTGTAATTTTTCTAAAACTTATTTTCTAAACTTCTTCATGATACAAAAACTAGATATCTTGAACACATTAAAGCATAGTGTGTATGGATATGATCCACTACACAAATAAGATGAAATATCTAAGTTTTTGACATAAAGCTCTAAACTTGTTTTTGGATAAAAGACATGCATATAAGAAATTCCAAAACCAAAAAGTATTTTTCCAAAGTAAAAATTCTTTTCTAAAAACTAAAAATCTTTTATGAAAACATATCTATCAAGAGTGTGTGTAAATGTACTTGAGCAATCCACCAACTACTCTATCCTTTATATTTTATCTAAAATAAAAAAAATCTTATACCTAGACACAAGTCTTGATCTTGAAGTCTTCCCTTGAAGCCTTCTCATCTTCTTGACTTTGTCCAACACGATCCAATGGCTCTTAGATCAAACCGTGCTAGCTCCAAAACTTGACTTCAAATCCTATGTTGAAGCTATGCACCTACTAAGATCTTGATAACAAATCTGTCACTAATTAAACACAAGATCATTAGTAAACATAACTACATGAGTTGATCATCATCAAAACTAGAGTGATGGGCCTTTGGGCCAACAATCTCCCCCTTTTTGATGATGACCAAACTCATGAAGTTATATATGCATGGATTAAAGTAAAGCTCCAAGAAGCTCCCCCTTAACTCATGCATAAACAAAATATAATAAGATATGACAATGAAGCACATGAATAAGTATGCAAATGATGGAGATAAAACTAAATCAAATTCTTCTTCTCCTATTTGCATAAAACAAACATATATGCATAAACAT
Source organism: Agave tequilana (assembly GCA_038442645.1). Taxonomy (NCBI): domain Eukaryota; kingdom Viridiplantae; phylum Streptophyta; class Magnoliopsida; order Asparagales; family Asparagaceae; genus Agave; species Agave tequilana. Next base: position 372,022 of record JAVJIF010002357.1, on the reverse strand, counting down.
AAATCTTTTACAAAAAACATACATATATACCAAATACTTACCAAATATCTCTCCCCCTCATGAAGTTATATATGCATGGATTAAAGTAAAGCTCCAAAGAAGCTCCCCCTTAACTCATGCATAAACAAAACATAATAAGATATGACAATGAAGCACATGAATAAGTATGCAAATGATGGAGATAAAACTAAATCAAATTCTTTTTCTCCTATTTGCATAAAACAAAACATATATGCATAAACATAAATCTTTTACAAAAAAACATGCATATATACCAAATACTTACCAAATATCTCTCCCCCTTTTTGTCAATCATCAACAAAGGGGTTAAGGTAAAAACAAAATCATCAAATCTTTTTTCTCCCCTTTTCGTCATAAACAAAGAGACCAATAAGGGCCAAACAAACATATCAATAAAAGCTTATTTGCGATATACATTCATGAAGAAGAAGACGGTCAAGTAACTTCCTTACTTATATACATTACATGAAGGAGGGATGACAAGCCCTAATTCACATAACGTATAATATGTAATGCATAAGAGGAGATATGAAGCTCCCCCTACACACGTGTATCACATAAAGAAAAGATTGTCAAGCTCTTCAATACAAGATACACTCATCATGAATCTATATGTAGAAGAGATGTTAAGCTCTCCTTGCATATAGGCAATACAAAAAAACTTTTGAATTTTTCTTATAAAACAAAATTTTGAATTTTCTCAATAAAACAAATCTTGAGAATTTTTTTTAAAAATTTTATTTTCTTATCAATCTTTGTGCTTTAAACATGTAAAAATTTTAACTCAAGTACAAATAACTCATATGTATTAAAATGAGTATACCAAATGAAATTGATACATACATATATAAGAAATAATATGAGTATATACAAAAAGAAGTTCAAATTGATACCAATTCGAACGATCCAATGATACCAATTAAAAATAACAATGTAAATCATGTATATGACTCATAACCTATACCTCTCTACATATGTTCAAGATTAAAATGATTTTCACTATAAAGCATACTTGAGCATAATCTCCCATCCATCCGCCCATCGAGGGTAGAGTTTTTAAAAATAGATTTGAAAATATTTTAGCATTGAAATCACTACCAAATGAAGAATAATAACTAGTTAAAATAATTTTTGAAAAACTTTAAGGATCCTTCAAAATATGAAATCAAAGCATATGTATTTCATGAATCATACCAAATACAAGAATTGACACTCGATCTATGAAGCTCAAAAATATGTTCATGAATCAAAGTCATGACAAAACAAATAAAGTATGAGTGTACAAGAATCATGTATATAGCATTTACATGAAAATAGTCATTAAGGCTCAAAAACAAATATGAAAATTCATTTTTCATTTTAAAAACAAACTTCAAGGTATATGTATGATTTATCTAAATCTAACAATATGCATACATATCCCAAACATAAAACGAGTCTATTAATAGTATTTGCATGAAGGCAAGAGACTCACAAAGGATATACATGTATATTTATTAGATTTGAATAAAAATGCATATACATAAAGTAAAACAAAAAATAGGCAAAACAAGTGTAAATGAAAGAATCATCAAAACTAGGCTATACATGTGCATATAGTGGGTACAAATGAGCATGAAGTGCAAACATATATGAATCAATTTGTTGCTCACTACTTGTACATATATAAATCTAAGTTTTAATAAAAACTACATTTAAACTAGTATTTACCACATGAAGTACAAAACCTAAAACATGAACATGCTAAAAATATGATATATGAACAAGCATGTAAATAAACTAAGAGTTTAGAAATAGTTACCAACTAAGGAACTATGTTCCAAAGCTCCAAATATGGTGGTTGTCCCACCAAACCTCCTTGATAGCGGTGCATCAAATGTATGTCCTTCTAGTCCATGCAACCACCACCAAGGCACCATTCCTTTCACGTTGTGTGAGAGCCCTCACCTACATCAAAAACACAAGGTGGGGGTTTTGGTACCCATTTTTTCTTGGGTCCTTGGGGGTTAGCTTTGTAAGGCACCCAAACATTTTTCTTAGCAAAAATTAAAGCATTTATCTTATCATAACAAAACTTTGCTAAATGGCCTTTGCGGCCACAATGTGTACAAGTGAACACCTTGGTATGCTTATGTGTGTGAGTGTGAGCATGACGTGCAACATAAGCAAATGCATGATGATGATGTGCATGAGAATGTGGAGCTTGTTTCTTTGAAAACAAGGACTCCAATCTAGTGTGGTTAAATGCACATGTGCTCAAAGTAGAGCTCAAACAATCAATCCTATTTTTCAAAATATTAATCTCACTATTATCAATGGTGGCATGTAAAGCATGGTGAGATTGTGAAACAATTTTCTTTTTCTTTTTAGAAAAACTTTCTTTTTCTTTATCACTCACTTTTCTTTTAAAAATATTATTTTCTTGAAAATGACTTCCTTTTGTTTTTCCACCAAAAAAATCTTATTTTTCAAATTTGTGTTTCCTTCACAAAGATCATCCAATTTTGAAAGCAAGGAAACATTTTCATTTTTCAAAATTTCATTTTCTTTTTCAAAACATGCAATCTTCTTTTTAAATGAATCATTTTCTTTATGCATGCAATCAAATTTCTTTTTCAAAATTTATTATCTTTTCTAAGCATGTCATATTTCTCAAGTAATAGTTGACAAAAAGATGAAAGCTCATCATTGTTGGCCTAAGAGGTTACACTCTCCAATTGTTTTGTGTTTTGATGATGACAAACCAAATATGAGCTATTTGGTACTAATAAGTTTGTTAAGATAAGTTTCAGGTTTGTACCATGTTTAGAGACCATTCGCTTAGCTATTGCAAGAACTTCTAAGTTCCACAAAGTAAGAAGGCAAATTGCACATCAAGGAAGGATCATAGAAGAGAAGGCTCTAGCAAGGCATTGGATGGCTCAAAGACTTGAAGATAGCACAAGAAGTCTTCATGTAATTTGTTTTTCAGTTTATAGTATGTTAAAGAATAGTGGATAGGTTTGAAGCTCTATCACACACGTTTTTGCGCACATGCTCATTCCAAAATAATTTCTTATAAATTATACAAAATATTTTGCCTACAATTTTTTGCCTACAGATACATCTTTATATTTTATACTATTCCCTGTTCAAAAGTATTTTTGTTAAAATCAAAATCCTCTTGTTTTCTTTTCCAAATTGATTTTTGACCTGATCCGGTCGACCGGTGCAGTCGACCGAGTCTGTGTCAGTCTGGTCCGGTCGACCGGACCAGTCGACCGCGGTACTGGCAGAGGCACGTATCAGTGTGCATGTCTGCCAGTCGACCGGGGCGGTCGACCGATATATTGTTTCTGCTCACAGGTTTTCTCAGTCGACCGGGTCGGTCGACCGCTGGCCTATAACGGTCGTATTTTTGAACTACCGGTCGACCGGCCCAGTCGACCGATGTATCCGTTGAACAGTAACGGGCAGATTTTAAGTGAGCTGTTTATTTTTGTCTTTTGTGTTTAAAAATTCGTTTAAGATATATTTTGATCTAATTACCTCCTAAACATCAGTAATTATGTTTTATCCCTAAACCCTAGCCCTCTCCTATAAATAGGGGTGTTTTGGGGAGAGATTGGTTACAACAATTATTTGCTAGAAAATTCAAAAGTTTAAGGCTTTCAAAAGAGACTTGTTTCTTGGTTTTTGTGCTGAATTTCTCACTGATTTTCTGAAGGGTTTTTCAAATACTCTTTGATTTAATTTTTCTTTCTTCACTTACAACAAGAGCTTCATTCCTACTCAATATTCTCTAAGGACCTTTGTAAGGGAAGAGATATTTGAAAGAGAGAGTTTGTGGTCTTTTGACTACCAAGGAAATTACTTGTACTTGAGATTGTAGGTGGGTACTCCATTGTATTTGAGATCTTTGTGATAGTGGAAGTGGTCGGAATCCTTCTGGGGAAGGCGGGGAGTAGAGCTGGGTGCTCGAACCTCGATAACATATCCTTGTGTTTGCGATTGGTTTACTTTCTTGCACACTTTACTTGACTATACTTGCTCTTATTCTTGCTCATCATAATCATTGTCATATTTACTTGCTTGCATTCATATTGTGAATCTTGCTTGGTAATTGTTGTAGCTTTAAATTTTTATATTTGCCCTTGATTAGCATTGTCACCTATTCACCCCCCCCCCTCTAGGTGACTTTCAATCATATGACATGTTAACATCTTCTACCTCGGATTCGGTAGTTACCTCAAGGGGGTTATCCCCTTGGGCCATATAGCACTTGTTGGAGACGTCACTTCCAACATCCGAGTCACTCCCCGCATAGTATTGATCATTTTCGCCAAGGGAGAGGAGGGTATTCCAAACTACAAAAGCCAAATCAAGATTAGCAACCCTAGATAAATAATCATTATTTAGGGTAGATCTTAAAGCATGAAGGGCTTTTGCATTAGCTTCATTATTCTTGCTATTAACATATGAATCTTTAATTGTAGCAAGATAAACATGAATCCCTAAGGCCTTGAGGTACAAAGACATCTTAACCTTCCAAATTTGGATGTTAAGAATGTCAAAAGTGGGTGGAGACGTGAAATCCATGGTATGTTTACAAATTATTTTGATTAGCCTAAAAATGAGGATCTTTTACTCTAGGTTGTAAGACCTAAAATCAGAGCACATGGCTCTGATACCAATTGAATATCACCTAAAGGGGGGGTGAATAGGTGATGGCTAATCTAATGGTCACTTAATGCCAAATAATGCGGAAGTGTAAACTATTATGACCTAAACTAAACTCTTACACTAAACACCACGTATAACACAAGAGTGTTGCCGAATTCCCCGTGAAGGGCTCTGGACAAACTCCTCTAGATTCCCCTTTAATGGGTTGAGGTGCCGCGTTGGCTCTCTTGGTTGAATACAAGTGTTAGCAAACAAACCCAAGCAAGTATAACAATTGAGCACACAAGTATATCATGCATATAAAGATAAAGACAAGAGAAGTACGCAAGATATAAACACAAGGAGATAGAGAGAGAGAGAGAGCAATCGCAAATACAAGGAATTTGTTTCGAGGTTCGAGCACACTTGCTCTACATCCCCGCCTTCGACACACGAAGGATTTCCACTATACTCGATCCCAATGGATCACCCGGTGCCGCAGCACCTACAAGCTCTCGGACTCCCTAGTCCGTACACACGCAAGCCCACCGGCTCGCCGAGGCGCACCTCAAACAAAGAGTTCGCACCCGAATCCGAAACACCGAGTCTACACTAGGACCCGAAACAATGCGAACACAACCGTCCGCCTTCTCAAAGAACAAAGAAGAACTTTGGTGATCACAACTCTTGATCACCTAAAATCCTCTCACAAAAACACTCATATTGAATGAATAGCTCAATGGGTTGCTCAAGTGTTTGTGAGAAAAACAAGGTAGAGAATGGTGGAGGAAAACTCAAAGAATCTCTTTTAACACTCTTAATAAAAACTCCCCTTTTGATTGGAAGTATTAGCTCTCAATTTTGTGGAGAAAAACTTCTGAAAAGAGTAGGAAAAACTGGCTCTAAAAGTCTCCAAAATCTTGGTGAATAACAATGCCCAAACCCTCAAATTTATAGGCTGTCAAAAACTAGCCGTTGGGGTCTGTCAGACCTGTCCGTCGACCGCCTGGTCGACCGCCAACGTTAAGAATCCGACCGTTGGAGCCTCCGGTCGACCGCCCGGTCGACCCAAAAGAACAGAGAGCACTGCTCTCAGTTCTGGTCGACTGTGTCGGCAGACCGGCCATCTGCTAGGTCAAGAGTGCACGTCCGTGCACGTCGATCGACCGAGCCGGTCGACCGACTTCAGGTATAGTCGACTATACAGTCGACTTGCTGAAGCCAGAAAACAAAATTCTGGGATTAAAAAGTTTGTCTTTTTGGCTCAATTTAAAATCCCATAAAATACTTAAAAATTTACAAAAAGTTTTACTAATATACTTTGATAAACAAACATGCTTGCACAAAATCAAGGCATGTTACAAAAGATTTGGACTATTTTTGTAATATGAAAAAATTGGCTCAATTGAAAACTTGTAATTTTTCTAAAACTTATTTTCCAAACTTCTTCATGATACAAAAAATAGATATCTTGTGCACATTAAAGCATAGTGTGTATGGATATGATCCACTACATAAATAAGATGAAATATCTAAGTTTTTGACATAAAGCTCTAAACTTGATTTTGGATAAAAGACATGCATATAAGAAATTCCAAAAACCAAAAAGTATTTTTCCAAAGTAAAAATTCTTTTCTAAAAACTAAAAATCTTTTATGAAAACATATCTATCAAGAGTGTGTGTGTAAATGTACTTGAGCAATCCACCAACTACTCTATCCTTTACATTTTATCAAGAACAAAAAATCTTATACCTAGACACAAGTCTTGATCTTGAAGTCTTCCCTTGAAGCCTTCTCATCTTCTTGACTTTGTCCAAACACGATCCAATGGCTCTTGGATCAAACCGTGCTAGCTCCAAAACTTGACTTCAAATCCTATGTTGAAGCTATGCACCTACTAAGATCTTGATAACAAATCTGTCACTAATTAAACACAAGATCATTAGTAAACATAACTACATGAGTTGATCATCATCAAAACTAGAGTGATGGGCCTTTGGGCCAACACATTCTTGTATGAAATATTGTTTGAGTGTTACTTTTTCTATATACTTGTACACTACACTAAACTAAATTAAGGGCTTGTTCTATAAACTTGATAAGATGGGGATAGCCCACAAACAATCTCCTCACTCACTAACCCAAGTCTAACTAAAACTGAGTAGATGTTTGCCCTAGGGACATCTCGGACTTAAATAGAAGACTGACCTAACGGGAAAGTTGTTTAGAATTTGACTCTTGCCAAATTGGTGTCAAAGGTTAGGGATTGATGAGGGAAAAACTCGAAGAACAGTGGTTTGGTATAATTAGGCCCGTTGCTTAGGTACAGATACCTCTCACTAATTTTGCCCCTACCTGGCCGATTAACTTGTGGTCAGATTCTACAATATACCCCTCATGGACAGTCAAACCAGTTAGGAGTAGTTTAGGTCTAAAATATACCCTAACTTAGGCTAGATTTTTTTACTTTTTATTTGTTTGCTTGTTTGCTTGTTTATTTTTTGTTTTTGACATCTTGGTTATATGGATTATAATTACAATTATTCATATGCGAATAGTGATCCATATTTCATATCGATCTCTTTTGACTCGGAATTATCAACACATCATATCATAACTTTAACCAACTATGTATGCCAGATTGGTCTTATCAAAGTCAATATATGCCCCAGTCCCAATACTATGAACAAGACTGGAATAATCATCACCACTCTTCAAAGAGTCAGTTGGGATACAACTTCCCAACTAATATAGTAAACAACTTTATCAACATCCAGCTTCATATACTCCTTCTTCCAAATAACCATTAGAAGAATCAATTGACTAGGAAAAGAGAATGGAAGCCTTAGAAGAGCTTGAGCGATGATTTTAAATTCTAGAAGACTCAAAATCCTGTCAAAATTTTCAAATCAAAGAACCATACTCTATTTTTTAAGAACAACATACCGATTTTGAAAAGAGTACAGAGTTTATGATTCAATTCCAAAGTGATGCTTTAAATATAATAGAAGTAAGACGTAGTTGATTGAAGAACATGCGTAGGAATAAGAAAACTCTCCCTACCCAATCTTTGACTATTCCCGACACTTCTAGCCATATTGATAAAAACAAAGAATCAAGGAATCTTAAAGACTTTGACTAATATTCAATTTCATCAAACAAACTTGAACTTGACTAATTCCAAACCTTAGACAAATTGGCAACAATTTATTCAATGAGATTGAACTTGAATGTGAATGTGACCCTAATCCCCAACCTTGTAATTCAGTTTCCATCTTCGAATCTATGTCAGGAATCCTTATCCAATTTGAACCAATTTCTCGAGCAAACATTTATTCCCGTACCCATAGATCTAGAAATTGAATCACCAATTTTGAATTGTCACATTCCATTGATGGAAAAAAATGTGAATTTCAATTCTTAGATTTGGACTCAACTCTTGAACCAAACCTGACTCTCGAACTCAAAGTTTATTTTTCAAGTTAGTATTGGATTCCGAGCCTATCATTCTTGAGCCCAAATCAACCATACCATCAAGTTACATTCTTTTCTTGGACATAGGTATAGACCATAATGACTCCGTGATGATTTTCTAAGACTGATCACGTAAAGGGAATAAGTTCATGGTAGGATCTTTCATAATCCTATTCATATTGAGAATTATAATTATGTAAATAGAGAAGAGGTCAATAAAAGTGGGTTCCGTGAACCGCCACATTATTTTGATTGGGTAGCAACACTTGACCCAATCTGACCACCATCGGAACCACCACCTTGAGATAACATTACCCTTCCCTTTTTTTTTCATACATTTAAGCATTCATTCATACATTGAGGACAATGCATAAGATTAGCGTGGGGGAGGGTTCTAACGTAACATAGCTTTTCTTTTTTACTTAAAAAAAAGAAAAATTAACATTTTCTTTGCTTTTTAAAACTTTTTGAAAAGAGAAACAATATTGTGACCTATTTTTTTGTAAGAAATTAAATTAATTTTAAGGAATAGAAGGATTATAATTAGGATTCCTTATAGTTGGTTAAAATAAGATTATTTGTTTGATTGTTAGAGTTAGGAAGAAAATTTAAAAAAGTAATTTAGTCTTGATTTTTACCTTGATGAAATATGCATACTTTATACACTTACACACTTAGGGTTCAAAAATAAAGTTTCTTATGCCTTATAAAAAAAGAAAAAAGAAAAAGTATATATAAAAAAATCTTCTGATTAGGTTGGGTACTTGTGCCTCATAAAGCATAAGTATTCATGCCTAAAAGTGATCCATATAATGAATAAAATCCTTAGTTTTGTGGCCTTGTTTGCTCGAGTCCTTAAGTTCTCGGGGTGTTTTTTCAGCCGGTGCCTTCACCTGGTGCCCTAAGACTGTCCGATTTGGGTGTCACCAACTAAAAGCTCGTTATATGAGTAGATTAGAAAGTCTAATAGAATTAAGAAATAATACCACTAAAAATATAAAAAAATTAAATGCATAAAAGTTAACGTTAAAGAACCCCTAATCAAAATTTTACGGTCATGAAGGTGCATATAACTTAAGATAATAGTCTAGATGAGAAATACAATTTGAATTCTTACCTTGATTGATAAATAGAGACTAAGTTTAGGATTGAAAATTTTAGTTTTTATAACTTATAGATTTTTGAACTCTTACAATAATACTTCAAATATTTTCTCATCTTTTCAAAATGTGTTTTCAAAATACTAACGCTTTATTTCTCTTTTTTTTATGAATTTTGTAGTGTAATATACTGAAAACCCTTACGAAACAAAACTCATCCTCTAGGGATAACCTAGAGGTTTAACGGTTGTTGCATATGCTAAACACAACTGTGATTCGTACAAAAGTGTGTTAGATTAATTTTTTTGTTTTACTCGAGGACGAGCAAAAGATAGGTGTGAGGGTATGATTGTACACATGCATTGCATATTTAGTGTCACACGTGTCACATTTCTACATTTATTTTGTAATAAAACTCTGCTATTTAATTTATTTTAATGTCTAATGGTATGCAGGGTAATTTATGAAGAAAGAGGAGAAATGTATAAGTTTATTCAATTAAATCTGGAGTTTTAAAAGCTCAGATAATCAATGAAGATCTACTCAAATTTAGAAGTTTAGAAGCAATTTTATCCAAAGACTGGAGCAAATCAGAGAAGATAACACCAGATAAAATCAATTAAATTGGATTTTTAAAGATTCATTTGGTTAACTTGAAGATCAACAAAGATAATCTCAAATCAGAAGTCCATAGGCAAATCTTATCAGAAAATATGGGATAATAGAGAGAGGATATTATCAAATCTATTCCAACAAAATCAAATTTATTTGGATTTATTATCTGTACTTAAGAAATCAATAAAGATAATCTCAAATTCAGAAGTCTAGAGATAAACTTATCTGTATACAAAGGGATAACAAGGATAAGGATATTAGTTGTTGGGCCAGCAATTTGAGCTCATCTCTTCACTACCCTTTACCACTCCTTTTATCCTATAAATACTGCAATTCCTGAAGGCAAAAGGGAGGATGATTAAGCAGAGAGTAGAGTAGATTTTTTTATAGGTTTAACCCAGATTATTCTTCTCTTTTAATGTAATTTTTATTTCTTTTTTATATAACTGAGAGGAGAGGAAAGTTTCTTGGAGGAATGAGAGCAAGTTTGTACTGAGGGTAACATTGGTTTAAGTAAGTCCTTTCTTTCATTGTTATTTGAATCGAATAGAAGTTTTTTCCTTCTTTTCTTTTGTTTTTGTTTGTTTTCCTCTAATGTATTTTCAATCCAAGTGAATCTGATAGCCTCGAGACTACGTCTCCATTGCTTGTGCCCTTGATGACCTATGGTGATGAACAATCATTCCTTTATTAGTTTAGCTTGCCCTTTTATTCATAATGTAGATCAGAACTGTGGAAGATCCTACATGTCATGCTTGATCACCTTTAAAGACTAGGTAAGTCGCAGTAACGAATCCAAGGTATATGAGCACTGAAGAGGTAAGTAAGAATTTTTAGGTTTTCTCCATTTCCTTTAATCTTTAATTTAGATCACCATCAACTCTCAACTCCATTCACTTTTTCACTTTATTTTTATAAATTTATTTTCTATTTTCTTATCTACTCCAACCTAACACTTTCACAATTTAACATAACTTATTTTTCTTTTTTTAAAGAACAAGAGACGAACTTTAATCACTTTAAGTAACTTAAAAGAGCACTTACAAAATGCTTCCATCCTTAGTCCCTCCTTGTGAATCACGACCCGCATAGCCACTTTGCTATAGCGGTAGTATTGAGTACTTGCACTTCTATTATAAAGTTCTGAACTCTAAATTTTTCTTGCAGGTTTGAACTCAATCAACCTATTTTCTTTATATGGTACACGTGTATAGATGGAGCTTAATATCTCTGTCTATACATTATTATTATGCTTATGTGGGTTGGGGTTTAGTCATTCCTTCTCCATGTAATGCATGTATGCAAGGGGTGTTAACTTAACGTCTCTCCTCTCCATGAAAGTATATCGCATGTACATATATAAACTCTCAAAACATCTTCAATTGGTCTTTCGCCCTTTTGTTGATGATTGACAAAAATGGGGAGAAAGATTAATTTATATATGCATGTTTTTAGTTTTACTGCATATATTTTGTTTTGATATCATGTTTTGGTTTTAATACCTAGAGTTTGTATGCATATCCATTCTATTAGATTGTTTATTGGTATCAAGATCTTATATTGGTTCATTGGTATACGAGCTCATATTGCATATTCATATATATTCATTTGATACCATAATTTCAATTGGTATTGTATATTTTCAATTGTTAAATTGATATCAAGAGCATTGGTATCAAGAGCTTACATTGCATACTCATTTGAAATTAGCATCAAGAGTTTATTTTGTATAAATTTGGTACCTAGAGCTAATACTACATATCTAAATGATTATTATGATTGGTATCATGGCTTTTATTGAATATCTATATGTTTTATTGCTATGCATGAGTTAAGTGGGAGATTCTATGAAGCTTATCTTTAATCCATGTATATATAACCTCATAAATTTTGTCATAATCAAAAGGGGGAGATTGGCTCAAAGGCTTTTCACCCTATTTTTGTTGATGACTAACTTATGAAGTTATATTACTAATGATCTTGTGTTTACTAAGTTTCAGATATTCAATCAAGATCATAGTTGATGTTTAGCTTCAACAAAGACGTGAAGTCAAGTTTCGAAGTCATCACAAAGTGATTCAAGAGCTCATGCTTATCGCATCAAATACTCGAGATGGAGTCAAGCTTTATGGATCGTGTTTGGATTGAGTCATTTTGGAGAAGAAGATCGAAAAAACTTGTATCTAAATTTGTTAGTTTAGATCTTGTGTAAAGATAGAAGAGTTTTGAATTGCTCAAGTACACACACACACATAAAAGTTTATAGTTTTGGTTTTTAGTTTACTGGTTGAGTTTCAAGAATACATCTTTTATTTTCATGAATAGTTTCAATCAAAAAAATTTTACATTTTTTACATGTATATTGGATATCATCCATATACATTCATGGTTCATATTGTTTAGAAAAACTTACTTTGATGTTTCTAATTCATGGTTTTAAGTTTTGTTTTCATCAAAACTTAAATTGGTTTATATTGTCAAAAATAAGGATATATCATTACTATGTGTATTGAATTCTATCCATACACATCATGCTTCAAATGGGTTTCAATATCTTAATTTTGTATTTATGTAAGTTTATAGAAAAATTAGTTTTCCATTTCAAGGTTGGTTTTTGAAAAACAGTTTTTTTTTTTAAGCTTAAATTTCTATGCCTAAAAAATCATTCAAATATTTTTTAATATCTGTTGATTTTTGATCACACATATTTGTACTTCAAATATTTACATGAACTTATTTTTGTGAAATTTATGGAGTTTTATTTGAATTTATAGCTGTTTTGAAGTCTAGATTTTTAACTTTATATATCTTGTTTCTGGGCTATTGTCGGCTGACCGACCGGTCGACTGACACATGGTTCGGTCGATCGAGCAGTCGGCAGTTGACCGACATGTACAGAAACGTGAACAAGCCATGACCCTTGGCTCGATCGGCTGATGGGTCGACCGTGCCTTGACCGTAGCAAGGCACGGTCGACCAACTGCCTCACCTAACTCTATGTTGGGTGCTGGTCGACCGACAGAATATTATAATACTTTGTGGCCTTGAGGTGGTCGACCGACAGCCCCAAGGTCAAAAAATGACAGTTGGCCGATCGACCGGACGGTCGACCAACAGGCCGTTCTGGCCTGGGATCTGCCTCCAACAGTTATATTTCTGAACCCCTATAAATATGGGTTCTAGAGGCCAGCTTTCAACAAGATTTTCAAGAGCAATTTTTTCTATCTTCTACGTGGTTTTCTGCAACAAGTTTTTAAGAAGTTTTTGAACTATAAAATCTTTATTTGTATTTGTTTCAAAATTTTGTAAAATCAGAAGAAAACAAGTTTTGAGAATCTAGTTTCTTGTTCTTCATTTCTATATCAATTCAATAATTTTCCTAAGAGTTTTATCGTCGTGTCTCTTTTCTAAAGCTTTGTTCACTTACATACTTGAGCTTCCTCTAGGATCTTGTTTGTAAGAGGTTTTTTTTTGTGGTCTTTTGAGATCACCAAGTTAATGTTTGTAATCTAAGTGATCGCCAAGTTTTATCTTTCTTTACTTTGTGTTTGGCTTTAGGCCTACCCTCTTGTGTAGAGGTGTGAGAGTTGAAATTGTGTACTCCTTATTTTATAAGTTATAATTTCTCAGTGGAGGTCCCTTTGTGGAAGATCCTTAGTAAACAGTTGAAATCTTTCTGTGTGAAGGCAGGAACATAGAGCGGTGGCTTGAACCTCGAAACATATCTTGGTATTTGCATTTGGATCTTTCCCTCAACTCTCAACTCTTTATATCTTGCATTGTTATTATTGATCATCCATATACATACTAGATATTGTTTGTGTGCTCACACTTATATTCAACAAAAAAAGCTATTAAAGCAACTTAACTCAAAATTTAGAGGAATAGTAAGAAGTTTCAGAGCCTTTTACGGGGAATTCGGACTCACTCTTAGTTACACATAGTGTGTGTTTAGCATTTAGTTTTAATTTCACATTATTTGTCCTAAATTAGCACTACACCTATTCACCTCTCTTTAGGTGTACTTTCAAAATCTTCTTTTGAAATGCTTAAATTCTCAACCTGATTTTCTTAACCCTGAAACAGAACACTAAACTTGTCAAAACACAAAGAATATCGTTCTCTCACCGGCAACAGCGCCAAAAATTGATTGTAAATAAAATACATATAGCTTAGGGCTAACGGATCGTATCCACGAGGAGAGATGCGATGCAAACGTTTTGGTATTTTTATGAAGTTTCAATGTTATGTTTTTAGAAGAAAGAAGATGGAGTGAGAGAAATGATTCAAAGAAAAATTTAAGATTAAGATAGGTTTTGAAAAATATGACTTTAAATAAGACTTTAAGAGTGATGTTTCTTTGTATTTAATAAAAAGAGATCCGGGCTCACTAATCTTTGCTCAACTCTAGATTTTTTTTCTTTTGAAAGTTTTAAAACCTCAATGAGATCATAACAAAACTTTAATCTTGTGTTTAAGAGAGAGATCAAGTAAAACACAGAAGATAATTCTTTTTTAGAAATTGAACTTCAATTTTTGAAATCGTTCTTTGAGTTAAATGTTAAACCAAGCAAGCATGGAATAAAAACAAGTTCTTTTTTGAAGCTTAACTTCAAGAGTACGTTCAAAAACCAATCCCATCCTCATGTGCCTTCAAGAACACTCGCTAGAAGCAAGCTTAAAGTTAGGCATTCAAATGATCAATTTGGGTCTTTTTCATGAAAATCGATCAAGATCAAGATTAGAAAGGAAAGATCATTAAGCCCAGTAGGAAGAGAATTAGCTTCTCATTACGAGGAAAGAACAAATAATAGAATGAATTAAAACATAGACATACCAGTAAGATTGAGTAGAGTTAAGCAAGGTAAATCTCCTTTGAGTGTTAATCCAATGGTAAATTACACACTCTTTTCCACTCTCTCACTTGTTGCTAGACTGAACTACAAAATAAAAATTGAGATATAACTTCTCATGAACTATCTAACAACGATCCTAAACCCTACGAATAAAGCAAGAATTTAATCTTATTCTTCGTCCTTTTCTTAACAAATTGGCAGTATTTATAGGAAAAAATCAGAGGGGAGAGAGACGTAATCTGATAGGGGGAGCAAACGCTCCCCGTATCTCAATAGAAATGCGACGGATCCGCGACTTTGGTCGCGGATTAGTGGCTTGGATGTGGCCTTATGGCCACATCCACAGAGTGGATTTCGTGGGAAGCTTTCTTTTTCCTTTTATCCAAATAGATTTCCCGTTTGATCTTCTAATTTTGACTATTCCTTTGTTGATATTCGGTTAACTAACTGAATCCATAAATTTTGATTTTCACCGGTCTTCATTTAGTGTTATCATCCTTGATATGCACTGATCGTCAGCTGAAATTGCTTTTACCTCTTTGATCTTGATTAAATCTAAATTTCAGTGGGCTTTGGGCTTGTCTTCTCTTCCTTCTCCCTTGGTAAAGTCCTGCATATTATTTACTTAAAAATAAGAATAAAAGTAGAGTTTATTATAACATAAATATGAGAAATGTGACAACAAATTTGCAATTTCAGTGACCGATCATTGATTGATACTTTTTCTACTGGCTTGTAATAACTATCAAACACTCTTACTTTTCTTTAACTACTCTTATATTACTATCATATATGCCATGCTTGTTGTGACTTATCCATGCATGCTTTTCCGTTTAATTTTTGATGATAATAAAGGGAAGATTTTACTTGGTTGTTGATTGGATAACTTGTTGTACTTTGCTATTGACTATGATAGTATGCAGATTAATTTTACAGGCAATAGTATACTTGGCTATTGATTGGACAGTATACTTGGTCACATTGATTGTGATAATATGCAGATTTTTGCTCACTGGATATATATATATATATATTATATATATATTATATATATATATATATATATATATATTATATATATCTGCATATCTTTGTGTATATGTCAATGGACAAAATTTGTTCATATTTTACTCACGAATATGCACGCATATATGGTCACATGCACTTGTTAGCACAAACTGATTTACAGAGGCTATCTCTCACTGATAAGTTCAGATATTGTGTGAGAATCATGAAAGATTACCCATATACAAAAGTGCATGTTATATTTGAGGGATTGATCATATTCACAAGTTGTGAAATATTTGTTGCCATGAATTGAATTTAATAGGGGGAGCTTTGCTCTGTAATCATTCTTAGCACATTTCCAGGTAAATTGGGGAATCTTCAAGGATAGTAATAAACTTTTTCTTATTTACAATGTTATTGTCTTTCAATCAAATTTATATGTTGCAATCATCAAATAGGAGAAGATTATAACTCTTATAATTTTAATGATGTAACTAATCTATAAATTAAGCTACTAACAAGTTGGATTAGTTGTGTTGTCTTATTTCTGGATAAGACTATATTTGAAGGATGGATAGATTTGAGCTGCCAATATCACATACATATGAAAGATGGAAGGAATTATGTGAAGGTCCACAATTTTATATTCAAGCTAACAAAAAGCTACTAGGAGCAAAGCACATCTTGCTCCACAAGATCAAGCTATTACAAGATACATCAAGTTATGAAAGCGCAAAAAGGAACCAAAGTTATATTGAGCTACAAATTTCATCAATAGAAACTATATAAGTAATCATACAATAATTTTATTATCAAAACATATATTTGGCACAAAGTATGATCTTTATATTTTAATTTCTAGGTTGAATCTCTATTCTACCACCTCATCCTACCGCTCAGCCTCATTCTACTAGATCTATCCAGAACATGTTAAACTGAGATATTTCTATTACAATTCTGTTGCAGTTCTGATTCTTCTCTAGATATTATATTTACTGATCTGTGGTACTAAGTTATAGTATCACATGGGTTATACTTCATTTGGTATATTATCCACTCTTCGCATTAACTTCTTTCACACAAGTGGGCTATACGTACCCTGCTTTACAACTGAAAAACTGGGTCTGTCCATGTCAATCTTTCTCTCTCTGTCAATTTACTGCTGACAGTTTTTCACAGCCCCTACCTGTCCAGTTCTTACAACTACGTAGAGAGACCTGTTGGGTATATATTTTTTGAAAATACTTCATCACTTTCCCTCTCTCTAAAGTCTCCATACCCCGTCCCTATGCAGAGGCATTAATTGCTCAAGATTATGTTCAGTTTTGATATCTTTTTTCCAGTAGCATTTAATGCTCTAACTGGCAGAAAATCTGCCATTCTTTTTCTCCAACAGTTAGATTCATCTTTGATGTTACCTTGTTGTTTGTACAGAACCTTATTAATTAATTACAATAATAAGAACACAACCTGAAATTTTCAGACAAGCATAAACTGGGCTCTTCCATCTTCAAGCCTTAAATTTCAGATCTCACCAAACAGAAGTGGTTAAGCCAATAATCTTCATTCATGTTCTGATTTTCAGAGAATGTTCAAGCCTTCAATATAAGAGAATTTCATCACTTCATTAATTTCTCAATTGAAGAATCTGTCTCATCCTTTATATTTATTCTAAATTCTCATTCTTATTGCTTTAGACTTATTGTGCCAAGTTATTGATTGATAATATTTAAAACTATATGATTATATAGAGTCTCCTATTGTATTGTATCATTGTGCTTATTTTAGTTCTCCTATTGTGTTAAAGAACAAAATCTATTGTCATACTCATTGTTGTGTGCCTCAAGATAGAGGTGGTATGGAAATCCAAGATCGGGAGTATCTTGGTCATTTGTAAATCCAAGAATGGATAATATTTTGATGGATTAAAAATTCAAGCTCAAAGAAGAGTCTTGATGGTTGTAATTTTTGCTTCAAGGAGAAGCTTTTTAGTAGACTTGTAAATCCTAGAGAGGAGACCTCTAATTGGTGGATGTAGGGGAGTTTTCTGAACCACCCAAAAATTGCTTATGTTCTCTCTACTATTATTATTGTTGTTTATTTGCTTTGCATTTACTGTTACATTACTCTATTCTGTTCTCTGTTACTTCTACCATCAAACTATATCATCGTACCTTCAGACTGGGTGATCCTATCAGTCTGCCTTCTTTTATAGTTTGTCATATAAATAGTATATTTAATTTTTAATTATCCTTGACTCTATTCACCCCTCTCTAGGGTCCAACAATATCGAAAGAGGAAGCAAGAACTTTCTCGTCGGAAAGATCAATTTTGAAATGTTTAAACAAATGAGTAATAATCATTTTGAAAGGAAGATTCCTACTCGAAATTAGAAGATGCTCAGAAAGCATAAAATCAATGATGAATTTAAGAATATTAACTCTACTGCCTTTCAGAAAGCAATAGACTAAGAGTGGAGCACAACCCCGGGCATGACTATATTCTGTTGATCTTGGCAGAAGATTATAGAACACGATCTTGATAAGAACTTGAGTGGGAGTGTGTAGTACTTCACCTCCTCGTTTCTCACCAGAGCTGGGTTTGCATCATCATGAAGTAAAAGAGAAGCGATGAGAGCAATCTCACCATCAGAGAACTCAAAATCAGTGAAATCCATGTTGAAAAAATCTACACCCTCACAAGACAAGTAAAGAATTATAGCGAATGTTTCAAGAGAGATGATCATGTTGATATTTTAAACACGTGATCAAATAATGTTATCATGGAAGGAAAGAATAGAATAGAAGAATTGATCAAGCTCAGGATAAATTTATTCTTTGATAGCAACAAAGTATTCCATAGAACTGGTTCTTAGAATATTACTAGGATTAAGATGCTTAAAATCAGCTAGCACCACAGAACAATCAGAGATAATGTGCTTCTTGCTGATAATAGAATGTTTGAATCTAACATTTTGAGATACAAACTCAGAAATGGGTTTAGATTTAGAGGATTCAGGTTTCTTTGATTTTTCAAACTTTTCAGTTCTAGGACGTTTAGAAGACATGGTGAATCAAGAACTAGATAGATTGAAATAGGAAATAAGTAAAGAAATGGATGAACTTGACTAGATTAAGATGAAAATGAAAAATTGGAGAGATTTAGAAGTATTACTTAGGTGAATACAGCACAATCCTTTTCAATCAGAAGTAGATGAAGAGTGCAAGATATCTCCAAAAAAAATTTGAGTTATTGTGTGAGATTTGATAGAATTTTTTAGAAGAAAAGTATGGATTTTGAGGAGGAAAGTCGGTAGATAGGGAAAGAGAAAGATGAGAATGAAGGATCTAGGATTTCTAAAATAGTTATATAACATTTAAGTTGACTATTGATCGATCGATCAGGCGGTCGACCGACCTCACTGTTCTGTAACAATTGTAGTTCACTGCAGTCGACCGAGTGGTCGGCCGATAAAACCTGAGAGTACTGAAAATCTCAGTAGATCGACCGGGCGATCTATCAAAAGACCAGAGAGTACTGAGACTCTCAGTCGGTCGACCGGGCGGTCGACCAGGATGAGAATTCAAACGACTCTTGCAACTCAGTCGATCGATCGGTCGGCCAGGGTGGTCCTAAATTCAAATATTTTGAACTTTTGTGAAGGTTTTTTCAACCAAAAAATATTTTAAATAAATACGTAAAAACATATTAAATAACTAAAATCATTTTAGACATGTTATATTAAAAAATCATGCAAGATTATTGTTTACATATAATTTTAGAAAACGTCATAAAAATACATTGAAAATTATAGGAAAATTCACATAAATTGTTTAAATCATTATTAAGCAAATTTAAATAAGAATGAAGATGGATTTCCTTTATGGGCTCTGAACTTCTCCTAATGATTTCTCTGGACTAAGAGTTGAGGTGATCATTACTTTCGTATTTGTATGCTTAATAAATGGATAAAATATTTATATGAAAATTTTATAAAACATTCATCATTTTGTTTATATCAGAATACAAACATAGGAGATAACTATTATACTCATAGGCATTTGGCATGGATAATACAATTTGAGTCTAAGTTATCAACAAGGTATGTATTCAATATATACAACATGATATATACAAGACAATCTAAATTAAAAAGAAATAGTATTGCCAAAAACTAGGACAGACACATGAGATAGCACATACACATGGAGATAACATATATACATGGAGATAGTCAATCAATTCATTTAATAATTGAGTATGGATATTCTATCAAGAGAGTCTAAGCTATCAATATGAATATGTAGATATGAAAGTAAAACAAATTGTCTAGGAGATGTTATTGATACGGATTAGCCAAGCAATCTCTATCTTCAAGGTGGCGTGCTCCTACCTATTTTTCTTAATAATGTTACATCAAAATTGGTATGGACTTCATGCTCCAATGCAATCACCAGCAAGGCACCACTCTCCTTATGTCTTGGAGGAGGACATACCTATATCAATCAAATTTGGTTTGCCTCTGGTACCCATATCTTCTTGGGTCCATGGGAATTAGTGTTTTTTTGAAACCAAATAATTTATTTTTCATATTTAGTTTAGAATAACAAAATTAGGCAAGATGGTCTTTACAACTACAATGTGTACAAGTGTACACTTTATCATAAATAAAAGCATGTGAGTGTTGTGCATTGTGAGCATGTTTTATGTGTACTCGTGATGTGGATTTCCTCTCGTTTTCCCCTTTGAAAACATAGAATCGATTCTTTTCCAACTAAAAGCACAATTTTTCAAATATGCATCCAAAATATCAATTCTAGATTTTAAAGAATTAAATTTATTTTGGTCAAAATTTGATTTTGGGCTTTTGCCATTGCAAACACTTTTGCATAAATCAAAATCCTTTTGATCTTTTCAAACTATGGGATAATTCAACTTTTTTTTGAAACAACATCAGGTTTATTTTTCAAAACCTCATTTTCTTTTTTAACTTTTTATTTTGTGCTTTTGAAATCTCATATCTTTGTTGAAGTTCTTTAAAGAATCTTGCTAGTAATCTATTGAAAGATCATCATCAAGAGAGTTTTCAATTGTTACCTCGGTTTCTTCATTTTCGTTTGCCATGAAGCAAACATTTGCGGTGTCAATTTCTTCTCTAGACTCAGTCTCTGAGTCATCCCATGTGGCCCAATGGCCTTCTTCTTGTGCAATTTCTTAGAGGTAGTCACTTGAAGTGAGGGAAAATCTGCAATGAGATTTCCCGTCTTCTAGCAATAGTAGCAAGGACCCATTTCCTCCTTCTTTCTTTCATGTTTGCCTTGAGGTCTTGATCTCCAGAAGTTTCTTTGCCTTTTCTTCTTGTAAAACATTTTACCAACTTTTTGAATAAGCATGCGAGGTCTTCTTCACCTTCATCTGTGGTCTCTTCATCTTCCATGATTAAGGAAGTAGGTTTGAATGCAATTGATTTCTTCTTTATAGGTTCTCTCTCTTCACTCACCTTCATTTCTATTTCATGAGTTTTAAGGTTTACAATAAAACTAGAGAAGTCCATCTCCTCGATCATTAAGGTTCTTGAGAGTATTCGCTTTGACCTTCCAAACTTTGGGAATAGCTCTTATCATCTTCCTTACTTTTTGATCATTATCAATCTTGTCACCTAAGAAAGACAACCTATTAGTTGTGAAACGAGTAAGCATTTCATCAATCGATTCATTATCAAGCATGTAAAAATTCTCCTATTGAGAACGAAGCAAATCAAGTTTAGATCTCTTAACTTTTGATGTACCCTCATGAGTAATAAGTAGACCATTCTAAACTTCAAAAGCCGATTTGCAATTAATAACATGTGATAAATCATTATCATTGAATGCTTGAGTGAGTGCGTATTGTAGCTTAGCATTAGCTTCATAGTCTTTAACAATAGCTTCGGACCATGTTTCCCCATCTTTATGAGGCTTAACAAATTCTTTAGAAATAGCCTTTATGACTCTAACCCCTAAATACTTTAGGAACAAGGTCATTTTTACCTTCAATATGGGGAAGTTTAATCCATTAAATTTAGGTGGAAATTTTACGCTAGAACCATGAGATGCCATGAAAACAAGTATATGGATGAAAAATGCAACACAAATGTATCCAACAAAGGATAACTTTGATGCGGTTAACTAAAAACTAGAGAACTAGGCTCTGATACCAATTGAAATCACCAAGAGGTGAGTGAATAGGTGATGGTTATAAAACTATAGCAACTAATGTGGAATAAAAACTATCTATCAAAACAATCAATATAGAGTAACGAAACAATTCAAAGTAATTGCACAAAGTAAATAAGAGGAATGGGTAAGCTAGAGAAAGTGAGAGAAAGCAATCGCAAACACGGGCGTCTGTTTCGAGGTTCGAGTCACTTGCTCTATGTCCCCACCTTCACCGCAATGAAGATTTTTGCACTATGGTTGATCCATCAAGACACTTCTCCATAAGTTCTCACTAGAACTTTTGGATCCGCAAGACCTTCTCACTTGGTGCCTCGACACCTTACAATCACGAACGCGCAAGCTCGTTGAGGCCGCAACATCTAGAACACGATTACAACGAAAGGGTGATCTTCTTCTCGATCACCAAAGATGGCTCACAACTAATTTCTAGAACTGCTCTTGAGTTGTTAGTAGTGAAGCTTAGAGGAATTTGAGAGTAAGACCTAAGCTTTGAAAAGAGTAGGATGTAGAGATGTAGCTTAAAATGAATTTCTTGAAATTTTCTTCAAAAATTTATCTCTAATATTTTCCAAAATGTTGTTCAAACAATCCTTGGAGTTTAAAATAGTGTACCCTATCTATAGAGGTCTAAGAGAGAGTTTAAACCCAAAAATAGTCGTTGTGGATTAGCCAAAAAAAAGACAAACCAAATATAGCCATTTGGGGTATAATCCAAGATTAAACAACCTGTCGATTGACCGGGTGGTCGACTGCCAAAGATCGAATTTCTGACTAATGAGGATGTCGGTTGACCAGCCATTTGACCGTACCAAAGCTAAAAACATTGACCAACGTACACGGTCAACCGGGTGATCGACCGATGTGCACAAGTGATTGAGGCTAAACCTGCACACAAAATATGAGAATTTTAGAACTTAAGATAAAAATGTGCAAGTGCTCAATTCTTACCGCTATAGCAAGTGGCTATGCGGGTCGGGATCCACAAGGAGGGTTTGCGATGGAAGCGTTACAGTTCTTTATTGAAATCTTTTTAAGAAAATAAAACGAAGGTTCTTCTCTGTTTTTAGTTATGAAAAGGGAAAAAGAATTATGTTATGTTAGAAGAAAATGGAAGATGAAGAAGGTGGAAAATCAGAAAACGGCGAAAGCGTCTATGTACAAATGATTTGGAAAAAAGAATGAAAACGATTGGGAAGAAGTGGTGAAAGAAATCGTGTTGGCGATCTATACTATAGCGATAAAAGAAAAGAAAGAAAGTTAAGAATTACTTACCTAGTTTCGTGATGACTTACTTGGAAACATGTGCAAGTTCTACCTTTGCTTCGGAGGCGTTCAACGCATAGATCATAATCTCGAGCTCAATCCCCGTGCACATTATATCGTCAAGCCTAGCAAGAACAAAGTGATGCGGATCTTGGAAGAGGAGAACGTCTTCATGAACTATCGCTGGCTCTCACGTAGCTTAGTTATACTTGCATCAAATTTCACTTGTAAACTCAACAAACACAACCAAGGTAAAGTAGAAAGAGGAAGAGGAAAGCAAAACAAAAGAAAAGGAAAGTAAAGAAACGAACATAAATAAAAGTTTACCTTTATTGCTTGAGACAATGAAAGAAAGGAGGAGGGTACATCGGTGTCACTCTCAACATATGCCTCTCTCTCTTACTTACATGAATCTTCTTCTACCCTAAGCTACATACAAGTTACATAAAAGTAAAAACTAAACTACAAAATAGAAAAACTAGTCTAAAATCCTAACTCTGCTTGCCGTCCTTTTTCAGCGCAGATAATGACCTTTTATAGGCATAAACCCAACAACCAGAATCCCGGGGAGGTCGGGGGAGCAAACGCTCCCCCTAACTCCCCAAGATTGCCGCGGAAACGTGGCCCAAGCCGCGTTTCCGCGGCCAGGGTGTGGCCAGATGGCCACACCCTGTTGATGGGTCTCTCCGGGGTTTCTTCTGGCTTTATCCTTTGTTGGCTTTGTCGTTTGAGCACCGGATTCTGACGAAATGGCCTTGGATTCTTGGCTTTAACCGATCGATTCTTAGAGGATTCTTCTCAACTGGTTTCAACCTCTTGATTTTGCCCTGATTTTATGTGTGCGAATTAACTCTGATTTAATTCAGAATTCTGGTGGGCTTTTGGGCTCATTTCTCTTCATCTCCTTAAGGATTGGGCCTGCAAATAAATTCAACAAATAATTAGGACAATGCAGGCTTTTATTCTAAAATAAGTATGAAAATGTGACATTAAATATGCAACATTAGTGACCAATCACACCCCCATACCTATCTTTTGCTCATCCTCGAGCAAAACAACTAAACTATACTAAGGATTATTGGACCACTTTCGCAGGTCACGCGATTGCACTGAGCATGTGCAACAAGCCGTTAAACCTCTAGGTTCCCCCTAGAGGACGAGTTTGTCTCGTGAGGGTTTTCAGCGGATTACACCCACAAAATCCATAAAGAAAGGGAAATAAAGAGTTAGTATTTTCGAAAAGCATTTTGAAAGAGAAAAATATTTGAAATATGATTGTAAGATCTAAGCAATCTATAAGTTATAGGAAAACTTAATTTTTCATTCCTAAACTTAGTCTCTATTCAAAATTTGTTATCAAATTAAAGTAAGGAGTCAAATTGTACTTCTCATCTAGTCTATTACTTTACCCTAAGTCATATGCACCATCGTGACTGTGAAAATTTTGACTTAGGGTTCATTAACTCTAACTCTTATGCCTTATTTATTTATATATATATACTTTCTTCTTTTTTTTTCTCTTTTCTTTTTTTATTCCTCAATTTCATTAGGCTTTCTAATCTGCCCATGTAACAAGCATTCAGTCGGTGACACCCAAACCGGACGGTTTTAGGGCACCAGGTGAGAAAACACCCCTAAGGACTTAAACACTCGAGCAGATAAGGCCACAAAATCAAGGTTTTTTATTATATGAACCTCTTTTAGGCGTGAATATTTATGCTTTATGAGGCATAAATACCCAGCTTAATCAGAGGATACACATTTTTTTTCCAAACTCATCTAATTATCTTTTGCATAAATACAAAGGCTTTCTTAAGCCAAAGCACCTAGCTAATCAATAATTAGACTTGTTTTTTTTTCTTTTCAAACTTTTCTAATCATCTTTCGCATAAATACTAAGGCTTGCTTAGGCCAAAGCACCTAGCTAATCAATAATTAGATTTATTTATATATATATATATTTTTTATAAGGCATAAGGATCTTTGTTTTTGAACCCTAAGTGTATGAAGTGTGCATATTTCATCAAGGTAAAGATCAAGACTAAATTACTTTGACAAATTATCTTCCTAACTCTATAAATCAAACAAATAATCTTATTTTGACCAAGTATAAGAAATCATAATTTGGATTTTCCTATTCCTTAAAATTAACTTAATTTCTTACAAAAATAAGTCAAAATATTGTTTCTATTTTTCAAAAAGTTTTTAAAAGTAAAGAAAAATGTCAATTTTTTTATTTTTTTTATTTTTTTATTTTAAAGAAAAAGAAAAGTTATGTTAGACCCTCCCCCACACCTATCTCATGCATTGTCCTCAATGTATGAATTAATGCATAGATGCATGAAAAAGACGACAGGGAAGGAAGGTGTTACCTTAAGGTGGTGGTTCCGGTGGTGGTCTGATTGGTCCATGAAATGCGGCCCAATCAACTTTTCTTGGGTCTCGGAGGAACCCACCAGAAGTATCTTTAATATAACCCATTAAAAAGATGTATCCATAAAGGATCTTTATTAAATATTTAACCCCATCTAATGTCCATATTCCATAACTAATTTCGGAGTCAAATTTGTCAACCACCTCGTCCCAGAATGAAGTATGAAATGATAGAACGGTTGACTTGGACTCAGGAAGGACTGGAACTAATACCGACTCGGGAAGGTGACTTAAGTCAAGTAAAGGTTCAGGAGTCGAATTGGTTCAAGAAGCGGGTCCAAGTCAAGAAGTTGAAACTCTAGTCCACATGTATTTTCTAACAATGGAATGTGACTTAATGTGGGTGATTCCAGTTCAAAAATGATAGGTGTGGGAATCAAAACTGACTCTAAAATATTACTCAAGTTTGGTAACAAAACAGGAGTCAATATTGATTCAGAAAGGTGAACTGGATCAAAGATTTGAGAATCTAGGTCACATATCTCATTGAGTTCAATATCATAAAAATGAGAACTTGCCAATTTGTCAATAGGATCTTCAAAAGTGTATAATTGGTCAAGTTCAATATGATCCTCAAAGATGGGTGATTCACTTTCATTATGAATTGGTACAGGATCCAATGTTGACTCCGAAAAAAGATTGAAGTCAGGTGAAGATACCAGAGTCATTATTGAATCAGGAAGAAGAATTGAATCACTAATTTGGGGTTCAGGGTCATAATCATTTTCAAGTTCTATTTCAGGAAAGGAGTAACTTGCTAAACTGTTAATATCTTTTTCAAAATTTGGAGTTTGGGCAAGTTCAAGTGAATATTCTGAAATAGAATCTTGATTTCCAAGACTACATGACTCTTCGACTCTAACAGGATGGTTAGTGACATCAGAACTGGTCAAACGGTGAGAACGTAGAGATTCGACCATCATATCTATGTCTCGATTTCTAGCATTTTGAGCATGAGTCATGGCTTCAAGCATCTTTTCATAATTGATGGGTTCATTATTTTGATGAAAAGATGAAGAGTTGTCTTGGAAGTGGTAGTGAAATTGTGAGTCCATCAGATTTTGGGATTTGTGTTTGGACTGACGCATACTCATTTCCAAAATTGATGGTCTTCTATTTTGGACTGGTGGAACGGAGTATGACTCTTGGAAATATTGTGGACTAGGTGGAGAAGAAGGACAAGGTGGTTGGAAATTATGCTCGGGGGAGGTGAATCCCCACTGACTCTGTGAAGAGTTGAAATCGTTATGAAAATTATAGTTATTAGATGGGGGGTATGGGTCATATTGATTCGGATAAGACCAATCCGGCACACTAGGTTGGTTAAAGTCATGATATGCCGGGTTGGTAATATCCGAATAAGAGTTTGATGTGTAATATGGATTATTGTTGAAGTTGAAAAAATTGTTATTATAAGCCATATCACACAATAGAATACACACAAAAAAGAAAGAAAAGCAAACAAATAAACAAACAAGAAATAAAAAATTCTAACCTAAGTTAGGGTAGACCTAGACCTAGACGACTCCTAACTGGTTAGACTGTCCACGGGAGGTTTGATGTAGACCTTGATCACAAGCTAATCAGCCAGGTCAGGGAAAGGTTGGTGGGAGGTTTTCCGTCAAAAGACGTTCCTTAATTAAATAACCACCAACCTCCGGGCTTTCGGCCCTTAATCCCTTTCCTAGACACTGATTTGGCAAGAGTCAAGTTCCAACACCTTTCCCCCTTAGGATAATCTCCTAATTGAGTCTGAGATGTCCCTAGGGCCAACGTCTACTCATTTTAAGTTAGGCTTGGGTTAGTGAGTGCTTGGATTCTGATTTTTGGACTAAGGAAGGGTGATTAAATCCCCACCTTATCTTGTTATTGGGTTGGTGCCCTTAAAATCAATTAGTGCAAGTGTACAATATATGTAAGATTCACTCAAAGCGATATAAATCAACCAATAAGTGATTCCTATGCTAAATGTAATGCATACGTACCTTGCTCCAGCACTCTTCAACAGTAAAAGTAAATGAATTGAAAAGACACGTGCCTAAAATGCAAACGTCTAATCAATTTTCAACTTATGCAACAAACTTTTTACTGTTGATTATTAGCAGGTTTATGTTATGGCATATAAAAGAAAATAGAGTTGCAGAAAGCTAGAATTTTGCAAAGCAAGATGCCCTGCAAAAAGATGGTTAGTAGTGCACTCCTCCTTGCCGCGAAAACGCAACAATTCAGAGGGTCCTTGGTCTCTGTTTTTTTGGAACAGAGACCCAAGACCACTTGTATGTTTCTGCAATCTTAATTTCCTGCTTTGATTGCCCTGTAACCTGCAATAGAGAAGAAAATTTCGTTTAGTTCTAAAAAATTTGCAATAAAAATTCAGATTTTAATAAAAACCGTTTTACCCTCTCCGACAACGGCGCCAAAATTTGATTGAGGCTAAACCTGCACATAAAATATGAGAATTTTAGAACTTAAGATAAAAATGTGCAAGTGCTCAATTCTTACCGCTATAGCAAGTGGCTATGCAGGTCGGGATCCACAAGGAGGGTTTGCGATGGAAGCGTTACAGTTCTTTATTGAAATCTTTTAAGAAAATAAAACGAAGGTTCTTCTCTGTTTTTAGTTATGAAAAGGGAAAAAGAATTATGTTATGTTAGAAGAAAATGGAAGATGAAGAAGGTGGAAAATCAGAAAACGGCGAAAGCGTCTATGTACAAATGATTTGGAAAAAAGAATGAAAACGATTGGGAAGAAGTGGTGAAAGAAATCGTGTTGGCGATCTATACTATAGCGATAAAAGAAAAGAAAGAAAGTTAAGAATTACTTACCTAGTTTGGTGATGACTTACTTGGAAACATGTGCAAGTTCTACTTTTGCTTCGGAGGCGTTCAACGCATAGATCATAATCTCGAGCTCAATCCCCGTGCACATTATATCGTCAAGCCTAGCAAGAACGAAGTGATGCGGATCTTGGAAGAGGAGAACGTCTTCATGAACTATCGCTGGCTCTCACGTAGCTTAGTTATACTTGCTTCGAATTTCACTTGTAAACTCAACAAACACAACCAAGGTAAAGTAGAAAGAGGAAGAGGAAAGCAAAACAAAAGAAAAGGAAAGTATAGAAACGAACATAAATAAAAGTTTACCTTTATTGCTTGAGACAATGAAAGAAAGGAGGAGGGTACATCGGTGTCACTCTCAACATATGCCTCTCTCTCTTACTTACATGAATCTTCTCCTACCCTAAGCTACATACAAGTTACATAAAAGTAAAAACTAAACTACAAAATGGAAAAACTAGTCTAAAATCCTAACTCTGCTTGCCGTCCTTTTTCAGCGCAGATAATGACCTTTTATAGGCATAAACCCAACAACCAGAATCCTGGGGAGGTCGGGGGAGCAAACGCTCCCCCTAACTCCCCAAGATTGCCGCAGAAACGCGGCCTAAGCCGCGTTTTCGCGGCCAGGGTGTGGCCAGATGGCCACACCCTGTTGGTGGGTCTCTCCGAGGGTTTCTTCTGGCTTTATCCTTTGTTGGTTTTGTCGTTTGAGCTCCGGATTCTGACGAAATGGCCTTGGATTCTTGGCTTTAACCGATCGATTCTGAGAGGATTCTTCTCAACCGATTTCAACCTCTTGATTTTGCCCTGATTTTATGTGTGCGAATTAACTCTGATTTAATTCAGAATTCTGGTGGGCTTTTGGGCTCATTTCTCTTCATCTCCTTAAGGATTGGGCCTGCAAATAAATTCAACAAATAATTAGGACAATGCAGGCTTTTATTCTAAAATAAGTATGAAAATGTGACATTAAATATGCAACATTAGTGACCAATCACACCCCCATACCTATCTTTTGCTCGTCCTCGAGCAAAACAACTAAACTATACTAAGGATTATTGGACCACTTTCGCAGGTCACGCGATTGCACTTAGCATGTGCAACAAGCCGTTAAACCTCTAGGTTCCCCTAGAGGACGAGTTTTGTCTCGTGAGGGTTTTCAGCAGATTACACCCACAAAATCCATAAAGAAAGGGAAATAAAGAGTTAGTATTTTCGAAAAGCATTTTGAAAGAGAAAAATATTTGAAATATGATTGTAAGATCTAAGCAATTTATAAGTTATAGGAAAACTTAATTTTTCATTCCTAAACTTAGTCTCTATTCAAAAATTTGTTATCAAATTAAAGTAAGGAGTCAAATTGTACTTCTCATCTAGTCTATTACTTTACCCTAAGTCATATGCACCATCGTGACTGTGAAAATTTTGACTTAGGGTTCATTAACTCTAACTCTTATGCCTTATTTATTTATATATATATATATTCTTTCTTCTTTTTTTCTCTTCTCTTTTTTTTTTATTCCTCAATTTCATTAGGCTTCCTAATCTGCCCATGTAACAAGCATTCAGTCGGTGACACCCAAACCGGACGGTTTTAGGGCACCAGGTGAGAAAACACCCCTAAGGACTTAAACACTCGAGCAGATAGGGCCACGAAATCAAGATTTTTTTATTATATGAACCTCTTTTAGGCGTGAATATTTATGCTTTATGAGGCATAAATACCTAGCTTAATCAGAGGATACACATTTTTTCCAAACTCATCTAATTATCTTTTGCATAAATACTAAGGCTTTCTTAGGCCAAAGCACCTAGCTAATCAATAATTAGACTTGTTTTTTTTTTCTTTTCAAACTTTTCTAATCATCTTTCGCATAAATACTAAGGCTTGCTTAGGCCAAAGCACCTAGCTAATCAATAATTAGATTTATTTATATATATATATATTTTTTTATAAGGCATAAGGAACTTTGTTTTTGAACCCTAAGTGTATGAAGTGTGCATATTTTATCAAGGTAAAGATCAAGACTAAATTACTTTGACAAATTATCTTCCTAACTCTATAAATCAAACAAATAATCTTATTTTGACCAAGTATAAGAAATCCTAATTTGGATTTTCCTATTCCTTAAAATTAACTTAATTTCTTACAAAAATAAGTCAAAATATTGTTTCTATTTTCAAAAAGTTTTTAAAAGTAAAGAAAAATGTCAATTTTTTTTTTATTTTTTTATTTTAAAGAAAAAGAAAGGTTATGTTAGACCCTCCCCCACACCTATCTCATGCATTGTCCTCAATGTATGAATTAATGCATAGATGCATGAAAAAGACGACAGGGAAGGAAGGTGTTACCTTAAGGTGGTGGTTCCGGTGGTGGTCTGATTGGTCCATGAAATGCGGCCCAATCAACTTTTCTTGGGTCTCGGAGGAACCCACCAGAAGTATCTTTAAGATAACCCATTAAAAAGATGTATCCATAAAGGATCTTTATTAAATATTTAACCCCATCTAATGTCCATATTCTATAACTAATTTCGGAGTCAAATTTGTCAACCACCTCGTCCCAGAATGAAGTATGAAATGATAGAACGGTTGACTTGGACTCAGGAAGGACTGGAACTAATACCGACTCGGAAAGGTGACTTAAGTCAAGTAAAGGTTCAGGAGTCGAAATTGGTTCAAGAAGCGGGTCCAAGTCAAGAAGTTAAAACTCTAGTCCACATGTATTTTCTAACAATGGAATGTGACTTAATGTGGGTGATTCTAGTTCAAAAATGATAGGTGTGGGAATCAAAACTGACTCTAAAATATTACTCAAGTTTGGTAACAAAACAGGAGTCAATATTGATTCAGAAAGGTGAACTGGATCACAGATTTGAGAATCTAGGTCACATATCTCATTGAGTTCAATATCATAAAAATGAGAACTTGCCAATTTGTCAATAGGATCTTCAAAAGTGTATAATTGGTCAAGTTCAATATGATCCTCAAAGATGGGTGATTCACTTTCATTATGAATTGGTACAGGATCCAATGTTGACTCCAGAAAAAGATTGAAGTCAGGTGAAGATACCAGAGTCATTATTGAATCAGGAAGAAGAATTGAATCACTAATTTGGGGTTCAGGGTCATAATCATTTTCAAGTTCTATTTCAGGAAAGGAGTAACTTGCTAAACTGTCAATATCTTTTTCAAAATTTGGAGTTTGGGCAAGTTCAAGTGATTGTTCTGAAATGGAATCTTGATTTCCAAGACTACATGACTCTTCGACTCTAACAGGATGGTTAGTGACATCAGAACTGGTCAAACGGTGAGAACGTAGAGATTCGACCATCATATCTATGTCTCGATTTCTAGCATTTTGAGCATGAGTCATGGCTTCAAGCATCTTTTCATAATTGATGGGTTCATTATTTTGATGAAAAGATGAAGAGTTGTCTTGGAAGTGGTAGTGAAATTGTGAGTCCATCAGATTTTGGGATTTGTGTTTGGACTCACGCATACTCATTTCCAAAATTGATGGTCTTCTATTTGGACTGGTGGAACTGAGTATGACTCTTGAAAATATTGTGGACTAGGTGGAGAAGAAGGACAAGGTGGTTGGAAATTATGCTCGGGGGAGGTGAATCCCCACTAACTCTGTGAAAAGTTGAAATCGTTATGGAAATTATAGTTATTAGATGGGGGGTATCGGTCATATTGATTCGGATAAGACCAATCCGGCACACTAGGTTGGTTAAAGTCATGATATGCCGGGTTGGTAATATCCGAATAAGAGTTTGATGTGTAATATGGATTATTGTTGAAGTTGAAAAAATTGTTATTATAAGCCATATCACACAATAGAATACACACAAAAAAGAAAGAAAAGCAAACAAATAAACAAACAAGAAATAAAAAATTCTAACCTAAGTTAGGGTAGACCTAGACCTAGACGACTCCTAACTGGTTAGACTGTCCACGGGAGGTTTGATGTAGACCTTGACCACAAGCTAATCAGCCAGGTCAGGGAAAGGTTGGTGGGAGGTTTTCCGTCAAAAGACGTTCCTTAATTAAATAACCACCAACCTCCGGGCTTTCGGCCCTTAATCCCTTTCCTAGACACTGATTTGGCAAGAGTCAAGTTCCAACACCTTTCCCCCTTAGGATAATCTCCTAATTGAGTCCGAGATGTCCCTAGGGCCAACGTCTACTCATTTTAAGTTAGGCTTGGGTTAGTGAGTGCTTGGATTCAGATTTTTGGGCTAAGGAAGGGTGATTAAATCCCCACCTTATCTTGTTATTGGGTTGGTGCCCTTAAAATCAATTAGTGCAAGTGTACAATATATGTAAGATTCATTCAAAGCGATATAAATCAACCAATAAGTGATTCCTATGCTAAATGTAATGCATACGTACCTTGCTCCAGCACTCTTCAATAGTAAAAGTAAATGAATTGAAAAGACACGTGCCTAAAATGCAAACGTCTAATCAATTTTTAACTTATGCAACAAACTTTTTACTGTTGATTATTAGCAGGTTTATGTTATGGCATATAAAAGAAAATAGAGTTGCAGAAAGCTAGAATTTTGCAAAGCAAGCTGCCCTGCAAAAAGATGGTTAGTAGTGCACTCCTCCTTGCCGCGAAAACGCGGCAATTCAGAGGGTCCTTGGTATCTGTTTTTTTGGA
Source organism: Agave tequilana (assembly GCA_038442645.1). Lineage (NCBI taxonomy): Eukaryota > Viridiplantae > Streptophyta > Magnoliopsida > Asparagales > Asparagaceae > Agave > Agave tequilana. The sequence goes on along the minus strand of JAVJIF010002357.1, from coordinate 338,885 downwards.
ACAGAGACCAAGACCACTTGTATGTTTCTGCAATCTTAATTTCCTGTTTTGATTGCCCTGTAACCTGCAACAGAGAAGAAAATTTCGTTTAGCTCTAAAAAATTTGCAATAAAAATTCAGATTTCAATAAAAACCGTTTTACCCTCCCCAGCAACGGCGCCAAAATTTGATTGAAGCTAAACCTGCACACAAAATATGAGAATTTTAGAACTTAAGATAAAAATGTGCAAGTGCTCAATTCTTACCGCTATAGCAAGTGGCTATGCAGGTCGGGATCCACAAGGAGGGTTTGCGATGGAAGCGTTATAGTTCTTTATTGAAATCTTTTAAGAAAATAAAACGAAGGTTCTTCTCTGTTTTTAGTTATGAAAAGGAAAAAAGAATTATGTTATGTTAGAAGAAAATGGAAGATGAAGAAGGTGGAAAATCAGAAAACGGCGAAAGCGTCTATGTACAAATGATTTGGAAAAAAGAATGAAAACGATTGGGAAGAAGTGGTGAAAGAAATCGTGTTGGCGATCTATACTATAGCGATAAAAGAAAAGAAAGAAAGTTAAGAATTACTTACCTAATTTGGTGATGACTTACTTGGAAACATGTGCAAGTTCTACTTTTGCTTCGGAGGCGTTCAACGCATAGATCATAATCTCGAGCTTAATCCCCGTGCACATTATATCGTCAAGCCTAGCAAGAACGAAGTGATGCGGATCTTGGAAGAGGAGAACGTCTTCATGAACTATCGCTGGCTCTCACGTAGCTTAGTTATACTTGCTTCGAATTTCACTTGTAAACTCAACAAACACAACCAAGGTAAAGTAGAAAGAGGAAGAGGAAAGCAAAACAAAAGAAAAGGAAAGTAAAGAAATGAACATAAATAAAAGTTTACCTTTATTGCTTGAGATAATGAAAGAAAGGAGGAGGGTACATCGGTGTTACTCTCAACATATGCCTCTCTCTCTTACTTACATGAATCTTCTTCTACCCTAAGCTACATACAAGTTACATAAAAGTAAAAATTAAACTACAAAATGGAAAAAACTAGTCTAAAATCCTAACTTTGCTTGCCGTCCTTTTTCAGCGCAGATAATGGCCTTTTATAGGCATAAACCCAACAACCAGAATCCTGGGGAGGTCGGGGGAGCAAACGCTCCCCCTAACTCCCCAAGATTGCCGCGGAAACGCGGCCCAAGCCGCGTTTCCGCGGCCACGGTGTGGCTAGATGGCCACACCCTGTTGGTGGGTCTTTCCGGAGGTTTCTTCTGGCTTTATCCTTTGTTGGTTTTGTCGTTTGAGCTCCGGATTCTGACGAAATGGTCTTGGATTCTAGGCTTTAACCGATCGATTCTGAGAGGATTCTTCTCAACCGGTTTCAACCTCTTGATTTTGCCCTGATTTTTTGTGTGCGAATTAACTCTGATTTAATTCAGAATTCTGTTGGGCTTTTGGGCTCATTTCTCTTCATCTCCTTAAGGATTGGGCCTGCAAATAAATTCAACAAATAATTAGGACAATGCAAGCTTTATTCTAAAATAAGTATGAAAATGTGACATTAAATATGCAACATTAGTGACCAATCAACAAGTTCAAAACTTATGTAAATCATGCATAAACGGTCGACTGTTTGGTCGACTGCAGAGCATTTCAGACCTACCAGTGATCGACAGTGAGGTCAATCGGCTCATTGACAGAAAAACAGAATAAAGAAAAGTTCTGAAATAGGTTTTTATTTTTCCACAAAATACTTTGAATTCCTTTTCAAAAACATAGTCCATGAATAAATTTGAAGCTTAAAACATATGTGAGACTAGATCAAAAGAAGATCACAACGTAGAACTTGTTTTTATGAAGTAGGAAATTTCATTTTGCAAAATCTATTTTTCCAAAAATATTTTGAAATACAATTCAAAAAACACAAATTCTTTTAAAGATATTTTTAGAATTAGAACATAGATATGTGCGTGAGTGTGCAACTCATGAGCTTTTAGATCATAAAAATTGGTTTGAACAAACAAAATCCATTAATAAAAGTAAAAATTAAATCTTTTACTTTTTTTTCTTGATCCTTCTTTAATCTTCGATCTAGCCTTTAGTCTTAGATGTTATGAGTACTCTTGATGCTTTAGATCTTTGTATCTTTTAGATGATAGCTTCCAAAATTATGAGTCTTAAGCGAAGCTAATCATTCCTTTGATTTTCCTGAAGCATATCTAGCAAATATTTATTAATACAAAATAACCTCATGAGTTTCATCATTATCAAAATGAGGGTTAAAGGCCTTTGGGCCAACATGAGAGGTCAGGTAGACTCGCTCCGGGGATCAGATCAACATGGTGCTTGATATCCTTTATGGGTGGTGGTTCGTTCGGTAGCTCGTAATAAGCTATTCTTTGAAATTCTTCCAGCATCGGCTTCATCTTCTCTGGACTTAAATTGTTGGGCTGATCTCTTCTTTGACTATCAAAGCAAATCATTATTTTTTCTTTTTGGACTCCACAAAGAACTCCCTTCAGTTGCATATGGATATGAACTTTGGCTCTTCTCTTTTAGTTAGTTTTAGTGGTGAAGGTATTGATTTCATGGCAATCCTCTTTCACTCCCAAGTGAACATGTATATGTTTCTCTTGCCTCGATGGGCATCAACATCATGTTGCCATGGTCGTCCTAGTAGTATGTGGCATGCATCCATATCAACAACCTCGCAGGTAACTGAGTCTTGATAAAACTTTTCAATTGAAATATGGACTTGACAAAGATTCGTTGTCTTTATACATGGACAATTCTTTATCCACCCAATTGTGTAGGGGTGAGGGTGTGGCTCTGTCTCTAACTTCAAATAGTTCACCAATGCAGTAGAGACAATATTTTCACAACTGTCGTTTTAATTGATGAGATTGCACACCATATTCTTTATTGAACACCTTAAGTAGAAAATCTGATGTCTTTGCGTGGTATCGGGGTTCTTTTGGTTGAATATCAATCACTAGATTTGTAGCTGCTTCTCCCTCTTCTTTGACAAATTAAGAGTCTTCTGGCTCGGTCTCGATCAGCATCTCGTCTTCATCCACATACTCCGCCATGTTAACAGGCCTCTTCTCCAGACACTCATTAGACCTGTGTCCAGGTTCGTCACACCTGTAACACTTACCAACCCTAAGCTTGGCATATGGATTCTCCTTGCCCTTTGTAGTGGAGGTGGATGTCATCACTGAGTTTGCTGGAGGGGTGTCAATCGCCTTACGAGCTAGAGGTCATTCGTTCGATGTGGAACCTTACTGAGTTCTTGTGCTGCCAGATGTCCTTTCTGCTACATTCTTGAAGAGCAAGGCTTTGTTCTGCAACCTCTCAATCTTCATGACTTTATTTTGGGCTTCATCGAAAGAATATAAGTCTTAGAGGGCCATACACTTTTGGAAGGGGTATTTTAACCCGTGGACGTACTTTGCAGTCTGCTGCTCCTCCGTTAGTGACAAATTACACCGTGATGCGAGGCAATAGAACTCTTCTATGTATACTGTCACAGTCCTTGTATCTTACCTGGATTGTTCAAATTGATTATAGAGGATCTATTGATAGTCAGGTAGAAGGAATTTACCTTGTAAAAGTTACTTCATGCGCCTCCATTATCATCACGGATTGCTTTCCTCGACTCCGTTGTGAAATTTTCAATTGTTCCACCATGTGGTTGCTCTTCCCTTGAGCTTATATGCCACAAATTTGACTTGCTTCTCTATGAGAATATAAGTCATATCAAAGAATTTATCCACCCTGTAGATCCAATCCAGAAAGGATTCTATATCAAGATTCCCGCAGAAAAAGGGGATGTCAACCTTCATCCTATACTCCTGAGGATTTGGGTATCCTCCTTTCCTACTATGGTTAGGGTAAAAGTTTTTAGCCTCCCTATTGGGGCCAGGAAACTCGCCTCTCTTATTTGGATTAGGATTAGCGAATCTCTCAAGCCTTCCGTAGGCTAGGCCGTGATATCAAACATAATCATTACTGATAAGTGGGGTTGTTGAACTCATTATCAGAGATGTCATCAATTCAGGATGTCGTAGAGGGTAGTTTGATTATGTAGGGTATTCATATGGGTGATTTGAGAGTGGTTGATTTGGATATGATTGGTATGAGGGTAGTTGATATAGGGGTGATAGTAGTAGGGGTGGTTGAATTGGAGGTTGGGGTTGTGGGTGAGAATTGTTTGTGAGAGATGGAGGTGATGATTAGAATTACCTGATGAATGTGGAGGTGGTCGCGGAGGGCTATTTGCTGGACGATCCAACCCACTTTGGTGCGTACCATCGGCTAGGTTTCGATCATCAAGTTTGAGGGAGATTTTCTTGAGTACTTCGACCACAACGTCCATGGTTGATATAAGAGTGCTGAGCCTCCCTTCAAAAGTATCCACCATTGTGGACAGGTTTGGTTGCTCGTCATCATTTCTGGCCATCATTGGAGCGTCGCCAAAGCTCTGATACCATTTGATGCAGAGGGAGAAGAGAGAAAGATGAGCGACGCGGGCTTGATCTCATTCTAGGACTGATGAACCCTGAAGAAGCCTTTAGGTAAGTGAAAATACTCGAATTCACGAGCAAGAATGACCCGAATCCACAAGGCAAAGAGAATAACTCGAATCCACGAGCAAATATAAGGAAAAATCAAAATATATTCATGAAATTTTAAAAAATAAAAACTTAAGATACAATGGCCTTTATATAGGCAAATAAAATAAGAGTACTTCCCTAATTAGGAGACTAAAATAAAGAAACAAAATAAAATAAATTAGAATTCAAAACAGACCTAGAAAAATAACTCCTAACTAAACTAGGAAACCTTGATATGCAGCAGGCGTGTCGAAAGCTGAAGAGTGTTGTCGACACTTCTGTAATTCTTTGACTTTCTATAAAAGCTTGTCGACAGGCTAGAAAGTTACTGTAGACAGGTCAGGTTAAACTGACAAACTCTCGTCTTTCTATAAAAGCCTGTCGATATGCCATAAGGATGTTGTCGACAGGTTAAGTTATTTGCCTACTTTTTAACTTGTTCCTTAATCTCCTATATCAAAAAATATCTCTTTGTTAGTGAGTACATACCACAAAAATCAATCTAATACTCCTTCAAATCAACAGATTCTCTCATATGATGAAAATTCAATATCATAATAATTATTCACTTCATTTTTTATCCAAAATTAAGAGACGAATTATCAATTATATGTTTAATGATCACATAGATTAGTTCTCAAATTTGAAACTTCCCAATGAATTCATTCCACACTTTATCAGAACTCCTCTCAACCGCCACAGCCTTCATAGTCTCCTCCCTCACTCTGTCCGCCGGCTGTGGCAACTCGTCGTCCTCCATCATCTCCCTCACTCTTCACCCAATCTTCACCCCACTCACCACCCCTTCATCCACCTCCTACCACCACTCTTCCATCCAAACACTGACCCCCGCTCCTTGCTCTATCATCTTTCTCCCAGCCAAGGTTGTTGTCAAAGTAGGTGGGGAAGTAGGCATAGAGGGAGAGCATGGCGGCGGAGGTGGTGAAGAGGATGGAGCAGGGGAGGAAGAAGGCTTTGGCAAGGGGAACAAAGGCAAGGCCCATGTCGATGACCATGGCGGAGACGGTGGAGGAGAGGAGAGGATGAGAGGGGGACGGAGTAGCGGATGACCCCATAGCAGAAGTAAAAGGGGATGGCATCGAGGGTTGGGGGGGGGGGGGGAGTCAGTGGGGTCGAGCTGGGCGAGGGGGAGGTGGAGGGGGTGGATGGTCGGGAACAAGGTGAGGAGGTGGGATGTGTGGAGGGACTCAGCAGAGGAGACGGTGGGGTCGGTGGTGATGAAGGAGACAACACAATCGTGGGTGGAGAGGGTTGCAGGCAACCAGGAGAAAGGGGCCATGTGGCATGGGGGGTACATAAAAATTAATTGAAATTACCCACATGGTTGTTTTAGTCTTTATACAAAAGTTAACGGCCGTATGGTAGAAATATGTAAAGTTTAGGGTACCAAAGTGCATTGACCGAAAGTTGGAGATATATAGCTTAAAATAGCCCCATAGTTGGAGGTATTTTGGTGAAATTATTCCCTCCTCCCTTTCTCTCTGTGGATGGTAAGTCAGAGACAACTTTAAAAGAGCGAGTAGAATACCAAAACTGTGAACCTACCTACCAACAGTATATTAATACTATTTTCATCAACAGCAGAAAAAACCAAGTCCAACTATACCTCAAAAGAGGAAGAAACCACTACCATCTGCATTTCCTTCACTTTTATGTGTTATTATCTAGATACAACTTCAAACCAGCACCAACAGTAGATCAGCCTTTCTTTAAAACAATCTCAGTATTCATCCTCAATGGCCACTTCTATTTGTGTAGGCAATACTGTCTCAAGTCTCAAGTCAACTCTCAACTCTCAATTATCAAAGTCAACTGGATGGGCCCATAATAGCAATGAGCAATCGGATGATCCAGTTAACTAACTCCGGGGTCATATTTACAAAGGTCAGCCCGACATTGTTTTGCAACATTGGTCTTCGGATCGAAAATAAAGAGAAGTCAATGATATGTCATGAGTGCACTGATCGAATAAATTGCGAAAAGTAGAAACTAGATTAGCAATGAAAACAGTAGCAAAATTTTGTACATGACTAGTGCTACTGACTGAGCGATCTGCTTCTTTGAACAAGCAGTTTTCATTCAATTGGACCGTTGTGGCCGATTGATGAACACGAGTCTAGATCAAATAGAGTCAGACTCGATTAAGTAGAAAAGGCTTCTTTTAATGCAAGCATTCCACTCTCGTTCTCTTCTTCTACCTTCTCCATCCCTCAATCCTGAAAACTTAAACCCAAAAAACTAAACTTTTCTTTATTTCAGAACTTATCTTTTCATCTTTCCTTCTCTCTTCCTTCTATAGCTCTATTTCTTTCATTGTGAATCACAGAAATGACCCTGAGTTCTTCGTATTCGATCTCAATGTTTTCCATTGAGTTTACTGAAGGTGTCTTTTTCTCAAAGAAAAATTCAATTTCTCCGTTCAGCACAAATTTAATAAAGGATTAAAGTTCTCTCTCTAAAAAATAACCACCATTTTTTTTGTGGGATTTGAAGTGTTAGAGATTTAGATTAAATGGTTCCGTTAAAGACGAAGAGAAAATGATGAATCCAATTATGTGAATAAACCCCCTATCTTCTTATACATTTTTTTTCTATCTTTATAGAATTAGTCCATCTATTATTGTAAATTATGTATCTTTTTTCTGTTAACAGTCGTTTTAATCCTACTTTTGCACCATTCAATTTTATTTCTAAATAGTTTGTGTTAAACATAGTTTCTTAAATTAGAAATCATTATGTTATTAAAAGTTTATAAGTTATTAATTTCTAAGTTATTAGGAGCCCTACTCATATTTTGAGTTGTAATTGTATTTACCTATAAATACAAAATATTAAGGGAGAAAATTATGAACTCTCTCAGATATTTTCTTCTCAAATCAGATATGGTATTAGAGTAAAGCTCATGATCCACAAAAAAATATATATATATATTGTTCATCGTGAACAGTAATCGCGACGGTACTGTTCATATGAACAATAATCATCGGGTACTGTTCACGCGATTACTGTTCATATATCAAGAAGAAACTAAATACCTTCAAGTTTCAAAATCCTAGACATCTCTATGATCCAAAACTTTATTCGCCGTCAACTATCACCAACTCTACTACTTTCTGCCACCAACTGTTACTGCCTTATTGTGCAACTTATACTACCTTGTTCTCTCCTGGCAGTGCTTCTACCCTCCTTGTTTACCACTGATATTCTTGCCAATTCCCTGTTGTGCTCTCTAAAGTCCTACCTTGATTGCTATCTTCTGTTATGCATCTGATATACCAATCTGAATCCTCTCCTACTGTTCGATCTGAATGTCTATAACGTGGATATTTGACATTCTCTATAACTACTACTGGTTGACTATTTTTTCTAACTAACTTCCTCTCTACAATAAGGTCGTTTTATCTTTCATCTACTGCTGTTGCTTCAATTTTTTTTTCTAGTGTTATTACTATAAGAAGTTTTGTCATTTTCTACTGAGTTTAAGGATCTCCCAAAACCCCTCCTCTGAGTTTGAAGATCTCTCAAAACCTCCACTTCTATTAATTTGGGAAAGTCCTAATTCTATATAAATAGATAAAAATGATCTTTCTTGTGCAAGTGTTTGGTTCGACTCAAAGTTAGTTCGCTTTGGTTTGCAGCTTTAGTATCAACATCATTGATTCGACAGATTAGCATCAACATTAGGAATTTTACTTGTTTTTTATTTAGAAACAAATTTTTTTAGGAGATATTTTACTAGTCTTTATAACAAGCTGGGTATGACTAATATCTATGCTCCAACTTGAGGGAGAATGTTAATTTAGTTACTTAAATTATGAGTCTTTATGTTATTATGAGTTTCTACTTTATTAATTTCTATATTATTTGGAGTTCTACTCATGTTATAAGATGTATTTATAATTGCTTATAAATAAGAAGTATTGAAGAGAAATTATGAATTCTCAGACCTTTTTCTCTCAAATTCTTATAGTCTTTATTTATATGTTAACTTCTTTTTTCTTTTAAATTACTTAGTTTATCTTTAAAATATCTACATTTATATGTAGAAATATCTACCTTCGTTTTAAACTATTTATCTTTGTTTCTGAAATGTCAATACTATCATGTAAACCATCTATTTTATTTTAAAATTATTTATGTTTACATACAACTTATCAACCTTTGATTTAAATTGTCTATTTTTATTAATAAAATAATTATTTTACATGTAAAATATTTATATTTCTTGTAACTTGTGTACCTTTTACTTCAACATGTCGTGCTTCCACAATAAATTATCTATCTTTACGTTTAGTATATCCATTTTGTTGTGCCTCGGTGACAACAACCAACTGAGGATCTTACAAATCTCCAAGCACAAAGAACAACCAAACAACACAAATAATCACCAGAAGAAAGCACAAAACACAAACAACAACTTTAACGAGGTTCGGCCTCAACGCCTACGTCCTCGGGGCAATCAGAGAGAGATTTAATTACTTTGGAAGAAGATTACAATTGCTAGCAGCCTCTTTGAATGTAAGAGAGCTCCAGCAGTTCCTTCTCAAGGATCTTCTACAAGATACAAACCCTAAAAAACAGCCAACCCCTTAGATACAAAAAGATTTCCAAATCTGCACTCGCAGCCCGCACCCGACCGTCGGTCGACCGGGCGGTCGACCGACCCTTCCACTGGTCGACCGGGCGGTCGACCGGGTGCCCAACAGAGAGTTGGGTCACTTCAGTCGGTCGACCGGGCGGTCGACCGAGCTCCAACTTGTGCATGTTGTTCACGTCGGTCGACCGGGCCGGTCGACCGGGCTTCTGATACTGCGGGCCAGTCGACCAGGCCGGTCGACCGGCCAACCTGCACCTGCTGCTGTTGGCTTGTTTTCTGCTGCTTTTTCCCTTCGTCTTCGTCGTCGACTTCCTTGGCGATCACTCGACGACCCCTCGACGATTCTCTTCAACTTCCTCAGCAATACCCTCTCTCTTTCTAACAATTCTCCACCTCGGCGAAGATTCTTCCAAATCTGAGCCGATCTCCAACGTACCCCAGTCTATCACCTGGCGAAATCGACACACGATCTCGGCAAAATTGACAAACGATCTCGGCTTGCGCGCACCGGTCGAAATCGACACACGATCTCGGCGAAATCGACACTCGATCTCGGCTTGGAATCTTTAGCTCAGCTGTCCACTGGAAAACATCGTACATGCCTTCCCTGCACTTCACCTTAGGAGAATCTCCATACATGCCGATCACCAACATGGCTTCTACTCCGCAGCTTTACGACCTCACGAAGACTTCCACACGAGCCAACACTGACTCTCCAACTGACCAGCTCTATCTAGTCTTCCTGTCTTCCACTGACGGTCCAACCAAGTCTGCGTAGAGCACACCAAACACCATCGGCTTCAACTAGATGCACACCACTCCTTATGTAAGCTCAACATCTTCTCACCAGAAGATTTAACCTGTTCATCGAGATCACAACATCTCACCACTACATGAGATTTAACTGGCCACAACTCTTCACCTCTACGTGGAACCTCTCCACCTCTACGTGAAGTTCCATCGGCCACAACTCTTCACCTCTACGTGAAGATCCAAACAGCTTCTCGAGAACCCAAATAGCTTCATACGGGTTGCATCAACAAATGGCTGCGCCTTTACGGCTGCCTACGTACCTTTGCCCAAAAGGATCAAGACAACCGTAGTTCATTAAAGATGAGCTTCATCAAGATCAAGCACTAGTACCTCTATTTGCTGCAGTGAATCTGTCAGACCGAGTCATATGAACCTCTTCCCGACCATCATGGAGGACAACGGCCTTCAACTTCAGCTTGTCACGATCACAAGCTTGAGATTCATGCTTCTTTCCCCACAAGCGTGGTTTCACCTTTGTTCCAATAGTTGCAAACAACTCGACATCCTCAGCAATATCGTCAATGTGTTCAGCATCGCCCTTGGTTTCATGATCTCCACCCGGTGTCACATCCGGTGAAATCTCCTCTAATGCCGAACCAACTGGAGATGATGGAGTAGCATCAACCTCCACCCGCTGCGATCCTTCCTTGGTCTTCGTCCTCTCCACCTGCTGAGAGACGGTGGACTTCAACACTGAAGTCTTTCCAAAAGTGACATGCCTGCTCATCACGATCTTCTTGTCTTCGGGGTCCCACAACCTGTAGTTGTTTCCTTTGACGCCCAAATAGACAAACCTCTTTGCTCGCGGATTCACCTTGCCATTCTTGGCACTGAAGTAGGCCGGACTTCCAAACTCCCGCAGCAAACAATGACCTTGAGCAGTTTTCCCAGACCAAATATCCAATGGAGCTCTACCTCCTATCGCAGTCGATCTGTTCATGAGATGGCTAGCATACTCAGTCGCCTCAGCCCAAAACGACCTGTCTAATCCTGCATTAGACAACAATCTCTGAACCTCCTCCAGCAAGGGACAGACTACTACTTTAGCCAACCCATCTGTACCTGATGTGAAGTGAGTAGCAATACCTGTGTTCTGGCCAAATCGTAGGAACTGGTACATGTCCTTTCCAACATTACCAATCTGAAGCCCTTTATCTTCCTACCTATCTGCCTCTCCATTCTTCCTCTCCACTTCACCAACACATCTAGGGCTTCAACCCTTTGTCTTATGGGATATATCCAAACCTGCCTAGATGAACCATCAATAAATGAGACAAAGTACCTGTGACCTCCAAGCGATGCCGTCTTAGCAGGTCCCCATACGCTCATATGAACACAATTAAGAAGACCTTCATTGTGGTGAGTACTGGTGCTAAATCTCACCTTCTTCTCGTCCAGAACGCTGTGTCCACCTTCCAAATTGCAGGTAGCAGTACCTTCTAGCGATTCCATCTTTGCAGGAACTCGCAAAGATTTTTCTTCTTACTGTCCGACCTTTCCCTGCCAGACCTCCGGGCCACCATCATCTGAGGAACTCGAAGTCTCCACCTGATCTGTCAACGTACTACCCTTCAAGTAGTAGAGGTTGCCTTGGCGGACGCCCTTCATCACCACCATCGAGCCCTTGATCATCCTGAGATAGCCATCTCGAACAGATATCACCATGCCCGATGCTTCCAAAGTGCCAACTGAGATAAGATTCCTTTTGAGCTGAGGTACATACCTCACCTCCTTCAACTCTCGAACTATCCCATCATCCATCTTGATGCGGACTGTACCCATCCCTTCTATATTACACGGATGGTCATCCCCCATGACCGTGTAACATCCATCCAACTTCTCAAAGCTAGAAAACCAGGCCCTGTTCGGGCACACATGATAGGTGGCTCCGCTATCTAAGATCCACTCAGCACTATCTGAGTTACAAATAGCAGGGGTAGTAACTGAGAGAGGGAACACCGATGAGTCATCATCCGATCCATCCGCCTGTGCGAGATTCGCCTCGGTCTTTGACTCCACCTTCTTACCTTTGGCCTTCGGGCATTCTGCTTTCCAGTGTCCTAGTTCCTTGCACAAGGCACACTGATTCCTCTTCAGATTTCTGAAACCCGACCTGGACTTTGATCTTCCTCTAACCTCCTTGCCCTTCCGCAATGAACCCCTGCCTCTTACTTCCAGTGCCTCTGCCGATGAGCTTGACCTAGAAGGATGTCTCTCCTTCTTCCTCGTCTCATAGCTAGTCAGTGCAGACGATACTTCATCATAATCCAAGTCTGCCTTCCATTGATGAAGGTCTGAGTGAAGGTCTCATCTCCTCCACCGGGAGTGAATTCAGAAAGATGATCGCCTTATCTTCCTCTTCTATCGTGACATCCACGTTTACCAAGTCTATAAGAAGCTTAGTATATCGGTTGATGTGCTCATTCATTGTGCTTCCCTTCTTCATTTGAAAACTGTACAGCCTATTCTTAAGCTGCAACCTGGACTCAACACTCTTAGTCAGGTATTTCTTTGCAAGGGTGTCCCACAGCTTCTTTGCCGACGTCTCATGTTGTGCAAGATATTTTATGTCTTGCGACAAACATGAACGTATCAAGCCACATGCCGATCTGTTCATCTTCGCCCACTCTTCATCAGTGGTCGTGCTCTTCTTCTTCTCCAATAGGAGAGTGTCCTCGAGGTTCGATGCATTCAGCGCATCCATAACCTCGCATCTCCACATCCCGAAGTTATTAGTGCCATTGAACTTGACAACTTCAATCCTTGGGTGAGAATTCATTGTCTTAGCTGAAATAATTTCTTCTGCCATTGAGATTTCTCTGATCCTCTAACTATGCGAAAAATCAACCAACTAAAATAGATCTACACTCTGATAAAAATTGGATTTTTTACCTTTCCCTTGAAACCCTAGATCGAGTTTCACTTCTGATCTACTTCAACACAGATTCCACGAGCCCTTCTAGCGTCCTCCTGAGATCGACACACGATCCCACGAACACCAATACCTCTGATCTGAGATCGACACACAATCTCCACCGGATCAGATCTCGAGCCCTCTGAATCCTCAGAAATCCCAAGCGCAACCTGGATGCTCTGATACCACTTGTTGTGCCTCGGTGATAACAACCAACTGAGAATCTTACAAATCTCCAAGCACAAAGAACAACCAAATAGCACAAATAATCACCAGAAGAAAGCACAAAACACAAACAACAACTTTAACGAGGTCCAGCCTCAACGCCTACGTCCTCGGGGCAATCAGAGAGAGATTTAATTACTTTGGAAGAAGATTACAATTGCTAGCAGCCTCTTTGAATGCAAGAGAGCTCCAGCAGTTCCTTCTCAAGGATCTTCTACAAGATACAAACCCTAGAAAACAGCCAACCCCTTAAATACAAACAGATTTCTAAATCTGCACTCGCAGCCTGCACCCGACTGTTGGTCGACCGGGCGGTCGACCGACCCTTCCACCGGTCGACCGGGCGGTCGACCGGGTGCCCAACAGAGAGTTGGGTCACTTCAGTCGGTCGATCGGGCGGTCGACCGAGCTCCAACTTGTGCACATTGTGCACGTCGGTCGACCGGGCCGGTCGACCGAGCTTCTGATACTGCGGGCCAGTCGACCGGGCCGGTCGACCGGCCAACCTGCACCTGCTGCTGTTGGCTTATTTTCTGCTGCTGTTTCCCTTCGTCTTCGTCGTCGACTTCCTTGGCGATCACTCGACGACCCCTCAACGATTCTCTTCAACTTTCTCAGCAATACCCTCTCTCTTTTCAACACATTTTTATGTAAAATTAGAGATATTTATTTTTTATTTATGAAAATGATTACTTTTTAGTTCATTATGTCTGCTTTTAAATGAAATTGTCTAGCTTTTAGTTCACTATATCTATCTTTTTCCAAATACAATCTATCTTTTAGTTCATTATATCTACTTTTATGAGAAACTATTTACTCATTTTTGTATGCCTACTTTTCATATGAAATCTACATTTTAGTCATTGTATTGCCTTTTCTATGAAACTGTGTAACAAATAATTTGGTAAATCTCCAATTTCTATAAAGCTATCTGTAATGCTCCGATCCTGCGGGTACGGAGATGTAACTGTAACGTACATACGCAGCACGGAAATACCTTCACATGTACGCTAAGCATCAGTACATGAAGGATTCAGAGTGCGAAAACACAGTGATGTTATGCATTTCAACAGAATAATACAAGTACATTGTTATCACAAAGCGTGATCCAATATTACATAAATATTACATCACCAAGTTACTAGGTGGTGCAAATACATGAATTACAAAAGAGTTATAAGAGTAAATAGTACAACAACGGCTTCCAAGCAACAAGAAGAATATCGAGAGCCGATCGAGAGAGGCCTGGAAGGAAAGGGATATGGGTGATCTGATATTGATCCGCGACACTTTCGTTGCACTACTCTGATGGACTGGTCTTTAGCTGAGAAGCTTGTTACGATCCAAGATCTAGGATCTGGACAAGTTCAAGGGAGTCAAAACTCCCCAGCGAGTAGTGTGATGAATGCCAAGTGGCGTTTAGGGACAAGCACACATGTATCGATAAATCTGAATCAAAAGCATGAGTTGAAAACCGTGCCATGAGAATGGGCATACTTGAGCATCCTCATAGATATACCTTTAATCTCATATCACCATAGCTGAGTTTATATAACCCGAAATGCCTTCACTGTAACAGAATATGAAAGTAATATGAAAACTCAAAAATAAACAATTCAGGTGACTCAACACAGGAGCACAAATATCATACACAAGTGACAAACTGAATAACTTAAATTACACAATAATAACAATCAGCGTCACCTGTTATTATAATCATTTTCTACCAGTGTCCCATACCATTGGTAGTTCATACTGGGTCCACATTCTAGTAGAACCCAACCCGAACTCTGATATACGGATACCATCATTCATATGAGGAAAAGATTCAATAACACCCGCTACTGAGTTTATGAATATTTGGTAATTAAGTTATATATAGGACAGGGTCAAGTGTTGTGTGCTGGAACATGCAAGTACAAACCGGTAAACCAGAAGATTGGAATCTAGTGTAGTAACTCAAAAACCAATTATATAATAAAGCAGAGTATCAGCTCAGGTCATAACACACGATGGAATTACAACATAGCAGGAGAATATTGAAGTATTGCATTTTAAGTTATTCAATAATAATAATTATTACCGTCTGATATTTCAATCGCCTCCCTACCAATATCTCACATCACTGATAGTCCATACTAGAGCTCGCACTCTAATAGAACTCATTCGGATCTGATATGTGAGTATCAGTATCCAAACAAAGGAGAGATCAAATATCACACGTTCATAATATTATCATTGTTTGGTTATTAAGTTCTAATTATTCATCTGATCTATATGTTTAGGTATGTGTCACCGGCACACATTCATCTATTTATGAATAAGAGAAGTTATTATTTGAAAACTGATGGGGGAGTAACGAGCCATGTTATAATGGGTCCCATGTATACCCGGGGCAACGCCCTTAAAAGCATCTGGTACTGAGCCAGAACTGACCGCTAAGTCATAAAGGTATTATTTTGTATGCCCTGGACGGATAAAATTTAGAGAAGGGGTGCCAGTACACCCCACCGAAATGCCTGGCGAGCCTCAGGTAGAATCAAAATTTCAGTTGTACAATATTTGACTATTATAAGCACGTACACATATTGATTCCATCAGTTTCCCCCATCCCGGTGTAAGTTAAGTATGTTATTATAAATTGTTCAGTGCAATGACTAGAGTGTATTTACAGTAATCCAATATCCATGATTAGCCGGTTATGGGGATCAACATGAGCATAGTATCAGGAGTATAATATCAAGAATCTCCCTATTTCAGGGGGTTCTGGAACACAGGAGTTCAGTAGTACCAGATGTCTGGTAAACGTATAATAATCATGTCAAGTCCCCGTAAAGGTGATAGTCATGAGTCAGGTAATAACATGCAAGTGTCTGACATTAAGTGATAGCATGTCAAGTATCAGCTATCAAGTAATTAATAGGTTGGTGTCAGGTGAATTGAATACAAGGTCAGAACATTATATGTCAGGCAATCATCCAGTCATGTGAAATGACTCAGAAAAATAATATAGTTAAATATTTTAAACTCTTCACAACTAGCAATAGGAGAATTACATAAACTATCAAGTAAGCGTACGGTAAGCAAGGAAACGAACATCCAAGTAAAGCTAAGCAGTGTTAGGAACAAGATCAGCTAACAATGCTTAATCACCAAAGCGCCTGATGGAACTCAGGAACGACTCGGCTTAAAATGCAAGTCTAATATCCGACAGAGTTCCGCTAGGCTTTTTTTGTGGTAAGATGTTGAGCACTAAGCTTCCTTTTCAGGCGTAGTTAGAAAGTCTAGAGGACTTAATAAACCTCAGAGAGGTTAAGCCCGGAGATTGTAGTACAAAATCGCAGAGCAGTTAAGCCAGAGGTTGGATAAGTACTTGCAGGAGATGTTAGTACAACATAGCATAGATAAAAGAATATAATAATCACAATCACAGCCATAACACTGTACTCCTAAGCTGAGTGAGCTAACCGTATCAGGTTACCATGAACTCCTAGAGGGAGGACAAGGCGGTGGCGTTGGCCATTTGCCTGTTGGATAACCCGCAGAGCGGTCTCTTGAGACAACGCAACCCAGGAGGGAAAGTTTGTCTTGAGGGTCTTCTCCTACAACTTACACCACCATTAGTCTAAAAACATGCATATATAATTATCGCCTACACTAATATAACCATTCACCACAGATACAAGACATCACCTATAATACAAACACCGATACACAGATACAACAGTTGCCTACAATACAAACATACCACCTACACACGTATACAAGCACAAATAAACAAATATAGCCAATCACCCATAAACATAATAACGGCCACAATTTAAAATTCCACAACACCGAAAACACTGAAAGAATTTATTCTCCCAACATAATGTGAAGTACTCACCTAAAGTCATACGACACCGAGCAAAATCTAGGAAATCCGCAAACACGTGCACACGCTACTAATATATTAAAATATATAGAGAGAATAAGAGAGTGGAGAGAGAAACAAGTGAGGGAGAGTGAGTCAAAGAGAGAGGGGAGAGATAGGGTGCTGGGGGAGAGAGAGAACAAAGGGGAGGGAAAAAGAGGGGGTTGCTGCCCCTTACTATTCACGAGCAGGTCCCCTAGCCTGGCGGTGGCCCTGGCTGGGCCAGTCGCGTAGGCCAGCAGGTGGCCGCTGGCCAAAATTGGCCGGCCTAGGCCCAAGAAGGGAGGGGGAAGTGGTGATGGGATGGTGGTTTGTAGGTGGCGGTAGGTTTGGGGGATTTTGAAGAGGATGAGATGATGGTGATTTTGATGGACGAAGTGGAACTTGGAAGAGATAGAAGAAGAGTGGAGGAGAGGAGAAGTGGGGAAGATTGATAGTGGTACGGGGGTTGTCGCCGGTTGTAGCTTGCTGCAGATAGGTGGTGGATGTAGTGGAGGAAGTGGTGGTGGTGGAGGTGAGAAAGAGGATGGTGGAGATGGAGGGTGGAGTGGCTGTTGATGGTGGTGTAGTTGGTCAAATCTTAGGGTGGTGGTGGCATGCTGGTCCTGGGAGCTCGCCGGAGGAGGAGATGGCCAGTTATAAAGAGAGAGAGGGAGAGGTAGATGAAATTGATGAGTGAATTGTTGGCCCAAAGGCCCATCACTCTAGTTTTGATGATGATTAACTCATGTAGTTATAGTACTAATGATCTGGTACTTATTTAGTTTCAGATATTTGATCAAGATCTTACTCGGTGTTTAGCTTCAATGAAAGATTCGGAGTCAAGTTTTGAAGCTAACACATGTAGAATCAAGAGCTCTTGCGTCAAGGTCGCATCTAGTACTCGGATGGAGTCAGCTCTTTGGATCGTATATGGATCGAGTCGGCTTGGAAAAGGAGTTCTCCAAGAAGACTTCGGTTGGTTTAGTTTTATTTTATATTTAGATCTAGTGTAAGATAGACTAGTATTATATGATCAAGTTCACACACACACACAAGTTTAATACGTTTGGTTTTCAGTTTAACCGATTTTGAATTTTAAATATACATATATAATGTTTTCATGAATATATAGAATCAAAACAAGTTTACATGATTTAATGTATATTGTATTTCATCTATATACATCAATGCTTCATATATTTAGAAAAACTTATTTTGATGATTCTATTTGATGTGTTTAGAGTTTTGCAATTTAACAAAAGTTTTTTTGGATTTAATGTCAAAAATATTGATATATCTTTTATATGTGTATTGGATTCTATCTTTACACTCTATGCTGCAAAAGAGTTTAAATATCTTGTTTTTGTATTTAACAAGTTTGAGAAAAATCAGATTTCCATTTCAAAGGTTGGTTTTTAGAAAATACCGATTCTGCGTTAAAGCTTAATTTCTATATAACAAAAATAGTTCAAATAGTTTGTAATATGTGTTGATTTTTGGTTACACATATTTGTTCTTTAAATATTTATAAGAACTTATTTTTGTGATATTTATGAGATTTTATGGGATTTTATAAGTGTTAAAAAGATTAAGTTTCAAACCCTTTAATCCCTAGCCTGAGTCTTCTGGCGGTCGACCAGCCGGTCGATCAGACCAGAGCTCGGTCGACCGATCGGTCGATCGATGTACACAAGGATATTCACGAGGCCTTACCTTTAAGGCCGGTCAATCGGGCGGTCGACCGACTGTAACTACCCAACTCTCGAGTAGTGCCGGTCGACGGGGCGGTCGACTAATAGGGCTGTGCTTTTAGGCTCGATCGACCGGGCGGTCGATAGGTAGGCGAGTTTTGCCTGGGGCGGTTGACTGAGCGGTCGACAAGTGGCTCGCGGTCAGAAATATGACTGTTGGATGGTCGACCGGCCGGTGGACCGGATGGTCAAAATTGACAATTACTGGACCCCGACGGCTATATTCTTGAGAGCCTATAAATAGAGGTACTCTTGGGTTGTTTTCTACAAGATTTTCAGGGAGCTTTTCTTTCCATCTTTCAAATATTTTGCAGCAAATTAAAAGAAGTTTTTGTGCCTAAAATCTTTATATTTTTATTTGTTTTCAAAGTATTAGAAAAATAAAAGAAAAGAGAGTCTTTGGGAAATTGATTTTGATCTTTCTTCACAAATCTATTTAGTATTTTTTTAAGTATTTTTCTTTGTTATTCTCTCTTCCAAACACTTTATTTTTCTCACACATGATCTATCATCTATAATCCTATCTATAGGATCTAGTTTTTGTGAGGAAAATTATTTGTGGTCTATTGTGATCACCAGGTGTTGTTTGTGATCATTGGATCACCAAGATTGTAATCTTTTTTTTGTTTTGTCTTTGTGCCTATCCCTCTAATGTAGAGGTGATTGTGTTTGAGAGAGGAGTAGTGTACTCCAAGAGTAGAGTTATAATTCGTCAGTGGAGGTTCCTTTGTGGAAAGTCCTATGTGGACATAGTGGAAATCCTTTTGTGTGAAGGCGGAGACGTAGAGCAGTGACTCGAACCTCGAAACATATCTTGTTTGCGTTTGATCCCATATCTCTCAACTCTGTCTCTCTTATATCTTGCATTGCTTTATATTGCACATAGTCATATGATTGATAAAGTTTTTGTGTGCCCACACTTGTGTTGAATCAAGAGAGCTTCATATAGCACCTCAACTCTTAATCTAGAGGAATCCTAAGGAGATAGTCCAGAGCCTTTCACCGGAAATTCGGCTACACTCTTCGGTTACAAATAGTGTGTTGTAATTGAGTTTCTAATTCTGCATCATTTGTCATTAATTTAGCTAAGAAGACCTATTCACCCCCCTCTAGGTGTATTTCAATTGGTATCAGAGCGGTGCTCTTGATTTGGGTCTAACAGCCTTGAGTTAAAGATCCTCATTATAGCTAATCACTTTATTTGTTTACACACACATATAGATTTCTTGACCCCTCCCATATATGATGTTACCAACATTGATGTGTGGAAGTATAAGATGAGTGTATACCTTAAAATCCCTAGGACTGCATGTTTACCTTGACACTATCAAAAAATCTTATCTTGGTAATGACAAGCGTATAGAGGCTAATGTACAAGCCTTAGTGGCACTTAGGCACACACTTAGCATAGATCAATTTTCTATGATTTCTCATTGTGATTTCGCTTTTGCAGTATGGAAAACATTGACCACTCTCGAGCTATAAGCGACAAACAATGTGGAAAAAGAATCTAGTGGGGGAGAGTCCGACCAAGCTGGCTTCATGGTCCAAGGGAATGACTCCCTTGAGATAATTTCGAACACTCAACTAGATGATAGCACTAGTTCTTCTTATGATGATATCATGGATGCACATGCATTAAATGAGGAACTATCTATGTTTTGTGAAAACTTACTTTCAAAGTATAAAGCTTTAAAAAGCAAGAGTTTTAAATTAAAAAAAGAAAAAGAAAATTTATGTTTGAAGCTAAACATGATTTTACAAGAGAGGGTTGAGATTTTAAGTGAAAGAGACTCCTTGAAAACTCAACTTAACTTTGCTTTAAAAGAAAATGAAATTTTAAAGAATAAAAATGATTTTGATGATGTTTTGAAAAAAATGAGGTTTTTGTCTTCAAAACTTGAAATTGTTTTAAAAGAGAATGATTCTTTAAAAAATAAAATTATTTTAATTTCAAAAGAACTAGATTTAGTTTCAAAGGAAAATATTTCTTTGAAAATTAATTTTGATTCTAATGTTTGTCATACTACTATAGCTTCACCCTCTTGTATTTATATTGCATGCTACACTTCTTCTTCAAGTAATAATAATGATATTTGCATGTTGAAAAAAAGTGTAGTTTGTTTGGGCTCCACTTTGAGCCAATGTACTATGAATCATAAGAAATTAGAATTCATGATTTGAAAGAAATAAGTTTCACATATTTATGTACACCAATTACGGCATGCACATGCTTCTCACATTCACACACATGACACCTTATATTCTAGTATGTACACATTGTGGACGTACGAGCTACCTTGAAAAGTTTTGTTATGATAGAATAAATGTTTCAAATTTTAAAAATAAATCTGTCTGGGTTAGGAAAGATGCTAACCCTCACGGATCCAAAAAGGTATGGGTATCAAAATTCACTCCTATTGTATTTGATGTAGGTGTGGGCTCTCACTTGACGTGAGGGCTTTGGTGCCTTGATGGTGGATGCGTTTTGAGCTTGTTGGATACTACATTGGATGCATTACCTTCAAGGATATTTGGTGGGAGGACCACCATGGTTTGGAGACCTAGAGATTGATTCATTAGTTTTGATAACTATCTCTAACTCTCATTTTTATTTACATGCTTTCATATAAATTTTTTTAGCATGTTATAGTTTTAATGCTCATTGTGTTAAATGCAATGTCAATTAGACTTGTGATATACATAAATAGTATTTGAGATACACCCATATTTATATGGACTATTATTTTTGTGTTCTTATTGTAGTTTAGCTATTGTGTATATCCTAACTCTAAAGTACGTGCATTTACTCTAATGATCATGTTTGTTTATGATTTTGTACTTCATATTTTTGATTACTTGTTTAGATGTAGTTTTCGTTAAAACTTGTGTTTATACTTTTACAACTGATGAGGCACAATTGATTATTATGTGTTTGTACTTTATTACTCACTTGTACCCATTAGATATACTTGTATAACTTTATTTTGATGATTTTTGCATCTTAACATGTATTCCCTATTTTTGTATATATTTTTATAAAAATGTGTTTAACTTCATGTATATGTCAATTTTGTCCAAAACTTTAGATATACATGTCTATCCTAGAGTTACTTGCTTTTCATGTAATATTCTATTATGGACTCATTTATATTTGGGATATATATGTATACCCTAGTTTAGACAAAATATACATATGCCTTGAAGTTTGTTTTGTTTTGATGTAAATTGAATTTTTTTTATGATGTTCGTGTTTGTAAAAGGAATTTCATATGAGCTTCATTGCCTATTTTCATGATTATTCTTACTACATGATTTTTGTACTCTACATCATCTTGTTTACTCATGATATTAGATTCATGATAATCTCTTGTGCTTTATAAACTTTGAACTGTCAATTATTGTGTGATTTTCATATTCTCATGGATATATACATGTTTTATTGCTTGCTTGAAATATTTCGTACTAGTTTTTAAAATTATCTTTAAAACTAGTCTTTATTCTTCAATTGGTAGAGTTTTTCAATTATATTAAAACATCTTCAAATCATAATTTTTGAAAACCCTACCATCAAAGGGCGGTTGCACGGGCGACCATGCCTTGTATACCCTTATTGAATATTTTTTAAACTTGTACATGAATAGGGTGGTAGGTATGAGTTATACACATGATCTTCATGTTATTTTATTTTTATATACTCATATGTGCTTCTTATATATGTATGCTTCAAATTTCAATTGGTATTTCCATTTTCATAGATACATATATATGATTTAATTGTGCTCGTTTCCAAATGTCTTTACAATTATTTTAAAAGCAATAATTATGCTTATGTTAAACTTGATTTTATTCTAAAGGTTAATTGGTATCTTTATAAACTTATGCATTGATTTCAGTTGGTATTTATTTGGTATGAAAATATACTTCATCCTTCACCTTCAATTGATATCAAAATCTACTATTGATATCTCAAAATTTTTTTACAAGTGGTACAAACATTTGTTTTTGTCAATTACAATTTGATTTCATTGGTATCATAATTCACTTTATTGACTTTAAGAAATTTCAGAAATTTTTTTTAAAAGTGGATTCAAAATTGAGGATATATATTGCCTATATGCAAGGGAAGCTCAACATCTCATCTATATATAGATTCATGTTGAGTGTAATTCACATTGAGGAGCTTGACCTCTCTTCTTTATGTGATATACGTGTGTAAGGGGAGCTTAACATCTCCGCTTATGCATTGTATATTATACTTTATGTGGGTTAGGGTCTAGTCATCCCTTCTTTATGTAATGCATGTATGCAAGGGGAGCTAACTTATCATCTCTCCTCTTCATGAATGTATATCACATATATATCGTTATTGTTTGGTTGTCTTCACCCCTTTGTTGATGAATTGACAAAAAGGGGAAGAAGAATTTAGAGAGTTTATATGTGCATGTTTATATCTTTGTTTATGCATATATGTTTGTGTTTAATTTATGCATTTCATTGAATATCTATTTGTTTATTGCTATGCATGAGTTAAGGGGGATCTTCTATGAAGCTTTTCTTTAATCCATGTATATATAACTCCATGAGTTTTGTCATCATCAAAAGGGGGAGATTGTTGGCCCAAAATCCCATCACTCTAGTTTTGATGATGATTAACTCATGTAGTAATAGTACTAATGATCTTGTACTTATTTAGTTTTAGATATTTGATCAAGATCTTAGTCGGTGTTTAGCTTCAATGAAAGATTCGAAGTCAAGATTTAAAGCTAACACATGTAGATTCAAGAGCTCACGCGTCAAGATCGCATCTAGCACTCTGATAGAGTCAGACTCTTTGGATCGTGTTTTGATCGAGTCAGCTTGGAGAAGGATTTTTACAAGAAAACTTCGATTTGTTTCGTTTTACTTTGTGTTTAGATCTTGTATAAAATAGACTAGTACTGATATGCTCAAGTTTACACAAACACACGTTCAATACGTTTGGTTTTTGATTTAACCGGTTTTGGATTTCAAATATACATATATATGGTTTTCATGAATATATAGAATCAAAACAAGTTTACATGATTTAATGTATATTGTATTTCATCTATATACATCTATGCTTCATATATTTAGAAAAACTTATTTTGATGATTCTATTTCATGTGTTCAAATTTTTGTAAATTAACAAAACTTATTTTGGATTTAATGTCAAAAATATAGATATATCTTTTATATGTGTTTGGATTCTATCCATACACTCTATACTTCAAAAGAGTTTAAATATCTTATTTTTATATTAATACAAGTTTGAGAAAAATTGGATTTCCATTTCAAAGGTTGGTTTTGGAAATACCGATTTTGTGTTAAAAGCTTAATTTCTATTTCACAAAAATAGTTCAAGTAGTTTGTAATATGTGTTGATTTTTTATCACACATATTTGTTCTTCAAATATTTATAAGAACTTATTTTTGTGATATTTATGAGATTTTATGGGATTTTTTTAAGTGTTAAAAAGACCAAGTTTCAAACCCTTTAATCCCTAACCTGCGCCTTCTGGTGGTTGACCGGAACAGAGCTCGGTCGACCGGTCGGTCGACTGATGTGCACAAGGATATGCACGAGACCTTGCCTTTAAGGCTGGTCGACCGGGCGGTCGATCGACTGTAAGTATCTAACTCTTGTGTAGTGCTGGTCGACTAGGCGGTCGACCGATAGGGTTGTGCCTTTAGGCTCGGTCGACCGGGCGGTCGATCGACTGTAACTACCTAACTCTTGGGTAGTGCTGGTCGACTGGGCGGTCGACCGATAGGGTTGTGACTTTAGGTTCGGTCGACCGGTAGGCGAGTTTTGCCTGGGGCGGTCAACCGGTCGCTCAACGGTTAGAAATATGACCGTTGGGACCGGCCGGTCAACCAGAAGATCAAATTGACCATTTCTGGATCCCAACGGCTATATCTTGGAAGCCTATAAAAGGGTTCTCTTGGGATATTTTCTACAAGATTTTCAGTAAGCTTTTCTTCCCATCTTTCAAGTGTTTTGCAGCAAGTTTAAAAGAAGTTTTTGTGCCTCAAATCTTTATTTTTTTATTTGTTTTCAACATTTTGGAAAAATCAAAGAAAAGAGAGTCTTTGGGAAATTGATTTTGATCTTACTTTACAAACCTATTTAACGTTTTTTCAAAGTATTTTTCTTTGTTATTCTCTTTTCCAAACACTTTGTTTTTCTCACACTTAAGCTATCATCTCTAATCTTATCTATCGGATCTTATTTTTGTGAGGAAAATTGTTTGTGGTCTATTGTGATCACTAAGTGTTGTTTGTAGTCATTGGATCACCAAGATTGTAATCTTTTCTTTGCTATGACTTTGTGTCTATCCCTCTTGTGTAGAAGTGATTGTGTTTGAGAGAGGAGTAGTGTATTTTAAGTGTAGAGTTATAATTCCTTAGTGGAGGTCCCTTTGTGGAAGGTCCTGTGTGGACATAATGAAAATCCTTCTATGTGAAGGCGGGGACGTAGAGCAGTGGCTCGAACCTCGAAACATATCTTGTTGTTTGCGTTTGATCTCATATCTCTCAACTCTATCTCTCTTATCTTGCATTGCTTTATATTGCACATATTTATATGCTAGATAAAGTTTGTGTGTGCCCACACTTGTGATAAACCAAGAGAGCTTCATATAGTACCTTAACTCTTAATCTAGAGAAATCTTGAGTAGATAGTCCAGAGGCCTTCATCAAAAATTTGGCTACACTCTTTGGTTACAAATAGTGTGTTGCAATTGAGTTTTTAATTCCGCATTATTTTTCATTATATTAGCTAAGTACACCTTTTCACCCCCTAGGTGTATTTCATAAATGAGAGAAAGAAAGAGCAGAAGGGTAAGAATAGAGAGAATTTGAAAATAATGAGGGAGAGAGGGAGGATTTGAGAGGAAGAGGGGAGCTGGGCTCAGCGCTCGTCGCCAGCCAGAGGGAGGAAGAAGGAAGAAAAGAAAAAAAAAGAAGAAGAAAGAAGAAAGAGAGAAGTATAAAGGAGAGATATTTTGGGGGTTAGGTTTGTATGGTGGAGAAAAGGGGAGAAAAGAAAAAGAAAAAATGAGGAAAAAGAGTGGAGGTGAAAAAAGAGGAAAGGGAGGAAAAAAAAGAAAATATATATATAAAACTCTGGATCCGAGAAAATACCAAAAGCACCAAAAATGCTGGAAAAATGGAGTAACTCAAAACGATCACCAAAAATTTTCAAAAATAATAAATATTATTCTAAAGTACATGGTGAAATCAAATTTCAGAAATTTAATCTATTTTTTAGATTAAAAATCCTGAAATCAACCAGTGATACTAGTCGACACCAAATCTGGTTTAGTTTTGATAAAATCAGAAAAATCTCTAAAAATAAATTAAAAATGAAAATGTGACTCTAAGAAATAATGTGAAAGTAGATTTTAGAAATTTAACTCTATTTGTAAATTAAAAATTCTGGAATCGACCAGCAATACTGGTCGACATTGATTTTGAAGATCTTGCAAAATAATTCAGAAAAATTCTAAAAAATCATGAAAAATCTAAAATATTGGAAACGATGTTTGAAAATAAAATCGGTCAAATCCGACTATCGACTAGAGCAAATTGAGCAATACACTAGGATCAGGTCCCTGATTCAGACTAGGGCTGACTCTGAGTCCATGAATCCGGATCCAATGCAAAATAAATCACATAAATACTCATAAAAATGAAAACAAATACGAGAAGTAAATCAAAAAATATAATCAAAAAACCTGAATACGTATCTAAGTACGTATTCCAAAAATGGGGTGTTATAATCCATCCACTTTACAAACAATTCATCCTCGAAATTTCAATAAGGGGAAGGTGAATATAGAAGAGAAAGGGATGAGGATTTATTCCAATTAAGATATGAATGTCTAAGGGTAATTCCCATAATCAACTAAATGATAATCTCTGGACATAATGTCTTCCGCACTTCCTGCCGTATAAAGTTTCTGATGGTGTCATATTAATGCTGACCTATTATCTGTTAAAAAGAATCCATCCATAACTTCAATAGACTGCCCACTGAATAATGAGATGAGTTGACTTGGTGAGATAATCAATAAAAATTCTTTCGCACTACGAGACAAAGCTGATGAAATCTATAGAAATCCATAGTGCTGAAATCTATAATATAAAATCTCTGCGTGACACAGAGCTGTTCTTGACGAAGAGCCTATAATAAGATTCTCAAATGTGCTACATACTTACCATCACTCTGAGAGTAAACTGAAATATTAAAATTAAAGAAAACCCTGATAAGACTGAGCATAAATAATGAAAACTGATAACAACAAATTCTGAACACTGGGCATTGATAACTCTGAAAAGGCATAACCAAAAATATAGAATAACCATAGCAAGTCTAGAATACTGTCTTTTGAATTATAACCTGACTGTAGATTAAATATATAGAAAATACCCAGGCCCTGCAAGGTTGGCCGAATGGATTGTTAGTAAGGATTATGATAATAGTTCAGATACGATGAAAAAATCCAGTTCATTAAATCCATAAAAACAAGTCAGGTGGAAAATCCAGGAATGAGGCTAGAGTGCTAGGCACAGACGGGACTAGCCACGTAAGAAGTCAGGTTTAGGTGAGGCCATCACGTAATGCAGTATCTGACGCTAAGCATTAGGGTGCGACAGAGCTAACACTCTGTGAGGCTCGCACTTGATGAAGCTCACGCGGTGAAGCCAGCGCGTAGCACAGCGCTAAATGCTAAGAACAAGGGGCAGTGATTGAGATTTTACCTGCACACAGAAAATACAGAATTTCAGAATTTTAAGAATAGAATCAAGGTGCTCAATACTACCGCAATAGCAAG
This sequence comes from Agave tequilana, assembly GCA_038442645.1. Classification (NCBI taxonomy): domain Eukaryota; kingdom Viridiplantae; phylum Streptophyta; class Magnoliopsida; order Asparagales; family Asparagaceae; genus Agave; species Agave tequilana. The sequence goes on along the minus strand of JAVJIF010002357.1, from coordinate 311,204 downwards.
TGGCTATGCGGGTCGTGATTCATAAGGAGGGACTAGCGATGGAAGCTTTTTTAGTAAGTTCTCTTTATGCTACAATTAATAGTTAAAATTCATCTTTTAGTTCTTAAAAAAAAAAAGAGAAAAATGGAGTTAAAGTCAAGTTAGGGAGAAAGTGGTAGATGAGAAGGTGGAGAAAATAGAAGTGATATGTACGAAGAAATTGAAAGAGTGAAAGAGATTTGGGTGATTATGGTATTGGTGATCTACACTAAAAGTTATGAGAAAAGAAAGAAAAACTAAAACCTAAAAAATATACTTACCTCTTCGGCACCTGCTTACTGTTTACCCGTATCGACGATGTACCTTTACTTGAAGGCGAGCGAAGCATGGTAGATGAGATCTTCCCCATTTCTGATTTACACTATAAAATGAAGGGGCGAGCTATACTACCATAGAAATGGATATCCACCACCATAAGCCATCAACGACACTTGCAAGGACAAGGCAACTTCGAGGCTATCGGTTTCATTTGGATCCATAAACACAAAAAAGTAAAGCGAACAAAAACAAGAATATAAAAGGAAAAGAAACCTCGATTCGATTCAAATAAAAATGAAAGAAAAGATCACTTACACTGGTGTCACCTTCAGTACAAGCTTGCTTTCATTCCTCCATGAAAGTCTCTTCTCCTCTCAGTTACATAAATAAGACAAAAATTACATAAAAGAAAATTAAAAACTTAAGTTACAAACTACAAATTAGCCTAAGTCCTACTCTCTACTTGGTCATCCTCTGTACGCTCTGAAAATTCCAGTATTTATAGGCAAAACTCAATGTAGGAGAGTGTATGAAGATAGGGGAAGCAAACGCTCCCCTAACTCACTAACAATGCCGCAAAAATGCGGCTTTGGCCACATTTTCGCGGCCAGGGTGTGGCCAGGTGGCCACATCCTGTTGGTGGTACTCCCTGGCTTCGCGATTTACTTTTATCTTCAGCTGGATTTGCAGTTTAAGTCCGAGACTTTGACGAAATGACCTTTGATTTTTAGCTTCAACCGATTATTTGTACGGATTTGTTCTAACTAATTTTCAATAGATCTGAACCGACCTGATCTGCCCTGATTTACTGACTTCGAATTAATTCTGATTTAAATCAGAATTTGATGGGGTTTTGGGCTCATTTCTCTTCCCTCACCTTTAGGAATGGGCCTGCAAATAAGTTAAAAAATATTAGAAAAAAGCAGAGTTTATTTTATAATAAGTATGAGAATATGATAATGAATGTGCAATATTAGCGATCGATCAGGCAGCAAAGCCCACGCTCTCACGCTTGGATGAGCGCGTCGTGGCTAGCGCACGACCCTTGCTTGGCAAGGCTAGCAGGGTCTGCGACTCATCAAATCCATAAAGACTACTAGGCTGATTGGTCTCTATATTTGCATATTTCATACCATATTTTCACATTTATTCTATTTAAAATTCTACAAAATAATGGCTTTCCTGTGTGTTCCTCGGTCCATGGTGGGGAATGAAGAAGAAGATCAAAAATCCCATTTATTTGATGATTTTTAGATCCTTATATACCCTTTACTTTGGAAGTTAAATTTGTTGCTTCTGGAAGCAGAAAATAAGGAATCAGCAGGCTGTACAAGTCAAATACCTCCAGTACCAGACCCACACCCTGGCGCTGCCTTCTAGCCGCAGCATGGCCGCGCAACAGAAAACAAGGAACCAGTAGGCTGTACAAGTCATATACCCCCAGTACAAGACCCACGCCCTGGCACTGCCCTTCTGGCTGTAGCATGGCCACGGCTATGCTGGGAGTCATGCGTCGAGCTTCAACGCACGACTCCGTATAGCTCACCTTGGTGCCATATTTGCCTATAAATACCCATTTTTAAGCAGATTTCCAGGAAGGAGAGTTTTTAGGATAATTTTCTTTCATTTGTGTAGTTTAGTTGTTCTTCTTCTTTTGTATTTTTCATTTTTGTGGATCATATAATCGGAAAGAAAGTGATCATAGGATAAAAGAGAAAGTTCTTGTAATGGAGGGCGACACTCTATGAAAGGTTCTTCTTTTATCTCTATTTATTTCTTCTCCAACTCTTTACATGTTTAGCTAATTTTCTCTCATGGCAAGTAACTACTAACCACTAACTTGCTAACTCCTTACTTGATAATCAACTTGAATCTAATAGCTTCTACTTAGCCTTACTCTTGCAAGAGCCATTGATGGCTCATGATGATGGATTCTAACATTCTAACATCTAACCTTCTAACAAGTTACCATTACTTTATTCCATACTTGCTCTAGGTAGTTTTGATGGCTTAAGTGCAGCTTGCTCTTATGTGTTGAGTTTGGATGTGAAAGTGATCTTATGGGTCATGATTTGAAATGCTTTTGAACCAAGGACTAGTAATGGCCAAGGATACATGTGAGGCAACTAGCACTAAAAGGTTAGCATGGTTAGTGGAGCCATTAGTAGTTCGTAGCCATGAGTTTCTTTCCTTTTTACTTTGTTTTAGAAATATACAAAAAATCACAAATACATTCTTCTCTATATTTCCCACTACTTTGTTTTCACTGTATCCTTCTCTTTTCATTCTTTGCCTTGTTTTCTTTTCATTCTTTAAAACATCAAAGAACCGTAAACAAATACGTGAATAGACTGATAAAGCTTCCATTGCTTTCCGTCCTTGTGGATTCGACCCATTTAGCCTCAATACTATAACGGAAGTATCGAGGAAGCCAAAGCACGCACTTTTAACTCGTGATTTCAAAACATACTCTTTTCGTGCATGATTTTCTCCCGATCAAATTTTGACGCCGTTGCTGGGGATAGAAACGGTTTGATTTCACATTTTGTTAACTTTTCTTCTTTATTTTTGGTGTGCAGGACAAATTTTTAGTATTGCAGAAGTCCACACTTGCTTCCATCTCTCTACTCAAGAAAACAGGGAGCAAGTGCTTCAAAAATTTTGTGTGGTTGGGTAAATCTTTGTATATTGCTATCTTCTGCTGCTATTTTTCTGTATATATTACCTGTATACTGTAATTATTTTAAGAACTAAAATATGGTAATTGGATATTTTAAAACAGTTTAGACATTTGCATTTAGGCACATGTCAATTTTCATTCCAATAAACTGTATTTTGTTCTTCTGTTGTTGTGATTTGGACCAAGGTGTACTATTGCATTGCATATAGTTAGGATAAACACGTGAATGATTTACTCGCTTTGTATATTCATTCTTATCTATATTGCCCACTTGCACGAATCAAAAATTAAGGGCAAAACCCAACATAAGATAAGGTGGGAAAGTCATTACTCTCCCTTTGCCCGAAATCCCCTCCCCACTCACACAACCCAAGCCTAAATAAAACTTGTTAGACGTTGGCCCCTAGAGATATCTCAGGCTCATTTAAGAGATTGATCTAAGGGGGAAGTTGTTAGAATTTGACTCTTATCAAATTGATGTCAAAGATTGGGGATTGATAGGAGAAACCTCAAAGAACAATGGTTTGGCATAATTAGGTCTGTTGCTCCAGCACAGACACCTTCCACTGATCTTGCCCCTACCTGGCCGATTAACTTGTGGTCAGATTCCTACAATGTACTACTTATAGACAGTCTAACCAGTTAGGAGTCGTCTAAGTCTAGGTCAACCCTAGTATATGCTTAGTTTTGAATTTTTTTTCTTTTTCTTTGTTTGTTTGTTTGATTGATTTTTCTTTTTTGTGATTATTGTGATAAAATGGATATAACCAGAATTTTTCCAACCCGGTTTTCAGCCCAATCTCGTTTGACTCAGATAACTCCAACCCGGTTGTATACAACATGAACTAATCATATATGCCGTATTAGGTTTATTCGAGTCAATATGATCCATATCCCCAATTCTATGACCATATTTTTAAAAATAATTTCCACTCTTTACAGAGTCTATGAGAATTCACCTCCCCCGAGTTAGATTATCAAACACCTTATCCACCATCTTCTTTCCCACATATTACTTCACATACTCCCTTTTAAAACCACCAATTGAAGAAAAATCAGAGTTGTAAAAGAGTATAGAAGTCATGTTAGAGGCCCAAAAATAATTTGAAATCATGACAGTCTCATCATATCCACAATTTTTCAAACCCCATATTGTTCTTTTCGAGAACCACAAAAAGAAAAATCATTATTAGAAAAAACTATGGAATTTGTGCAACAGTCCGAGCATCCAATTAAAAATATGGTTGACTCCAATGTACACTAAATTTTGATATGACCAATGAATCATGTCATTTTGAAAATCAAGCTTCAAATTCATCATATCAACCTGAACTTGACCAAAATCAAATCCTTGATATTTTGACAAGTTATCCATTTCTTGAAATTGAACTTAAAGATGAATGTGAACCTGAGCTTCAGTTTAGTGATTCGAGTCCAATCCTTGAATCAATATCGACTCCTGTAGTGTTGCCTAAACTAAGTAACATTTTTGAGCCAGTTTTGATTCTCATAATTTTTGAACTTGAATCGATCCTTTAACCCATTCACATTCCTTCCATGGTTGAAAATCAAAATTCAATTTCATTCCATCCATTTGAACTTGCCCAAAATTTCGAGAACCATCTTGATATTTTAGCAAGTTATCCTTTTCCCCGAAATTGAACTTGAGTATGAATGTGATCCTGATCCACAAGTTAGTAATTTCATTTCACTTTTTAATTTAATAATGACTCTGGTCTATTTATCATATTTTTTCTCTTTTCCGGAGTCAACATTGAATCATGTGCCAGTACACCATGAAATTGAATCATCAATATCTTATGATCACACTTCAATGATGGAGAAAGTATGTGAACATTATTTCTTTGGTTTGGATCCCGTTTTCGAACCTATTTTGACTCCCACTTTTGAATCTCGACTTGATCTAAGTCAAATTTCTGAGTCGGTATTTGTTCCTATTCCGTTTGAGCCCAAATCAATCATCTTCCACTATCACACTTCATCGTTGGACAAAGGTGTTGACTAAAATGACACAAGAATTATTTTTGAAAATTAAAAATTAGATGAGGATAATTTTTTAAATAAGATCATTCACTCAATCATTCCTTTACTAGATCATATTAGAGAGGTCACTAGTGGGTTCTTGCGAATACCATAATATCTGGTATAAATAAGATCATTCACTCAATCATAACCAGATGGTTTTAGAGAACTAGATGAGAAAATATACCTCAAGCTTAAGAACTCGAGTAAACAAGGCTAAGAAACTCACTACTTGGGTAAGCTAGGAAAGCTAAGAAAACTAAGGTATAAAGAAAAAATTTTGATATAAATAAATAGCGTGAAAGTTAGAGTCGATATCTCAAAAATCTTCACAGTTCACAAAGTGCATATTTTTAAGAGTTTTATGAAAGATCAAAGAATCGATTCAATTTAAAATTTTTACATTTAATTTATAACAAGATTTTGCATTTAGACTTAGTTTAAGAAAGATTAATTTCTGGTTAATTTATGACCTCGGATCACTTAAATTTTCGCAGAAATATTTCAACACTTTTCTCTATTTCAAAATACTAATATTTAATTTTTTTCTTTATTAATTATGTGGATGTAATCCGCTTAAAACCCTCAGTTGACAAAGCTCCTTCTCTAGGAGAACCTAGGGGTTTAACGGCTTGTTGCATATACTCAGTGCAATGTCACCTGCGAAAGTGGTGTAATAATTTTCTTAATTAGTTTTTCATTTTGCTCAGGACGAGCAAAAGATAGGTGTGGGGGTGTGATTGGTCTTTATATTTTCATATTTCATACCACATTTTCACACTTATTCTATATAAAATTCTATAAAAATGGCTTTCTTGTGTGTTCCTAGGTCCATGGTGGGGAACTAGGAAGAAGATCAAAAATCACATTTATTTAGTGATTTTTAGATCCTAATATAGCCTTTGATTTGGAAGCTAAATCTGTTGCTTCTGGAAGCAGAAAACAAGAAACCAACAGGCTGTACAAGTCTCATACCTCCAGTACCAGATCACGCCCTGGCGCTGCCCTTCTGGCCACAGCATGGCCGCGGAAACATGGCCGCGTTTCCGCGGCCATGCTTTGGAGTCGTGCGTCGAGCTTTGACGCACGACTCCATACAGCTCCCTGTTGCCCTCTTTTGCCTATAAATACCCAGTGTTGAGCAGATTTCTAGGGATGAGAGTTTTTAGGATAGTTTTCTTCTTCTTTTGTATTTTAATTTTTGTAGATGATGTAATAGGAAAGAGATTGATCATAGGATAGAAGAGAAAATTCTTGTAATGGAGGGTGACACTCTAGGAAAGTTTCATCCTTTATCTCTATTTATTTATTCTCCAACTCTTTACATGTTTAGCTAATTTTCTCTCATGGCAACTAACTATTAACCACTAACTTGCTAACCCCTCACTTGATAATTCACATGAAACTGGAATTACACCTAGAGGGGGAGTGAATAGGTGTATAGCTAATCAAATTAAAATTCTAATTAATTTCAATATTAAATAATGCAATCGATCACTCAAAACAAGACTTGAAGCCGGATTCCCCGTGAAGGGCTCTAAACTTCTTCTCGTGATTCCTCTAGATAAGAGTTGATGTGCTCAATTGCTATCTTGTTGAGATGAGTGTTGATCGACAAGAATAAATGAATGATAAACAAGTAAATAGAGACAATAAAGTAATCGCAAACAAAAAAATTTGTTCTGAGGTTCGAGCCACCGCTCTACGTCCCCGTCTTCACCACCGTAAAGGATTTCACTATACACCATTGGATCCTCCACAAAGGGACCTTAGAACAAGAAATTACAACCACTCAGAGTACACAACTCCCCAACTTATTCCTCTACACCAGAGGCAGTACAAAGTCAATTGAGACAACAAGCTCTTGGTGATTAAGAGATCACAAACACTCTTTTTGTAACTCTCTTACAAAAACCCTATAGAGTAAAATGTAAACTTGAAGCTCAAGGATGTAAGTGAGAGTGAAAATCAAAAAAGAGAGATTTAAGAGCAGAAAAACCCAATTAAAACTTTGAAAATAAGAGCACAAAAGAAAACTTGAAACTTTTTCTCTTTGAAAGCAAAATCTGGATTTTCAATGAATTCACCCTAGAAATTCAACTTTTCATATTTTAAAAGAAACATATTTAAAAACAGATTTAAAAGAACTGGCTGTTACTGCCAATCTGTCAGTCTGTCGGTCGACCGACCAATCGACCGGCCATTCAGAAAAATTTGACTGTTGGCTTTTCGTCAATTGGTCGGTCGACCGTGTTTAACCGAGATCAAACTAGTTACAGTCGGTCGACCGCCCGGTCGACCGCAGTAAGGGATCAGTCGACCGGTCAGTCTACCGGGAATATGCATAATATGCACAGCTTAATTGCCAGAGGTTCAGTTGACCGTGCGGTCGACCGTTCTAGCCTATAATAGGTACAGTCGACCGCCCGGTCGACTGACCTAGGCCAAAAATCGGGCCAAGGTAATTTTTGAAGATAAAGAAAATTTTTAAATAATTTTTGTTTGAATTTTGGAAGAGAGAAGATATGCCATGAGATACAAGTTTTAAACTTATAGAAATTTCTAAAAAAATATGGAACAAGTATCAAAACCAAACATGTCATAACTATACTTTTGAAAATGTGCACTTTTGTGTGTGTATATCTTTGAGCCTCAAATCTATGTTCTACTCTTTAACAAACTAGTTTCTTACAAGGTTCTTATTAACTACAAGAACTTCAAGCGGACTTCTCTGATAGTGACGTTTGAGTTACGCTGAGTGCTTTGAGTCATGATCCCGTTCTTGAGTACCCTTGAGCCATCAACACCTTCCTTTAGAGGAAGAAATCTATTAGATCTTTTTGAACCCTGTTAAATCTTTTTTGAACCCTAAAATACACTCTTGAACTTGACTAGTACTGAATAACTTCATATGCTTTGTTATCATCAAAACACAAAACCTTGGATTGTAACCTTTAGGCCAACAATCTCTCTCTTTTTGATGATGACAAAACATATGAGCTATTTAAAAGAAAATCTAGGAAAGAGCTTTGTAAAAACTCCTCAAGTTATACAAGCTATCAAGTATAAGATATCAACAAGTTGTTGGCCCGAAGGCCCATCACTCTAGTTTTGATGATGATCAACTCATGTAGTTATGTTTACTAATGATCTTGTGTTTAATTAGTGACAGATTTATGATCAAGATCTTAGTAGGTGCATAGCTTCAACAAAGGATTTAAAGTCAAGTTTTGGAGCTAGCACGGTGTTTGGACCAAGTCAAGAAGGCTTCAAGTGAAGACTTCAAGAAGATGAAGACTTGTGTCTAGGTTTATTTTAGAAGATTTTATTTTTAGTTAAAATGTAAAGGATAGAGTAGTTGGTGGATTTCTCAAGTACATATACACACACACTCTTGATAGTGTTTGTTTTACAAAAGATTTTCTATTTTAGAAAATACATGTTTGGATTTTGGTTTTCAAGTTTACATATCTTTTAACCAAAACCATGTTTAGTGCTTAATGTCAAAAACATAGATATTTCACCATGTTTGTGTAGTGGATCATATCTATATACACTATGCTTTAATAGAGTTTAAATATCTTGTTTTTGTATTTGGAGAAGTTTTGGAAAACAAGTTTTAGAAAAATCAAGTTTGGAAAAATACCGTTTTTGTCTTGAGCCAATATTTTCTAAGTTACAAAAATAGTCCAAATTATTTATAACATGCCTTGATTTTGTGCAAGCATGTTTGTTTATCAAGTATAACATCAAAACTATTTTTGTATATTTTTCTTTGTTTTTATGGGATTTTACTTCAACCAAAAAAAGACCAAGTTTTTAATCCCTTAACAGTTTTCTGACCTGGCTTCAGCCGGTCGACCGAACCGGTCGACCGACATGCACGGACGTGCACGCCAGTTCTGGCAGGAGGGCCGGCCGACCGACCCGGTAGACCGTCCAGAGAGCTCTGCTCTCTGGAAAGGACCCGGCCGACCGAGCGGTCGACCGGACAGAGAGACTTGCTCTCTGTATCCTGGCTCGGTCGACCGACCGGTCGACCGATGGCACAACGGTCTGAAATATGACTGTTGGCCGGTCGACCGGGCGGTCGACCACAGGCCTGACAGACCCCAACGGCTAGTTTTCCAGACTCTATAAAAAGGGTCATTTGGGGCTGTTTTGATTAAGATTTTTGGAGACTTTTAGAGCCAGTTTTTCCTACTCTTTTCAGAGGTTTTTCTCCCCAAAATTGAGAGCAAATACTTCCAATCAAAAGGGGAGTTTTATTAAGAGTGTTAAAAAGAGATTTCTTGAGTTTTTCCTCCACCATCTCTTTCCTTGTTTTCTCACACAACACTTGAGCCATTCATTGCTATATCTACCTATAGGAGTTTGTTGTGAGAGGATTTTAGGTGATCAAGAGTTGTGATCACCAAAGTTCTACTTTGTTTCCTTAAGGAGGTGGACGTGTGTGTTCGCATTGTTTCGGGTCCTAGTGGGGACTCGGTGTTTCGGGTTCGGGTGCGAACTCTTTGTTTGAGGTGCGGCCTCGGCGAGCCGGAGGGCTTGCGGTGTCTACGGGCTAGGGAGTCCGAGAGTTGTAGGTGTTGCGGCACCGAGTGATCCGGTGGGATCGATTATAGTGGAAATCCTTCGTTTGTCGAAGGCGGGTGTTGACTGAGATTTCCTGCACAGAAAATATAATATTTTAATTTTAAGAATATGATGTGCAAGTCTCAATTCTAATCCGCGGTAGCAGGGCTATGCGGGTCGTGATCCTCAAGGAGGGACTGCGATGGAAGCGTTAAGCAAGTTATCTCCTTTTTTTTTTTTAGTTATTAATACGAGAATATTAGTTATGTTAGAAAGAAGGTGGTATTTACAATGAATCGGAAAAGAAAGAATTGGGAGATAGTGATTTAATCTACAAAAATAGAATAAAGAAAAGAAAAGAAAACTAACCTTGGTTGGAGAAAATATGTGAAAACCTAACACTTTCTACCTTATTTCGGAGGCGTTGAATGCATAAACCATGGGATCAATCTCAGTCCACTGTTCGCATTAGATCATCAAGCCTTGGGCAAGTATGAATTGATACGTCTCGAGGAGGAGAACATCTCCATGGAATATCGTTGGCACCACCAAGATTTGTTATACTTGTGGTTCAGTAATCGCTTGCATGCTCATCAAAGATCAACAGAAATAAAGTAGAAAAGAAAAAGAAAACAAAAAGAAAAGTAAAGCAATGACATAAAAACAAAATAAAAGTTACCTTTATTACTTGATACAATGGAAGAGAAGAGAAGCATACATCGGTGTCACCCTCAACATAGCCATCTCCCTCACTTACATACAATAAAAATTACAAAAGAAAAGAAAAGAAAACCTAAAGAAGAAACCCTAGATTTGGCCCTCTGGCTCGCTGGACGACCCTGTACGTTGCACTGCAGGGGGTATTTATAGGTGCAGAAGGCCGAAGAGTCCCGGATGAAGTTGCCCACGAAATCTGGTATTCAGATTCATCCAAAATGCCGCAAAATTGCGGCTTTTGCCGCAAAATTGCGGCAATATAGTGGAGTCAGGCCACGCGCTTTGTCGCGTGGCTTCTCCTGGTCCGTCCATGTGGGCGCCTGCTTCTGTAAGTATGATCCTGGCTCTTCATATTGGGATTTCGAGATAACTTGATAATCAAGTTACCTAGATTTTGAATTCTCCCAATCTCTTTTAAACGAATTTCCTTATCTCTGCACTCTTTTCATTCTCATCTGCAAGAGTTTAGGGTTGGGTAGAAGTCTATCCTTCCCTCATCTTTGATATTTGCAACTTTAGCCCTTTGTGTATTTGCACTTTGACAATTGATATTTGCACTTTTACACCTGGGCTTCAACTGTGGGCTTTTGGGCTTCATTAAGCTTTATTTATTATAAAAATAAGAATTCGAGGCCTGCACACAATAAATTACAAATTATTAATAAATGTGCAGAATTAAATGAATAAATATGAAAATGTGATGGTAAATATGATGATAAAAATGCACTTTTCACTACCAATCACACCCCCACACTTATCTTTTTGCTCGTCCTCGAGTAAAAATAAAGAAAAAGAAAAAGTTAATCTAACCTAACTCACTTTCGTAGGAATCACGATTGCACTTAGCACGTGCAACAAGCCGTTAAACCTCTAGGTTACCCTAGAGGACGAGTGTTGTCTCGTGAGGGTTTTCAGCGGATTACACCCACAAAATCCATAAAAAGGAAAATATTTGACTTATATGGAAGAGACTAAGTAGTCTATAAGTTTTAGGATCCTCATTTTTATTCATTCTTCAAACCTAGTCTTTATAAAGTCAATTGTTATTCATTTTAGGTAAGGATTAAAATTGAATTTCTAATATAGTCTTTTTCGTTACCAAAAATCATATGCATCCTTATGAATTTATACTAGGAATTCCTTAACTTGGACTCTCATGCCTCTATATATATTTTTTTTCTTTTTTTTTATTATTATTATTTTTAATATGTATAACGCATCTAATTTTCTTTCGTATAAGCATTAAGGCTTCTTGAGGCCCTCATACCTAACTAATTGACTATTAGATGTGTTAATACATATATAAGTAATTTTTTCTTAATTTTCTTAGGCTTTCTAATCCACCCATGTAACGAACTTAAAGTCGATGACTCCCAAACCGGTTGGCTTTAGGGCACCAGGTGAGAAAACACCCCGCGGACTCAAATTCGAGTGAACTAGGCCCCAAAACTAAGGACTTTATTTTATTTATTACTCACCTTTAGGCGTGAATACTTATGCTTCTTGAGGCACATGTATCCAGCTTAATTGGTGAAAAAAAATTTTTTTTTAATTTTTTTTTTATGAGGCACAAGGTCTTTGTCTTAGAATCCTAGATATGAATTTGGTATGCACATTTCATTAAGGTAAAAATTAAGACTAACTACTTATTCAATTTCTCCTCCTATACTTAAAAATTCAACAATTTATTTATTTTGACCAAGTTTTTAGAAATTCTAATCATGATTTTCCTAATCCTTAAAACTAACTTAGGTTTCTTTCAAAAAAAATAAGTCAAAATACTGTCCTTTTTATAATATTTTTTTTTAAATTTTTTTTAATTAGCAAATTTTTTGTTAGTTTCTACCTATGTTAGTATGTTAGTAAAGCCCACCCCCACACTTATCTCATGCATTGTCCTCAATGTATGAATGAATGCATATATGCATGAAACAGAACAAGGGAAGGCGGAAGTTACCTTAGGGTGGTGGTTCCGGTGGTGGTCTAATTGGTCCACGAAATGCGGCCCAAACAAGATAATGTGGTAGTTCACGGGACCTACCTTTATTGACCTCTTTTTTATTTACATATTTACAGTCCCCATAATGAATAGGATCATGGAAGATCCTCTCGTGAAACTTACTCCCTTTACATGACCAGTCCTGGAAAATCATCACAGAGTCATGGTCTATACCTATGTCCAAAAAAAAAATGTGACTTGGTAGGATGGTTAACTTGGACTCAAGAATGATAGGTTCAGGAACCAACACAAACTCGGGAAAATTGACATGGGGTTCGAGAGTTAGTTTTGGTTCAAGTGTTGAGTCCAAGTCCAAGAATTGATATTCAAGTCCACAATCATTTTCCCACAATGGAATGTGACTCACTATTGGTGATTCAAGTTCAGGAATGATAGGTGTGGGAATCAAAACTGACTCTAAAAGATTACCTAAGTCGGGTAACTGAACAGGAGTCAGTATTGATTCGGGAATTTGAACTTGATCACAACAAATTTGAGAATCAATGTCACATATCTCATTGATTTCAATCTCATAAAAATGAGAACTTGTCAATTTGTCAATGGGACTTTCAAATGTATGAAATTGGTCAAGTTCAATATGATGATCATCAAGAATGGGTGATTCAATTTCATGATCTATGGGTACGGGAATAAATGTTGGCTCAGAAAATTGGTCCAAATTGGGTAAGGATACTGGAGTCAACATAGATTCGAAGATGGAAACTGAATCGCAAAGTTGGGGATCGGGTTCACATTCATAATCTAATTCAATCTCATTGAAATTAAAACTAGCCAATTTGTCCAATGATTGGGATTGAGCAAGTTCATATTGATGTGATGAAATTGAATTTTGATCAAGGTCTTCTAAACAGAATGATTCTTGGTTCCTATCAAGATGCTCAAGAATGTTTGAAAGTCTAGAAATTTGATCATTCATTGTATCTTGCAACCGATCCACTTTTTCTTCTAACCCATCGAATAGATCAATGGAGGACTGAAACCTTGGTGATGTGGGAAAAGACGTATATGAAGATAATGGTTGAACAGGTGGTTGACCATATGGCTCAGGGGTGTTGAATCCCCATTGACTCTGTGAAGAGTAGTGATGATTATTCCAATCTTGTTCATAGTATTGGGACTGGGGCATGTAATGATTCAGATAAGACCAATCTGGCACACTAGGTTGGTTAGAGTATAGTGGTGAGTATTCCCGCCTGTCACGCGGGTGACCCGGGTTCGATCCCCGGCAACGGCGCCAAAATTTTGATTGAAACTTTTACCTGCACACAAAAATATAGATGTTAGATTTAGAAGTAAAGGTGTGCAGTGTTCAATTCTAATCCGCTGTAGCAAGGCTATGCGGGTCGTGATCCTCAGGGAGGGACTAGCGATGGAAGCGTTTGTAAGTTATCCCTAAAAATTTATCTTTTTTAATTATCTTGTTAGTCACAACGATATTTACAATGAAAAGTGGTCAGCAAAAGCAAAAATGGCCGAACGGTGAGAACGTAATGATTGAACCATCAGATCTATGTCACGATCATGGGCTAATCTAGCCTGAGTCATGGCTGCAAGCATCCTTTCATAGTCGATAGGTGCATCATGCTGTGATTGGACTTGAAAAGATGAAGTGTAATCATGATGAAGTTGTGAGTCGGTGGACTCACGCATTATCATGTCTGCGATTGATGGTAATTTTTGCTTGGACTCATGCATACTTATCATTTCCCCGATAGATGATAATCTATTCTGAATGGGGGGATCAGAGTATAAATCATTGAAAGAATGTGGACTAGATGGATATGAAGGACAATTTGGTTGAGAATTAGAATCGGGGGAATCGAAACCCCATGAACTCTGTGACGAGTTGAAATTATTATGGAAATTATAGTCATAAGATGGAGGGTGTGGGCTATATTCATTCGGATAAGACCATTCCGGCACACTAGATTGGTCAAAGTTATGATATGCCGGGTTGGTAATATCCGAAAAAGAGTTTGGTGTGTAATATGAATTAAAATTGGAATTATTATTATATGCCATATCACACCAACACAAACAAAGAAAAAAAGAAAACAAACAAATAAACAAACAAAAAAATTCTAACCTAAGTTAGGGTAGACCTATAACCTAGACGACTCCTAACTGGTTAGACTGTCCACGGGAGGTAAGGTGCAGACTTTGACCACAAGTTAATCAGCCAGGTCAGGGCAAGAGTGGTGGGAGGTTTTCCGTCAAAGACGTTCCTTAATTAAATAACCACCAATCTTCGGGCTTTCGGCCCTCAATCCCCTTCCTAGATACTGATTTGGCAAGAGTCAACTTCCAACACTGTTCCCCCTTAGGATAATCTCCTATTGAGTCCGAGATGTCCCTAGGGCCAACGTCTACTAATTTTTAAGTTAGGCTTGGGTTAGTGAGTGCTTTGGATATGATTTTTGGGCTAAGGAAGGGTGATGAAATCCCCACCTTATCTTGTTAATGGGTTATGCCCTTAAGATGAATTAGTGCAAGTGTACAAGATAAGTAGATAAGATTCACTCAAAGCAGAAAATCAACCAAGAGATGAGTCCTATTCTACATGCAATGCGTACGTACCTTGCTCCAGCACTCTTCAACAGTAAAATAAAGTAATTGAAAAGACACGTGCCTAATATGCCAACGTCTAATCAATTTTTATCTTTAACAACAAATTTTTTACTGTTGATTAATTAGCAGTATACAGGTTTATCACAGAACAAAATCAACAAAGCAGTAAACAGTATTTGCAAATTTCAGTAACCTGCAAAAAAAAGATGGATCAGTAGTTCTCTACTGTTGCCGCAGAATTGCGGCTCTGGCCGCAGATCTGCGGCAAAACAGTAGCTTCCTGTGCTCTGCCTTCGAGGGCAGAGGCACAGGATAGCTATATGTCCACTGCTGCTTCTGTATTTCTGTTTCCTGTTCTCCAAACCTGCAAACAGAAAAGAATAAAGAATTAGTTAAAAATTAAATTTTTGTTTTAGAGATAAACTTACCGTCCCTCCTCGGCAACGGCGCCAATTTGTTGACTGAGATTTCCTGCACAGAAAATATAATATTTTAGTTTTAAGAATATGATGTGCAAGTCTCAATTCTAATCCGCGGTAGCAGGGCTATGCGGGTCGTGATCCTCAAGGAGGGACTGTGATGGAAGCGTTAAGCAAGTTATCTCCTTTTTTTTAGTTATTAATACGAGAATATTAGTTATGTTAGAAAGAAGGTGGTATTTACAATGAATCGGAAAAGAAAGAATTGGGAGATAGTGATTTAATCTACAAAAATAGAATAAAAGAAAAGAAAAGAAAACTAACCTTGGTTGGAGAAAATATGTGAAAACCTAACACTTTCTACCTTATTTCGGAGGCGTTGAACGCATAAACCATGGGATCAATCTCAGTCCACTGTTCGCATTAGATCATCAAGCCTTGGGCAAGTATGAATTGATACGCCTCGAGGAGGAGAACATCTCCATGGAATATCGTTGGCACCACCAAGATTTGTTATACTTGTGGTTCAGTAATCGCTTGCATGCTCATCAAAGATCAACAGAAATAAAGTAGAAAAGAAAAAGAAAACAAAAAGAAAAGTAAAGCAATGACATAAAAACAAAATAAAAGTTACCTTTATTACTTGATAAAATGGAAGAGAAGAGAAGCATACATCGGTGTCACCCTCAACATAGCCATCTCCCTCACTTACATACAATAAAAATTTCAAAAGAAAAAAGAAAACCTAAAGAAGAAACCCTAGATTTGGCCCTCTGGCTCGCTGGACGACCCTGTACGTTGCACTGCAGGGGGTATTTATAGGTGCAGAAGGCCGAAGAGTCCCGGATGAAGTTGCCCACGAAATCTGGTATTCAGATTCATCCAAAATGCCGCAAAATTGCGGCTTTTGCCGCAAAATTGCGGCAGTATAGTGGAGTCAGGCCACGCGCTTTGTCGCGTGGCTTCTCCTGGTCCGTCCATGTGGGCGCCTGCTTCTGGAAGTATGATCCTGGCTCTTCATATTGGGATTTCGAGATAACTTGATAATCAAGTTACCTAGATTTTGAATTCTCCTAATCTCTTTTAAACGAATTTCCTTATCTCTGCACTCTTTTCATTCTCATCTGCAAGAGTTTAGGGTTGGGTAGAAGTCTATCCTTCCCTCATCTTTGATATTTGCAACTTTAGCCCTTTGTGTATTTGCACTTTGACAATTGATATTTGCACTTTTACACCTGGGCTTCAACTGTGGGCTTTTGGGCTTCATTAAGCTTTATTTATTATAAAAATAAGAATTCGAGGCCTGCACACAATAAATTACAAATTATTAATAAATGTGCAGAATTAAATGAATAAATATGAAAATGTGATGGTAAATATGATGATAAAAATGCACTTTTCACTACCAATCAGCGGGGATGTAGAGCAAGAGTGCTCGAACCTCGAAACAAATCCCTTGTGTTTGCGATTGCTCACTCTCTCTCTCTTTTTGTCTCTTGTTTATATCTTGCATGCTATTACTTGTCTAATCTTTACATGCTTGATATATTGTGTGCTTATTGATATATGCTTGGGGATTGTTTGCTAACACTTGTATTCAACCAAGAGAGCCAAAGCGGCACCTCAACCCTTATCTAGGGGAATCTAGAGGAGTTTGTCCAGAGCCCTTCAAGGGGAATTCGGCAACACTCTTGTGTTATACGTGGTGTTTAGTGTAAGAGTTTAGTTTAGGTCATAATAGTTTTTAATTCCGCATTATTTGTCATTAAGTGACCATTAGATTAGCCATCACCTATTCACCCCTCCTCTAGGTGAACTTACAATTGGTATCAGAGCAAAGTGCTCTTGATTTGGGTCTTACAACCTAGAGTTAAAGATCCTCCTTTTAGGCTAATCACATATTTTGTACACACACTATGGATTTCATGTCACCACCCACTTTTGACATTCTTAACATCCAAATTTGGAAGGTTAAGATGTCTTTGTACCTCAAGGCCTTAGGCATTCATGTTTATCTTGCTATCACTAATGATTCTTATGTTAATAATAGCAAGTATTTTGAGGCTAACTCAAAAGCCATTCATGCTTTAAAGTCAACCCTAAATGATGATTATTTATCTAGGGTTTCTAACATTGATTCGGCTTTTGTAGTATGGAACATCATCACCTCCCTCGGCGAAAAGATCTATATTATGTGGGGAGCGATTCGGACGTTGGAAGCGACACCTCCAACGTGTGCTACATGGTCCAAGGGGATAACCCCCTTGAGGTAACTACCGAATCCGAGGTAGATGAAAATGATATGTCATATGATGAGCTTGCATGTTTTTGTCAACAACTCTTAGAAAAATATGACATGCTTAAGAAAGAAAATAAGAACTTGAAAAAGAATTTTGATTGCATGCTTAATGAAAAAGATTCATTAGAAAATAAGGTTGCATGCATTGAAAAAGAGAAGGAAGATTTGAAAAATGAAAATGTTTCCTTGTTTTCCAAATTGAGTGATCTTTGTGAAGGAAACACAAATTTGAAAAATAAAATTATTTTGGTGGAAAAACAAAAGGAAGTTGTTTTTCAAGAAAACTCTTGTTTAAAAAGAAATATTGTTGAAAAAGAAAAAGTTTCTAAAAAGAAGAAAAATGACTCTATATCTCACCTTTCTCTACATGTCACCATTGATGATAGTGAGATTGAATTTTTGAAAAATAAAATTGATTGTTTGAGCTCAACCTTGAGCTCTTGTGCATTTAACCACACTAGATTGGAGTCTATGTTTTCAAAGAAACAAGCTCCACATTCTCATGCACATCATCATGCATATGCTTATGTTGCACGCCACGATCATACACATACACATAAGCATCATAAGGTGTAAAAGTGTACACATTGTGGCCGCAAAGGCCATTTAGCAAAATTTTGTTTTGATAAGTTGCATGTTTTAAATCTTGCTAATAAAAATGTTTGGGTGCCTTACAAGACTAACCCTCAAGGACCCAAAAGAAAATGGGTACCAAAGTCCCCACCTATTGTTTTGATGTAGGTGAGGGCTCTCACAAGACGTGAGAGTTTTGGTGCCTTGGTGGTGGTTGCATGGACTTGAAGGACATATAATTGGTGCACCACTATCAAGGAGTTTTGGTGGGGCGACCACCATGTTTGGATATTTGGAGTAGTTCCTTGGTTTGGTAACTATTTCTAAAACTCCTTATTTATTTACATGCTTTTAATTTCATGATATCATATAGCATGTTCATGTTTTAGGTTTTGTGCTTCATGTGGTAAATATTAGTTTAAATGTAGTTTTTATCAAAACTTGTATTTATACATGTACAAATAGTAAGAACAAATTGATTCATATATGTTTGCACTTCATGCTCATTTGTACCCACTATATGCACATGTATAGCCTAGTTTTGATGATTTCCTCATTTACACTTATTTTGCCAATTTTCATGTTTTTACTTCATGTATATGTAATTTTTATTCAAATCTAATAAATATACATGTATACCCATGAGTCTCTTGCCTTCATGCAAATACCTTTAATAGACTCTTTTATGTTTGGGATATGTATGTATATTGTTAGGATTGGATAAATCATACATATACCTAAAAGTTTGTTTTTAAAGAAAAATAAATT
The DNA here is from genome assembly GCA_038442645.1 of Agave tequilana. Classification (NCBI taxonomy): domain Eukaryota; kingdom Viridiplantae; phylum Streptophyta; class Magnoliopsida; order Asparagales; family Asparagaceae; genus Agave; species Agave tequilana. The sequence goes on along the minus strand of JAVJIF010002357.1, from coordinate 292,245 downwards.
TTCATGATTTGTTTGATAAAATGTTATTCATGTTTGATTTGAGCTTCAATGACTATTTTCATGAAAATGCTATATACATGATTCTTGTACACTCATACTTCATTTGCTTTGTCATGACTTTGATTTATGAACACTTTTATGAGCTTAATCGATTTTGAGTGTCATCTCTTATGTATTTGGTATGATTCATGAAAAACATATGTTTTGATTCCATGTTTTGAAGGATCTTTAACTAGTTTTTCAAAAATTAATTTAACTAGTTATTTATTCTTCAATGTTTATGAGATATACACATGATCCTATTATTGTTTCAATTGGTATCATTGAATCGTTTCAATTGGTATCAATTTGACTCTATTTTTTGTATATACTCATATTTTGTTTTATTATATATGTATGTATCAATGTCAATTGGTATACTCTTTTTTTTCATACATATATATGATTTTCATGTGCTTAACTTACAATTGGTTCACATTTTTAAAGCACAAAGTTTATGATGAAAAATAAAATTTTTTTATCATTATGTTTACTATCGGTATCAATATGTTTCAACTTCATATTTGTTAAATTTCAATTGGTATCAATATGATTTACAATAATGATTATTTTCAATTTGGTATCTTAAAATTTGTTGGTTTTACAAAAGCTCTGATACCTTTAAAAATTTGTTTAAAAATTAAAAGACAAAAATTTTTTTTTGAGTTGTATTGCCTATATGCAAGGAGAGCTTAACATCTCTTCTACATATAGATTCATATTGAGTGTATTGTATATTGAGGAGCTTGACAACTCTTCTTTCTATGATACACGTGTGTAGGGGGAGCTTCACATCTCCTCTTATGCATTACATCTTATACGTTATGTGAATTAGGGCTTGTCATTCCTCTTTCATGTAATGTATATGTGTAGAGAAGTTACTTAACCGTCTTCCTCTTCATGAATATATATCGCATATAAACTTTTATTGACTTATTTGTTTGCACCCCTTATTGGTCTCTTTGTTTATGACAAAAAGGGGGAGAAAAATTTTTGTTTTTACTTTAACCCCTTTGTTGATGATTGACAAAAAGGGGGAGAAGAATTTGAGATTTATATGCATGTTTTGTGAAAAAGATTATTTATGCATATATGTTTTGTTTTGCAAATAGGAGAAAAAGAATTTGATTTGTTTTTTGCTTGTTAGCATGTTTATCTCCATATATTTGCATACATGTTTATGTGCTTTCATTGCATATCTATTGTTTATTTGTTATGCATGAGTTAAGGGGGAGCTTCTTTGAAGCTTTACTTTAATCCATGCATATATAACTTCATGAGTTTTGTCATCATCAAAAAGGGGGAGATTGTTGGCCCGAAGGCCCATCACTCTAGTTTTGATGATGATCAACTCATGTAGTTATGTTTACTAATGATCTTGTATTTAATTAGTGACAGATTTATGATCAAGATCTTAGTAGGTGCATAGCTTCAACAAAGGATTTAAAGTTATGTTTTGGAGCTAGTACGGTGTTTGGACCAAGTCAAGAAGGCTTCAAGTGAAGACTTCAAGAAGATGAAGACTTGTATCTAGGTTTGTTTTAGAAGATTTTATTTTTAGTTAAAATGTAAAGGATAGAGTAGTTGGTGGATTGCTCAAGTACATACACACACACACTCTTGATAGTGTTTGTTTTACAAAAGATTTTGTATTTTAGAAAATAGATGTTTGGATTTTGGTTTTCAAGTTTACATATCTTTTAACCAAAACCATGTTTAGTGCTTAATGTCAAAAACATAGATATTTCACCATGTTTGTGTAGTGGATCATATCCATACACACTATGCTTTAATAGAGTTTAAATATCTTGTTTTTGTATTTGGAGAAGTTTTGAAAAACAAGTTTTAGAAAAATCAAGTTTGGAAAAATACCGTTTTTGTCTTGAGCCAATATTTTCCAAGTTACAAAAATAGTCCAAATCATTTATAACATGCCTTGATTTTGTGCAAGCATGTTTGTTTATCAAGTATAACATCAAAACTATTTTTGTATATTTTTCTTTGTTTTTATGGGATTTTACTTCAACCAAAAAAAGACCAAGTTTTAATCCCTTAACAGTTTTCTGACCTGGCTTCAGCCGGTCGACCGAACCGGTCGACCGACGTGCACGGACGTGCACGCCAGTTCTGGCAGGAGGGCCGGTCGACCGACCCGGTCGACCGTCCAGAGAGCTCTGCTCTCTGGAAAGGCCCCGGCCGACCGAGCAGTCGACCGGACAGAGAGACTTGCTCTCTGTATCCTGGCTCGGTCGACCGACCGGTCGACCGATGGCACAACGGTCTGAAATATGACCATTGGCCAGTCGACCGGGCGGTCGACGGACAGGCCTGACAAACCCCAACGACTAGTTTTTCAGACTCTATAAAAAGGGTCATTTAGGGGTTGTTTTGATTAAGATTTTTGGAGACTTTTAGAGCCAGTTTTTCCTACTCTTTTCAAAGGTTTTTCTCCACAAAATTGAGAGCAAATACTTCCAATCAAAAGGGGAGTTTTATTAAGAGTGTTAAAAAGAGATTTCTTGAGTTTTTCCTCCACCATCTCTTTCCTTGTTTTCTCACACAACACTTGAGCCATCCATTGCTATATCTACCTATAGGAGTTTGTTGTGAGAGGATTTTAGGTGATCAAGAGTTGTGATCACCAAAGTTCTACTTTGTTTCCTTAAGGAGGCGGACGTGTGTGTTCGCATTGTTTCGGGTCCTAGTGGGGACTCGGTGTTTCGGGTTCGGGTGCGAACTCTTTGTTTGAGGTGCGGCCTCGGCGAGCCGGTGGGCTTGCGGTGTGTACGGGCTAGGGAGTCCGAGAGTTGTAGGTGTTGCGGCACCGAGTGATCCGGTGGGATCGATTATAGAAGGCGGGGATGTAGAGCAAGGGTGCTCGAACCTCGAAACAAATCCCTTGTGTTTGCGATTGCTCACTCTCTCTCTCTTTGTCTCTTGTTTATATCTTGCATGCTATTACTTGTCTTATCTTTACATACTTGATATATTGTGTGCTTATTGATATATGCTTGGGGATTGTTTGCTAACACTTATATTCAACCAAGAGAGCCAACGCGGCACCTCAACCCTTATCTAGGGGAATCTAGAAAAGTTTGTCCAGAGCCCTTCACGGGGAATTCGGCAACACTCTTGTGTTATACGTGGTGTTTAGTGTAAGAGTTTAGTTTAGGTCATAATAGTTTTTAATTCCGCATTATTTGTCATTAAGTGACCATTAGATTAGCCATCACCTATTCACCCCCCCTCTAGGTGAACTTACACAAGTTATATGATAAAGGCATTGTATAAGAGCATGATCAAACAAATACCAATAAATACTAATAAATACTTCTCTCATTTTTTGTCATGCATCAAAAAGAGTAAGCAAAAATAACCAAAATTAAAACATATGTATATTTTATCAGAAGGAAAACTCATGAATCAATAATACAAATATTTAGTTCTCCACAACTGAAAGAGAATCTATTAAAATCAAGTGGCTTAGTAAAAATATCTGCTAGTTGAAAATCAATTGAAACATAATCAATTTCAATATCACCTTTCTCATAGTGATCTCTAAGAAAGTGATATTGAATTTTTATGTATTTTGTCTTACAGTGTTGATTTTTTTTAGTCATATGAATAATACTAGTTTTATGAATAATACTAGTTTTATCACAAAATATCTTAATATGATCATAATACAAATCATAGTCATGGAGAGTATGTTTCATCCAAAAGACTTGACAACAAGCTCCGGCCGCAACATACTCTGCCTCGGCTGTTGAGAGGGTTACAGAATTTTGTTTCTTGAAAGACCATGAAACAAGACAATTTCCCAGAAACTGACAAGTTTCACTTATACACTTCCTCTCCACTCTACAACCGACATGGTCAGCATCCGAAAAACTCATCATGAAAAATTATCCGGTCTTCGGATACCAAAAGGCCATTCTAATAGTGCCCTTAAGATATCTAATAATGCGTTTTACCACAATCAAGTGGGACTCTTTAGGACAACATTGGAATCTAGCACATACACATACACTAAATACGATATCTAGCCTACTAGCCGTTAAATAAAGTAAACTACCAGTCATGCTTCTATAAAATTTAATATTTATATTTATACCTTATTCATCCTTGTCAAGTTTTGTTGTGATAGCCATGAGAGTTTTGCTCGTCTTTGCTCCTTGAAGTCCAAATTTCTTGATGAGTTCTCTTGTGTACTTGACTTGATTTATAAAAATTCCATCCCTCCTTTGCTTGATTTAGAGTCCAAGGAAGTAGTTTAGCTCGCCCATCATAGACATCTCAAACTCATTCTTCATGCATGATTCAAAATCTTTGTAAAGCTTTTCATTAGTAGATCCAAATATAATATCATCAATATAAATTTGAACAATAAGAATATCAATATCTATATGTTTGTAAACAAAGTGGTATCTATTTTACTTTTTATAAAACCATTTGAAATAAAAAATATTGAAAGTCTTTCATACCAATCTCTAGGAGCTTGTTTTAAACTATATAAAGTTTTGTCTAATTTGAAAATAAATAATTTGAAAATAAAATTCAGATGTGTAGGATCAACAAACCCGGGGGCTTGTTCAACATACACTTTCTTTTCAGTAAAACCATTTAAAAATACGCCTTTGATATCTAATTGAAAAAGTTTGAAATCTTTATAAGAAGCAAAAGCAAGTGTAATCCCTATGGCTTCAAGCCATACTACGGGTGCAAAGGTTTTCTCAAAATCGATACCTTCGATTTGGGTATAACCTTGGGCCACTAACCTAGCCTTATTCCTAACAACATTACCTGACTAATTCAATTTGTTCCTAAAAATCCATTTAGTACCAATTATTGGTCTATCATGGGGTCTTGGAATAAGGTGTCAAAATTGGTTGCGCTCAAATTGATTGAAATCTTTTTGCATTGCAAGCAACCAATATGAGCCGCCCTCAGCTTTGAGGATGTTTTTTGGTTCAATATGAGAAATAAAAGTAAAATGGCCACAAAAATCATGAAGTTTGGCGTGAGTAGTTACCCCCTTTGATACATCACCTATGATGAGTTCATTGGGATGACTTGTAGCGAATCTCTAATCTTTTGGAAGTGGTAGTGTTGGTGCCACTTCAACCTCTTGAACTTCACCTTATTTATCAAGCTTCGGCTTATCTGCTTGGATAGGTGAGTCCTTCAAAGTTACATTCTCCATGTCTTCACCTAAAGAATCAATCTCTACAACATTCTTAAGAAAAGCATTAGCTTCTTCAAACTTAACATGCATAAATTCATCCATTGTCAAAGTAGATTTATTGAAGATTCTATAAGCCTTGTTGGTGTTAGAATAACCAACAAAAATAGCTTTAAAAGCTTTAGCATCAAATTTACCTAAGTTATATTTGGTGTTTAAAACAAAACATTTGCATCCAAAACTCTAAAGTAAAAAATATTAGGCTTTCTCAAATAGTAAATTTCAAAAGAAGTTTGGAAAGTATTTTTAAAAAAATAAATTCTATTTGATATGTAATATAAAGTGTTTATGGCCTCGGCCCATAAATGTTGAGGGAATCCGTATTCACTAATAATTATTCTAATCATTTCTTGAAGAGTACGATTCTTCCTTTCTTGAAGAGTACGATTTTTCCTTTCAATGACTCCATGAATTCTAGGACAAGATAATTCATGCCTAATTCCATTTTCTTCACAATAAGTAATAAAAGAATGGTTAATGAATTCACCACCTCTATCACTTCTTATGCGTAAAATTGAAAAACCTTTTACTTTTTCAACCCTTTTTTTCTAAAAACATAAAAATGCCAAAAGCTTAATCTTTATGTTAAAATGAGAAAAAATCGTCAACCAATACAAAAACAAAATAGTTTTCATTTAAACTCTTGGTTTTAGTAGGATCAAATAAATTCATGTGGATTAACTCTAATGGTCTAGATGTCATGATATCCTTGATTGATTTGAAAGATGACTTGGTTTATTTTCCAAGTTGGCACATATCATAAATGCGGTCCTTTTCAAACTTCAAGTGAGGAATACCCTTCACCGATTCCTTAGAGTTAATTCTAAGTAGATGATCAAAAGACACATGGCCTAATCTTCTATGCCATAACCAAGAATTCTCATTGAAAGCATTTAAACATGCAGCATTGCAATCTAAATTTAACATATTAATAATATATACAATATTTTCATGAAATCTGGAAAGAATAAAAGCATCAGTTTTACCATCTATGTAACGCCCTGATCCTGCGGGTATAGTGACGTTACTACAACGTATATATGCAAGTCAGAAATACCCTCACGTATATACGCTAAGTATCAATACAGGCAAGAATCAGAGTTTGGAAATACGTGGTGCATTATACATTCTAACATATGATTACAATTACAAAGTTATCATCAGATGTGACACAATATTATAAAAATATTACATCACCGATAGGCGCAATTGCGAGAATGCAAGGAGATATACAAGTACGAACAGTACAAAAGGGCGCTCACGAGTTAGCAGGAGATACCGCGAGCCAACCAGGGGGAGTAAGGAAGGGACTGGAGCTACAGCTGGTCTGCCTGCTCTGCAAATGTAAGCTTGGTCCTCAGTAAAAAGATCCACGTCAGTCCAAGCTCCGAGACATGGACTTGAGGATGCAGGGGAGTCAGAACTCCCAAGCGAGTGGTGAGACTAATGCCAAATAGCGCATAGATAAGCACACATGTATCGTCCAAATCATAAACATGCGTTGAAAACTGTGTCATGAGCACATGCATACGGGAGCAGATATGGAGGCGGAAAATAAAGCAGATAAGACCACATCACATATCCCTTAAACTAACATAAAATTGATAAAACTGATAAACTGATAAAACTGAATAAAGCCGAATACGAGCAAAACCAATCGTGCAAGCTTAGGTCACGGCTTCATGAGACTAGTACATCGAAGGAATAATTCAAATAAGAAAACTCTCATCTATATACCTTTATTCCATGTCACCATAATCCGAGCGCATTTAACCCGAGTTACAAGACAACACAACAAATTGTATATTAGCATTTTATTATAATTGGGGTTGTCTAAGTTGTAGGCTTCAGTATGCGTCCCATTCCACATACTTCCACTTACAACTTATAGAGCAAGCTATTTGGAAACTGATGAAGTTCGATGAACTATGTTTAGGATGGGCCCCATACATGCTCGGGATGACAGTCTAGGAGTATTCGGTGCTGAGCCAAAATGTACCGCTAGGTACCGGAACTTATGTACGCTCGAACAGGAATAGAGTATCGCAGATCCCATAGAAATAGGCCTAGGACATGTGCATACTCGGCAGGATTAAATAGGAATAGGGGTGCCAGCACACCCCACGGAATCCCTGGTGGCTGCCAGGTGATCCCTCAGGTATGTGGCCACATGTGACTCGATAAGACAATCATAAGCATGACTATTCAGGACCCATCAATTCCCCCAAATTTGGTGCAAGTTGTCTTATTATAGTTTAATATGCAATTATCAAATTACGGGAATAGCAGGAGCAGGACATAATTAGGAATTCAGGAGTACATGTGTACATGTATAACAAGAGTACAGGTCACTGTATATAATATAGGATAACAGGTCACTGTATATTATATAGGATAACAGGTACAGGATTCCCGTAAATGTGATAATCACAGGTCAAGTATTAATATGATAGGAGGCAGGTGATAAGTGATATCATATTAAGAGGCAGGTGATAACTCATGTCAAAATGAGGAGCAAGTGTCAAGTAGTAGTATATCAGGTGTCAGGCGATATATAACTTGAAGGTGATAGTAAGCAGGTGACAAGTGATAGCATGGTACATGTAAACATGGCAAGCAAAAGCATGCTAGGCAATACAAGAAAATTGTACTAATATAAGGGATCGGTACAAATATAGAAAAACTATGCATTTTCAGGAAGAACCGTATAAGTAAGATTTTAAACTCTTCACAACCATTAATAGAAGAATTGATAAACTGGCAGGCAAGTAATTCAGCAAGCAAGCGAACATCCAAGCAGAGCTAGGCAAGCTAGAGCGAAACTAATGTACAACACTAAATGTTGTCACGCTCGGCGTGGTTACCACCAGCAGCGTAGCTAGACACACGTGTCGCAGCAAGCGTATGAACGCCACACTACCGCTCATGGCAAAGCCATGCTCACGGGGTAACTACGCTCGAACAGTGTAAGCGGTCAAGTGTAGACGCTAGATCCGCCTACCAGGCGTAGCATAGAGAAAGTCCAGAGGACTTTAAAACCTCAGAGAGGTTGAAGCCGGAGGTTAGGCCCAAAGGCAAGGGTACCTGCAGAAGGTGTTAGTTCCAAACAGCACACATATAGAATATTATTTATACTGTTACAAGCATTTGTCACAAGTATATACATATAGAACTGGGCTCTCGGCCTCTTACAAATATAGGAGCACATTCCAATACAAAACGTAAATACAGATACAAATATATAATGCAAATACAAGTCAACCCGACGAAGCGGGGAAGTCCAAAAGGAAGGCGAGAACACTCGCCTTAATCTTGAGAAAACACTGTGAAATCCCAGATCTCCGGAATCTAGGTAACCAAGGTGAAAATGCGTTCAATATAATAAATATTATATTATATAGAAGAGGAGAGAAAATGAACTCGGAGGAGAGAGAATGGAGACGCGGGAGTCGCGTCTCGTAAATGCCACAAACGCGGGGTTCGAGACCCGCGTTAAAGCTATAACAGGAGAAGAACGCAAACGTAGGTATGAGCTCCCTGACGCGTTAATAAAAGAACGCGAAGGTCGTGTTATACAAATATCAAGAACGTGAAGATCGCGTTAAGAAATTACTTAAAAGTGGGGTGAGCTCCACGTCTAGCAATTAAATAACAAGAGAAAGAGAGAGAGGGAGATGAGAGAGTGAGAGTCCAGGGAAAGAGAGAGAAAGAGATATGTAAGGATGAGGGAGAGAGACGCAGTGAAGGAGGGAGGCGCAAGGGTGAAACTAGGGAAGAAATGAAAAGAAAAAGGAAGAAAAAGAAAGAAGGAAGGAAAGAAAGAAAGAAGGGAAGGAAAAGAAAGGAAGGAAAGAAAGAAAGGGGAATAGGGGGGATGGCCGACCAAGGCTTGGCCGGAGGTCGCCGGCGATGGCTGGAGGTGGCCAGAGGCAGCGGTCAAGGCCCAAAGAAGGAGTGGGTGATGGTGCAAGTCTAGTTCAAAAAAGAAATTTAGAGTTTTGAAAAAGGTGTTTCGGAGAACAACAGGTAGGTTCATCGGAAAGAGCACGACAAGGAGAAGAACTTGGTGTGATTGATGGTGGCCGAAGTGGTGTAGGTAGTGGTAAAAATGATGAAGAAGATGGTGGTGGACATGGGTTATTTTAGTAGAAGAAAGAAGAAGAAGATGGTGGGGAAGTTGGTGTTATGGTGGTTGTTGTTGTTGGAATGGAGGAGATGATAGAGGAAAAGATGGTGGAGGAGTTGGTGGTGGTGGCAGCTTAAAAACGTAGCCAAGGGGCCGATTTTGCTACTGTTTGGCTGTCATTGGCCTTGGCTGGTGATCGGTACGGAACTAGCACTCAAAAATATGTGTTTTATGAAATTAATGAAAAGCTTGTATGTGCTAATGTTCTCTCGATACTTCTGTTATAGCATTGGCTCAACGGTCGAATCCGCAGGGACGGGAGGCGATAGAAGCATTAACAGTTCTTATTCACGTGTTATGTTAACAGTTTTTGTTTGTTTAAAAGAAAGAAAAAGAAAAAGAAAAGAAATCCAGAATGTGGTAGGTGAGGAGAGCGATGAAAGCGATGCTATGAAAACCAAAGAGAAGTGGTTTGGAAAACAAAATAAAAAAGAAGGTGAAATTTGTGGTAAAGAAAATGAAAACAAAGATGAACAAAGATAAAAAGTTTTTTGTAAATGATTCTAAAAAGAAAGGAGAATACTATGAAAGAAATCTCATGGTTTCTAACTAGTGATAACTCCACTAACATGCTAACCTCTTAGTAATAGTAGCCTCACATAGATCCTTGGCCATCACTAATCCTTGGCTTCAAGAGACGATACAAAGCATGACAAATAAGATGGTTCTTCACATTTAAACTTGCATCAAGAGCAAGCTAATACAAACATTAGATCATCAAAACTATTAGAAGCAAGCATGAAAAAAGAGAAAGTTAGCTTGGTTAGCAAGTTAGATGTTAGAACCCATCATCATGAGCCATCAATGGCTCTTGCAAGAGCAAGGCCTTGTAGAGGCTATTAGATTCATGTAGATTATCAAGTAAGTGGTTAGCTAGTTAGTGGTTAGTAGTTAGTCATCATGAGAGAAAAGTTAGCTAAGCATCATGTAGAAGATGAAGAGGATTGCATTGGAGAAAAAGAAGGTACCTTTACATAGATTGTCACCATCTATTACATCAATCCCTCTCTATCTCTCTCTGAATCTCTCAGCCCTACTACAAGATCTAAAAAGAAAAGAAATTACAAAATAAAAGAAGAAGAACACCTAAACTACATTACACTAAAGATAGAAAACCTAGCCCTAAAATCAAAAACTGCTCGCGTTTAGAGCCTCTGCAGGGGTATTTATAGGCATAAGGGACTTCTAGAAGACGAGACGGGGCCACGCGTCAAAAATTGACGCGTGGCTCCACCCAATTGCCGCAGAAACGCGGCTATTGTCGCGGATCCGTGGCAATACCAGGGACCTAGGTCCCTGGTTTTGGTGTGGGGATGCGCAGCGCTTTGGGGACCTTCTTGGTGTATTCAGTTTTGGGTATATTCGTCCGAATCTTCGTTTAACATGCGCAAAAGTCTAGATGCAATGTATCTTCTAGAAGTTCTCTTGCCTGGCCTCCAAGTAATGTGGATTTAATTACCCAAAAATGGGTTTAATTAATCTCTTATTACTTCTTTGCCCTTAAACTCTTGATTTACTTGCAAGAGAGATCAAAACACAGTTTAGACCGACATTTTATTCATAAATCAGTAGGAAAATGCGATATAATAGTGCAGAATTATAGACTAATCACACCCCCATACTTATCTTTTGCTCATCCCGAGCAAAACAAGAAAAGAAAAACTATACTAAAAATGTTATTACACCAGTTTCGCAGGTGACGTGATTGCACTGAGCGTGTGCAACAAGCCGTTAAACCTCTAGGTTACCCCTAGAGGAGGAGTGTTGTCTCCTGAGGGTTTTCAGCGGATTGTACCCACAAAATCTATAAAGAAAGAATACAAATGTTAGTATTTTGAAAACGCATTTTGAAGGAGAGACAAATTTTTCAAAATAATTTTTGTAAAAATATAAGCGATCTAAGGTCATAAGTCCACCAAAAATTATTCTTCCTTAAACTTAGTCTCTATGCAAGATCTTGTCTTCAATTAAGGTAAGAATTCAAAAGTGGATTGAATATCTTATCTTTCATAAAACCTAGATAATATGCACTTTGTGATAGTGAAGATTTCTGGGATTTCAACTCTAACCATCACACCATTTTTTTTTATATATTTTTTTTCTTTTTCTTTTTTTCTTCCCTTAGTTTTCTTAGGCTTGCTAGTTTACTCGGGTAATGAGCCTTTGACCGATGACTCTCAGATCATATGGTTTTAGGGCACCAGATGAGAAAACATCCCTCGAGTTTAAGGACTCAAGTAAACAAGGCCACAAAACTAAGGGAATTATTTGTTTCTTTTGACCACCGTTAGGCGTGAATAATCATGCTTCTTGAGGCATAGTTATCCAGCTTAATAAGTGATTTTTTTAATTTATATTTATTTTTTCTTATTATTTATGGCATTTTAGGTCTTTGTTTCCATCTCAAAAATGTGTAAGTGTGAAGTGCATACTATCTAAGGCAAAAAATTCAAGATAAAACTATCTCTACAATTTATCTTACTTAGCCTATATTTTAAACAAGATCCATTATTTAGACTAGGTTTAAGATGTCATAATTAAGGCTTTCTTATTTCTAAGATCATCTTAATTTTTTAAAAAATAGATCAAAACTTTGTCTCTTATTTCAAAAAGTGTTTTTTAAAAAGTTTTTAAAGAAAGAGAAAATTCCTATACAAACGGTTAAAGATAGAGAAATTCCTATACAAAAGGGAAGATTTCTAAAAGTATCCTAAAAGAAGTGTTAAAGAAAGAAAATCTAAAAACTCTACGTTAGTAAACCCTCCCCCACACTTATCTCATGCATTGTCCTCAATGCATCGTGATGTATGTGTGCATAAAACAAATAGAGAGGAAAGGAAAAATCACCTCAAGGTGGTGATTCCGGTGGTTGTCTGATTGGTCCACGAAATGCGACCTAATCCAATTGCGTTGAGTTCTCAGGAACCCACCAGAAACCTCTATAATACAACCCACCAGAATGTTATAGAATGAATGATTTTTATTAAAATTTTACCCTATCTAATTTTCAAATTTTCAAAATAATTTCAGAGTCAAATTTATCAAGACCCTTGTCCCAGAATGGAATGATTGATTTGGACTCAGGATGTACAGGAACTAATACTGACTCAGGAAAAAGAGTTAAGTCAAGTAAAAGTTCAGGAGTCGAGTTTGGTTCAGGAAATGGGTCCAAATCAAGAAGTGAAAACTCAAGTCCACATTCACTTCCCCATGATGGAATGTGACTTTCTAAGATTGGTGATTCAAGTTCAAGAATGACAGGTATGGGAATCAAAACTGACTCTAAAATGTTGCTCAAATTGCGTAACAAAACAGGAGTCAATATTGATTTAGGAATTTGAACTGGATCACAAATTTAAGGATCAAATTCACATTCTTGTCTGAGTTCAATTTCATAAAAATGAGAACTTGCCAATTTGTCAATGGGACTTTCAAAAGTATGAAATTGGTCAATGATTGAGTTTTTCCTGCACACAAAATATAGAATATTAGATTTAAGAATTAGAGATGCGCAAGGTGTTCAATTCTAATCCGCGGTATCAATGGCTATGCGGGTCGTGATCCTCAGGGAGGGACTAGCGATGGAAGCGTTTAAGTAAGTTATCTCTTTTTTTATTTATTTTGTTATTTACAAGGTATTTACAATGAGAAGTATGGTATTTACAATGAGTTGGGAAGAAAAGAATGAGTAGGAGTTGGTGGTCTAAGCTAAAATTACAAAGAAATAAAACTATAACACATACATACCTCTTCTGCCTTGTTTACCTTTGATCCATTTACGACGACTTACCTTGTCTTTGGAGGCGTTCAAGTATGGCGTATAGGATCTTCCACCTTCGCGATTTACACTACAAAAGAAAAGACTAGCAAGAGAAGGCTTGTTCATCTCCATAGGCCATCAAGGGCACTTCTTCGGCTAGGCAGTCTCGAAGCAATCGGATCTCATGGTTTACAAAACATCAGAGAGAAACAATGACATAGAACAAGAATAGAAAAACAAAGATAAAGAAAGAATAGAGAAACAATAAAACAAGAATAAAAAACAAACCAACCTTGAGTAGATTTTATTAACAATGGGGAAAAAGTAAGACTTACACCGATGTCACCTCAGTACAAGTATGAACTCCTTCCTCCATGAAAGCATCATCTCCTCTCAGTTACAAAAATTACAAAAGAAAATGAAACTAAAACCTAACCTAAATTACAAGTTAGCCTAAAAAACCTAGAATTTGCTCTGTAGTTTTTTTGTACGCCCTTCTCGGTTGCACTGCAGGGGTATTTATAGGTGCAGAAGGAAGTAGAGTCCCAGAACGACTCCTCCACGAAAACGGTTGCCCGGCTTCATCCAGAATGTCGCGGAAACGCGGCTTGGGCCGCATTTCCGCGGCCAAAGTGTGGCGGCTGGCCATACGCTTTGGCGCGTGGCCTCCCCTGGTTCGTCCATCTGTGCGTAGTCTTCTGGAAGTTACATCCTGACTCTTTATTTTGGGATTTCGGGATAACTTGGGAAGCAAGTTACATAGATCCCAAATCTTTTATCAATGAATTTGCTATCCTTCTTTGGCTTTTATCCTCATCCTGCAAGTGTTTAGGGTTGAATAGAGGTCTATCCTTCCCTCTTCTTTTAGTATTTGCAACTTTTGCCCTTGGTATTTGCAACTTTTACATTTGATAATTGCAACTTTTGCATTGGGCTTGAATATGGGCTTTTGGGCTTCTTTTTGGGCTTTATTCTTTATTTTTTATTTACTCAAGGCTTGCACACAATAAATAATAAAATATTAGTAAATGTGCAGAATTATAGGAATAAATATGAAAATGTGATGGTAAATGTAATGATAAAAATGCACTTTTCACTACCAATCACACCCCCACACTTATCTTTTTGCTCGTCCTCGAATAAAAATCAAAAAGAAAAAGAAAAGCTAAACTAGCTAACTCACTTTCGTAGGAATCACGGTTGCACTTAGCATGTGCAACAAGCCGTTAAACCCCTAGGTTACCCTAAAGGACGAGTGTTGTCTCGTGAGGGTTTTCAGCGGATTACACCCACAAAATCCTTAAAAAGGAAAATATTTGAAATACTTTTGAAAAGACTAAGTAATCTATAAGTTTTTAGGATCCTCATTTTTATTCATTCTTAAACTTAGTCTTTATAAAGTAAATTGTTATCCATTTTAAGTAAGGGTCAAAATTGAATTTTTGTATAGTCTTTTTCGTTACCAAAAATTATATGCATCCTTATGAATTTTTACTAGGAATTCCTTAACTTGGACTCTCATGCCTCTTTACTATTATTATATGTGTATATATATATATATATTTTTAATATGTATAACTCATCTTTTCTTTCGTGTAAGCATGAAGGCTTCTTGAGGCACTCATACCTAACTAATTGACTATTAGATGTGTTAATACATATATAATATTTCTTAGTTTTTTTAGGCTTTCTAATCCACCCATAGAGCGAACTTAAAGTCGGTGGCTCCCGAACCGGTCGGCTTTAGGGCACCAGGTGAGAAAATACCCCGCGGACTCAAATTCGAGTGAACTAGGCCACAAAACTAAGGACTTTATTTTATTTAGAACTCACCTTTATGCGTGAATACTTATGCTTCTTGAGGCACATGTATCCAGCTTAATTGGTGATTGATTTTTTTTTTAATAATTTTTTTTATGAGGCACAAGGGTCTTTGTCTTAGAATCCTAGATATGCATTAGGTATGCACATTTCATTAAAGTAAAAATTAAGACTAACTACTTATTCAATTTTTCCTCCTATACCTAAAAATTCAACAATTTATTTATTTTGACCAAGTTTTTAGAAATCCTAATCATGATTTTCCTAATTCTTAAGATTAATTTAGATTTCTTTCAAAAGATAAGTCAAAATATTGTCCTTTTTTTTAATTTTTTTATTAGCAAATTTTTGTTAGTTTCTAACTATGTTAGTATGTTAGTAAAGCCTCCCCCCACACTAATCTCATGCATTGTGCTCAATGTATGAAAGTATGCATGTATGCTTGAAAAAGAAGAAGGGAAGGCAGAAGTTACCTCAAGGTGGTGGTTCCGGTGGTGGTCTAATTGGGCTAAGCGTTGCTAAATAATTAAGATAATGTAGTATTTGGAGGAACCTACCAGAAATTTCCCTTGTATAACCCACTAAAATGTATGTATGATCATTTTTTAGCAATTTCACCCCATCAAATTTCCATAATTCATAATTATATTCAGAGTCAATTATGTCAACCGTCTTGTCCCAAAATGGAGTGTGAAAAGATGAAATGATTGACTTGGACGTCGTAAGTATGGGAACAAATACCGACTCAGGAAAGAAACTTAAATCAAGTAAGGGTTCAGGAGTCGGGCTAGGTTCAGGAAGTGGGTCCAAATCAATAAGCTGAAACTCAAGTCCACAATCAGTTTCACAAAATAGAATGTGACTCAATGTTGGTGATTCAAGTTCAGGAATGATAGGTGTGGGAATCAAAACTGACTCTAAAAGATTACCTAAGTTAGGTAACAAAATAGGAGTCAATAATGATTCGGGAATTTGAACTTGATCACAGATTTGAGAATCTAGGTCACATATCTCATTGAGCTCAATATCATAAAAATGAGAACTTGCCAATTATCCATGGGACTTTCAAAATTGCAAAATTGGTCAAGTTCAATATGATCATCAAAAATGGGTGATTCAATTTCATGATGAATTGGCACAGGATCCAATGTTGACTCGGAAAAAGTAAAATCAGGTGGAGACACCGGAGTCATTATTGAATCAGGAAGTAAGATTGAATCACCAAGTGGGAGATCAGGATCATATTCATACTCAAGTTCTATTTCAGGAAAGGAATAACTTGCCAAACTATCAGAAATTGGAGTTTCGGCAAGCTCAAATGATGGTACTGAATTAGAATCTTGTTGTCCAAAGTAACGTGACTCTTCGGCTCTAAGAGAGTGGTCAGCGAAAGCAGAATTGGCCAGACGGTGAGAACGTAAAGATTGAACCATCATATCTATTTCATGATCACGAGCTAATCTAGCCTGAGTCATGGTTTTAAGCATCTTTTCATAGTCAATTGGTGCATCATTTTGTGATTGGACTTGAAAAGAGGAAGTGTAATCGTGATGAAGTTGTGAGTCGGTGGACTCACGCAACATCATGTCTAAGATTGATGGTGATTGTTGCTTAGACTCCTGCATACTCATCATTTCCCGGATAGATGGTTTTCTATTCTGAATGGGTGGATCTGAGTATGAATCTTGGGAATATTGTGGACAAGGTTGTTGGCCCAAAGGCCCATCACTCTAGTTTTGATGATGATCAACTCATGAAGTTATGTTTACTAATGATCTTGTGTTTAATAAGTGACAGATTCATTATCAAGATCTTAGTAGGTGCATACCTCAACAAAGGATAAAATGTCAAGATTTGGAGCTAGCATGGTGTGATCCAAGGAGCTTTTGGATCAAGCTTGGACCAAGTCAAGAAGATGAGAAGCCTTCAAGTGAAGACTTCAAGAAGACTTGTGTCTAGGTATAAGATTTTGTTTTTGTTTTAGTTAAAAATGTAAAGGATAGATAGTTGGTGGATTGCTCAAGTATACCATGCACACACACTCTTGATTTAGAATTGTTTTCATAAAATATTTTGTAGCTTAGAAAAGATTTTTCTTTGTGACAAAATACTATTTGAATTTTGATATTTTCATATATACATA
Organism: Agave tequilana; assembly: GCA_038442645.1. Classification (NCBI taxonomy): domain Eukaryota; kingdom Viridiplantae; phylum Streptophyta; class Magnoliopsida; order Asparagales; family Asparagaceae; genus Agave; species Agave tequilana. The sequence continues at coordinate 275,054 of JAVJIF010002357.1, read as the reverse complement.
TCTTTTATCCAAAACCTTATTTAGAGCCTTATGACAAAAACATAGATATTACATTATGATTGTGTAGTGGATCATATCCATACACACTATGCTTTAAAATGAAATCAAATATCTTGTTTTTATATTTTGTGAAGTTATGAAAACCAAGTTTGAAAAATACATGTTTTGATTTTTGATAAAATTTGCAAGACGCTGAAATGATATGAATATGTTGATATATGTCTTGAAAATTTTTTTATCACAAGTTTGGTTTTCAATATAATGTTAAAACAAGTTTATGGAATTTTATAAGTGTTAAAAGATTTTAAAATTAATTTTTTAAACCAGTTTTCTAGACCTGGAACTGGCTGACAGGCTGGTCCGGTCGATCGAGCGGTCGACCGCACCATGGTCCGGTCGACCCACAGTCGACCGACGTGCACAGACTTGTGCGTGTCTGGCAGCACAGTGGTCCGGTCGACCGGACGGTCGACCGCTGCAGAGAGTTCTGCTCTCTGGATTTCTGGGTCGACCGGGCGGTCGACCGGAGGCTCCAACGGTCGGATTTTCGACCGTTGGCGGTCGACCGCGGAAGCTCTGACAGACCCCAACGGTCACATTTTTCTGACCTCTATAAAAGGGGGTTTGGTCATTGTTTTGAGCTAAGATTTTAGGAGAGCCTTGAGCTAGTTTTTCCCAGTCTTTAAAAGAGTTTTCTCCACATATTTGAGAGCTAATTCTTCCAATCAAAAGGGAAGTTTTTATCAAGAGTGTTAAAGAGATTTCTTGAGTTTTTCCTCCACCTTTCACATCCTTGATTTTCTCACACCACACTTGAGCAACCATTGATTATTCATTCTATAGGTGTGTTGTAGTGAGAGTGCTTTAGGTGATCAAAGTGTTGTGATCACCAAAGATCTTGTCTTTATACTTTGAGGAGGCGGGCAAGTGTGCTCGCGGTGGTTTTGAGTTCGTGTGTGAACTCGGTGGTTTGAGGTGCGGCCTCGGCGAGCCGGTGGGCTTGCGGTGTGTACGGGACTAGAGAGTCCGAGGGCTTGTAGGTGTTGCGACACCGAGGAGAGATCCATTGGGATCTTGCATAGTGGAAATCCTTCGTGTGTCGAAGGCGGGGATGTAGAGCAAGTGTGCTCGAACCTCGAAAAATACCCTTGTGTTTGCGATTGCTCTCTCTCTCTCTCTTTGTCTCTTGTTTATATCTTGTATTCATTATTGTCTATCTTTATATGCTTGATATATTCATTTGTGCTTAATTGATATATTGCTTGGGATTGTGACTAACACTTGTATTCAACCAAGAGAGCCAACGCGGCACCTCAACCCATTCAAGGGGAATCTAGAGGAGTTTGTCCAGAGCCCTTCACGGGGAATTCGGCAACACTCTTGTGTTATACATAGTGTTTAGTGTAAAAGTTTTTATTTGGTCATAATTGCTTTTAGCTTCCGCATTATTTGCATCATTCATCATTAAGTGACCATTAGATTAGCCATCACCTATTCACCCCCCTCTAGGTGACTTACCAGGATATGGAGGACAAGTTGGTTGAAAATTGGACTCGGGGGAAGCGAAACCCCATGAACTCTGTGAAGAGTCGAAAGTGGTATGAAAATTATGGTCATAAGATGGGGGCATGGGTTATATTCATTCGGATAAGACCATTCCGGCACACTAGGTTGGTCAAAATTATAATATGCCGGGTTGGTAATATCTGAAAAAGAAGTTGGTGTGTAATATGGATCCTCATTAAAATTGAAAAAATTGTTGTTATAGGCCATATCACACAATCACAAACACAAAAAAAAAAAGAAAACAAACAAAGAAAAAAAATTCTAACCTAAGTTAGGGTAGACCTATGACCTAGACGACTCCTAACTGGTTAGACTGTCCACGGGAGGTAGGGAGTAGACTTTGACCACAAGTTAATCAGCCAGGTCAGGGCAAGAGTGGTGGGAGGTTTTCCGTCAAAGACGTTCCATAATTAAATAACCACCAATCTTCGGGCTTTCGGCCCCCAATCCCCTTCCTAGATATTGATTTGGCAGGAGTCAATTTCCAACACCGTTCCCCCTTAGGATAATCTCCTAATTGAGTCCAAGATGTCCCTAGGGCCAACGTCTACTAATTTTATTTAGGGTTAGGGTTGTGAGTGCAACGGAGATGATTTGTGGGCCCAGGAAGGGTGATGAAATCCCCACCTTATGTTATTTATGGGTTATGCCCTTAAATTTTTTTGTGTACGTATAAAGCAGTAGCAAATATTCACTCAAAGCAGAAAAATCAGCCAAGGGTTCTTCCTAGTCTATATGCAATGCGAACGTACCTTGTCTCCAGCACTCTTCAACAAAAATTAAAAAAAATTAGATAGACACGTGACTAAAATGCAAGAGTCTAATTTTTTTTTTATCAACAAATAAGTTACTGTTAATTAGTTAGCAGTATGCAGGGTGATCACAGAAAATATTTAACAGAGCAGACAAATCAAATTTGCAAATTGCAGCAACCTGCAGAAAACTGAATCAGTAGTGAACTACCCAGGCCGCGGAAACGCGGCTATTGCCGTAGAAACGCGGCACTGTAGTAGGCCCTGTTGCTCTGCCTTGAGGGCAGAGGCACAGAGTTGCTATATGTCCTTTGCTGCTATTATTTTTCCTGTTCTCCAAACCTGCAAACAGAAAGAATAAAAGAATTAGTTATTTTTTTTTTTTAGAGAATACTTACCGTTCCTCCCCGGCAACGGCGCCAAAATTTTGATTGAGTTTTTCCTGCACACAAAATATAGAATATTAGATTTAAGTATTAGAGATGCGCAAGGTGTTCAATTCTAATCCGCGGTAGCAATGGCTATGCGGGTCGTGATCCTCAGGGAGGGACTAGCGATGGAAGCGTTTAAGTAAGTTATCTCTTTTTTTATTTATTTTGTTATTTACAAGGTATTTACAATGAGAAGTATGGTATTTACAATGAGTTGGGAAGAAAAGAATGAGTTGGAGTTGGTGGTCTAAGCTAAAATTACAAAGAAATAAAACTGTAACACATACATACCTCTTCTGCCTTGTTAACCTTTGATCCATTTACGACGACTTACCTTGTCTTTGAAGGCGTTCAAGTATGGCGTATAGGATCTTCCACCTTCGCGATCTACACTACAAAAAGAAAAAACTAGCAAGAGAAGGCTTGTTCATCTCCATAGGCCATCAAGGGCACTTCTTCGGCTAGGCAGTCTCGAAGCAATCAGATCTCATGGTTTACAAAACATCAGAGAGAAACAATGACATAGAACAAGAATAGAAAAACAAAGATAAAGCAAGAATAGAGAAACAATAAAACAAGAATAAAAACAAACCAACCTTGAGTAGATTTTATTAACAATGGGGGAAAAGTAAGACTTACACCGATGTCACCTTAGTACAAGTATGAACTCCTTCCTCAATGAAAGCATCATATCCTCTCAGTTACAAAAATTACAAAAGAAACGAAACTAAAACCTAACCTAAATTACAAGTTAGCCTAAAAAACCTAGAATTTGCTATGTAGTTTTTTTGTACGCCCTTCTCGGTTGCACTGTAGGGGTATTTATAGGTGCAGAAGGAAGTAGAGTCCCAGAACGACTCCTCCACGAAAACGGTTGCCCGGCTTCATCCAGAATGCCGCGGAAACGCGGCTTGGGCCGCGTTTCCGCGGCGAAAGTGTGGCGGCTGGCCACGCGCTTTGGCGCGTGGCCTCCCCTGGTTCGTCCATCTGGGCGTAGTCTTCTGGAAGTTGCATCCTGACTCTTTATTTTGGGATTTCGGGATAACTTGGGAAGCAAGTTACCTAAATCCCAAATCTTTTATCAACGAATTTGCTATCCTTCTTTGGCTTTTATCCTCATCCTGCAAGTGTTTAGGGTTGAATAGAAGTCTATCCTTCCCTCTTCTTTTAGTATTTGCAACTTTTGCCCTTGGTATTTGCAACTTTTACATTTGATAATTGCAACTTTTGCATTGGGCTTGAATATGGGCTTTTGGGCTTCTTTTTGGGCTTTATTCTTTATTTTTTATTTACTCAAGGCCTGCACACAATAAATAATAAAATATTAGTAAATGTGCAGAATTATAGGAATAAATATGAAAATGTGATGGTAAATGTAATGATAAAAATGCACTTTTCACTACTAATCAGTCAAGTTCAATATGATGATCATAAATGATTGGTGATTCAATTTTATAATGGATTGGCACTGGATCCAATGTTGACTGGGTAAAAAAGCCTGAAATCAGGTAAAAACACCTCAGTCATTATGGAATCAGGCTGTGAAATTGAATTACCAAGTTGAGATTCAGGATCATATTCATGCTTAAGTTCAATCTCAGGAAAAGGATAACTTGCCAAAATGTCAATGGGATTTTCAACAGTTAGAGTTTGGTCAAGTTCAAATGGGTAGACTGAAATTGAATTTTAGTTTTCAAAACAACATGATTCTTTGGCTCTAGCAGAATGGTTAGTGACATCAGGAATGGTCAAAGGGTGAGAATGGAGAGTTTTGACCATTAAATCTATGTCACGATTATGAGCGAATTGAGCCTGAGTCATGGCTTCAAGCATCTTTTCATAGTCGATTGGTTCATCATTTTGTTGCGACTGGGGGTGAAAAGATGGAGATTTATTTTGAAAATTATGGTGAAATCGTGAGTCCATCAGATTTTTTGATTGTTGTTTGGATTCACGCAAGAGTTCCTTACTCGTTTCCAAGGCAGATGGTTGTTCATTATGAGAAGGTGGAACTGAGTAAGACTCTTGAAAATATTGTGGAATTGGGGAGGCCATCATGTTCTGAAATTATCGCTCGGCCTCTTATAGATTGGCTTCTATACTCTTTTCTAACTTGAATTTTTCTTCAATGGGTGATCCAGGAAAAGAAGTATAGGAAGTGAAATCAGGGAATAAATATTGTGAGATTTGTGGACAAGGTGGATACGGTGGACAAGGAGGTTGAAAATTTAACTCAGGGGAGGTGAATCCCATTGACTCTGTAAAGAGTTTAGATTATTTTGAAAATTATAGTCATAAGATTGAGGGTATGAGTTGTATTGATTCGGATAAGTCCAACCTGGTGTATGTGATAGGTTCATATTGTGAAAAATCGGGTTGAAATTATTCGAAACAAATGGGGTTGGTGTGAAATATGGATTCATATTCGGATTGAAAGAATTGTTATTGTTGAATTCCATTTCACAAACAATCACAAACAAAAAAGAAAAATCAAACAACAAACAAAAAGAAAGAAAATTAAAACCAAGCCTATATTAAGGTTGACCTAGACCTAGACGACTCCTAACTGGTCGATTACCTGAAGGAGGTTGTTGCTTGAATCTGACCACAAGCTAATCGGCCAGGTAGGGGCAAAACATGGTGGGAGGTATCCGTGCGTAAGCAACGGGTCTTAATTACGCCAAACCACGGTATCTTCGAGGCATAACCTCTTAATCCCCAACCTTAGACACCGATTTCATAAGAGTAAGATTCAAAACAAGTTTCACCCTCGATCAATCTCTTAATGAGTCTGAGATGTCCCTAGGGGACAACGTCTGTCAATTTTTATTAGGGCTTGTTGACACTTAAAAAAAACAAGATTCTTATTGGTCTAAACAATGTCTAAACTTGTTGACATTTACAAAAGACAAGTGACAGACGAGCTGAAGACCAGTTTTCCACCCATCTCCGAGGGACAAGGAAGCAACTTGGACTCCACTGATCCAGCAAGTAGACAGTGAACCCGGATTGTTTCTAAACAGACCTCAGTAGGTCTATGGTGCTAGCACTTAGCATCGCATGAGCCCAAAGGGATAGCCTCGCCTGAGAGGCTAACATCACTCGACTTCGCCTTGAAGCCATCCAAAGCCTCGCCAGGAAGCTAACTCGCAACTTTGTCAAAGAGGACTTCCAGTTCCGCCAAAGGGTTTCTTTCGGACTTCGCCAGAAGCTGCCTCTAGCTCCGCTACGAGCTCAATGCGGACGACTCCGCTATGAATCTGCCACGGTCAACCTTTGACCAATCAAATCTCCGGATGAGATCGGATCTAATCTGATCAAATCCAATTAAGATCAAATCAGAGATCAAATTTGGCAGTTGATTGCCACAATCTCTTGACTCTTCTTAAAACGAGTAAGAAGATCAGGGGAAATCCTCCAACGATATGGAAAGGATCAAAACAGATCGAGAAGGTCCACCGACCTGCCAATTCTAGCTTCGCAGAAGCTGATCCTAGCCTCGCAGCAAGGCTACTTTCCAGATTTAAACAGATTTGATTCAATCTGTTTCCATATCTTCAAGGGACGATTATACCCTTGCTCTCCCTATAAATAGCCCATCAAGGGTACAAGGAGAGAGACACATGCAGAGACGCATACGGATGCACGAGATATAGAAAAAGGCAGACAGACGAAAAGAGGACTCCACAAGCAGAGGCTTCTTCACCACGCACCGTGCACTCTCGAATTCAGAGACCTTTTAGAGAATTGCTTTCTCTATTCAGGGTGTTGATGCCCTAACATCGTCCTTCTTCTCAAGGAATCTCCGGAACCAGGCGAGAAGGAATTCCTTATTGAAGGCGATTTTGAGAAGCAGCAAGAGGGTTCTACTAACCTTCTGTTCTCTGATTCCCCGAACCAGGCGAGAAGGGAATCTCATCTCTCGCATCGTCAAAGGGACAAAGTGGTCGCGCGCTGATCAGACTCCTATCGGCACACTTCTCCAGAATCTCTGAGGAGATCTACTTGTAATCTTTTTAAGAATACTTGTAATTTAGCTCCTCAAACTCTTTTTTTTGTAAGTTTTCCCCCTTGCAAACATAATGGAAAACAAGGTGGCGACTCTGCTGGGGAAGAAATTCTCCACTGCCGAGAATCAAGTGTCGCAATGCTACGAACAGACCTTCGGGTCTAACTCTGAATTCAGAAAAGCCGGTGCAGCCAGAGCTTCTCTGGCTAAATCTTCAAGGAAAGTCTCTGCGGAGACTGAAAAGGTTCTCTACGAACCTACTGCGGTTATTTGGCGCAACAAGGAAGCACGTCCGCAGTCTGATTCCTTTACTTGTGAGAACTTGGTGGTTCAGTTCGATCAAGCAAGATTTGAAGAAGTCCTCTCTGGGGGTGGCCCAATGCTTCGAGCACGGAAGCATAGGAGGGTTTTCACGACCAAGGTTTCAAATCAGAAACCGGAAGCAGAATTCTGCCAACACCCCTCAGCCTCGTGTGTGGCTAATCAGGTTCCTTGCGAACCTAAGTCTCCTCTGCCAAGGCGGATATGGAAGCCTAAACAGAAGTCTCCGACCGAAGCTTCAGGCATAGCTACGCCTAAACCGCGCCTCTCTCGTGAAGAAAAAGGCGAGATGCCTGTCTGCTCCAATCATAAAATCAAGGCGGCAATCATACCGTCACCCAATTCAAGAGCAGCAATGCCTCGCGCCGGCCTCGTTCTCATGAGCGAAGCTACTGTACCACAGCGTACGCACAGGTTCCATGACCGCGAAGCCGAAGCCAAAGTATCATCTAAGGCTAATTACCTTCGCAGCAGCATGACGGGTAAAGCACCACAGCGTGCTCCGCTTTCCAGTGCGTCAAGCACTAAGTTCGCGTCTGATGGCGAAGCTAGAACCAAAGCACTATTCAGTGCTAATCCCGTCTGCAGGGATAAAAGAAGCAGGACATCGCCTTATGTGCGATCCAAAAGAGCCTTTGCGCTCGATTGCAGGGACCCAACCGGGTCTGATCTGAGGAAATTGTTGGCGGATAAACAAACCTCTTCCCCCTGTTGTCGACAAGTGGGATGTCAGCTGCTGACACTCCACTCGGTCCATTGCCGGCTGGGACCAATCCCCGCCACACCTCCAAGACGACGGTCAGTTTTTGATCGACTATCGGTACAAGCCCCGATGAAGCATCGCAGAAGGAGTATCTTGCGAGATCTCCCCTCCGCATCCGTCAACATGACTGGGAGAGGGCGAGAGCTGCGCAGGGGAAGACAAACATCTGATGACACCCCCTACAGCTCCCCAGATCCAGATTACAGCCCAGGCTTAGGCGAAGTCTTGGTGCATGAAGAAGGTGTTTTCCGAATCACCAGATCCAGGGTGGCGATACCCTACACTTATGAACAGCCTTCTTCCTCGACGGCCCTAGCCTCGTCACAGCCCAGGAGATCACTCCAATCATCGGACGAAGAAGACGAAGATAGTGGGTATGCCTCTTCGGCGACAGTTAGCTCGGTGCGAACAGACAGAGCATCAGTCAACATGGCTGATAACGTCAACGACGATCTTCATCGGCGCCTGGAAGCTCAGGAGCAAACTTCCAAGACTCAGCAAGAGGCTCTGGACAATATTCAACAGATGCTCGCTCAACTCCTCAATAACCGGAATAACAATGATGCCGGGAGCAATCACGATGAGGAGGAACACTTCAGCAATGAGCAGCCAAAGACGGAGAAATCCAAGGAAGGTTCTTCCTTAGACGCCGAAGTCCTTAAGGGCCTCCAAGCTCAAATCGCATCCCTAGCTCAGAGGGATGAATTAAAGAAGGTAGGGACAGTCCGTCCTTATCCGCTGGAGTGGGATTCGGTGCCATATCCACCGAAGTTCAAACCGCCAACGCTGCATACCTATGATGGAAAGAGCTCGCCAAATCAGCACATCTACTATTTCCGGTCTCAGACTGGTAATGTTATAAGCAATGACGCCGTCATGGCTAGGCTGTTCATTGGCACCTTAAAGGGGGTGGCATTTGACTGGTTCTGAAGTCTCCCTCCGGGCTCTATCAACTCCTGGATCGACCTGGAAACTCGGTTCCTCTCTCGTTTCTATGAGGACGATACCGAAGTGACCATGGACAAGCTCCTCTCCACTGTGCAGAGGAAGGGCGAATCTGTCCGTGACTACATTGAACGGTTCAGAAACTTATCCTTGATGTGCCCAGCAGGGATGCCATTACCCATGCTCTTGCAGACATGCAGACACAACTTTCTAGACCAAGTGGAAGTTCGCATGGGGGCTGTTAAAGCCCACACTTGGAAAGAATTGGTCGAACAAGCTGAGATAGCCGAGAAGTCGGCTAAAAAGTTTGAACCATCCGCCCCTAGAGGCAAGTGGGGGATGAACAGCAAAGGGCGTAGCGACCTACCGCAATCTTCTCAAGCTAAAGGCAAAGAGACTATGTCTGTGGAGTTATCCGGAGATGTGCAGTCGAAGGCCAAAAAGAGCGGCTTCAACAATCAGGAGCCTAAGTTCCCTCCAAAGCAGTACTCGTTCAAAGACGATCAGGTGGTCACCATATTCCATCTGCTCCACAAAGGGAACAAAATGAAGCTGCCAGATGCGCGGCGTCCCAATGAGATAGGGCGCACAAATGACCCTAAATACTGCCTCTACCATAGGATGATTCACCATCCTACTGACAAGTGCTATGTCCTCAAGGACAGAATACAAGCCCTGGTCGATGCCGGAGTTCTGACGTTGAAGACGGAGCAAAAGAAAGTCACTGCCAATATGGTAACTCTTGAGTTCGGCAAAGCTCCAAAGGTCACAGTCCCTAACGGGACTTATGTAGCCCCTGCGCCACGGTTGGAAGTCAAGCATCCTCCAGCTATAGCTCAACATAATAAGGGTCTTGTTCCCTTAACATTGGAGACAGGAGAAGTCATGTGGATACATCCAGACCTCGTCCAAGACGTACAGCGGGATCCAAAGCAGCCCAATTCAAAGGGCAAGTCTTGCAATGTCATCTCCATCCTGCCAAACGACGGCAATCTTACATCGGCTTCCCTCAGTGATTCAGAAGAAGAAAAGCTTGCCTGCGCAGCGCAAGCCGATGCGCCTCAATAGACGGGCACCCGATCCGGAAAATCATACTTGAGGCAGTATGAAAGTCTACTGACGAGACACAACAGCAAACGACGTCAGTGCAAGTACCAGCATCCACTCCAATCCCAAGCAAGGGAAAAGAGAGGTCTAGGGAGGTACGATTCGACCACGTGTTGAAGAAACCACCAGGCCAAGGGTTTGATACGCCCTTTCGGTTTGACATATTGGCTCAGCTGGCCAATATCCCAGCTCGTATCACTATACACGAGCTCCTTCGCCTCTTAAAAGAAACAAGAGAAGCACTCAGGGATGCGCTAGCCAATTCAGAATCCTTTCTGACATGCATGCCTGAGATCCCTAACAACGACGTCCAGGCTCCTTGCCCGGAATGTCATCATGCACAATCAAAGGTGCCCGCTATTACCTTCACAGCTGAAGATATGCTTCTCAAAGACAACAAGCACGATCGACCTCTGTACTACACTGGATATATCGGTTCAACATGCATTGAGAGGGTACAAGTAGATCCGGGGTCTGCACTCAGCATCATCCCCAAAAGGCTTCTCTACTTCCTCGGCATACCATTGTATAGGTTGTCCACAACCACTACTACAATATACGGTTTCAACGCCGGGAGCAGTCATCCACTGGGGAAAATTTGACTCCGTTGCAGAATCGGGAGCCTGAAGTCAGAAGTGACATGCTATGTCATTGATGCTGACACATCATATAACCTGCTGCTGGGACAGCCATGGATCCATGCCAACTGGATCGTCCCTTCCACCCTCCATCAATGCTTCAAATATGTTGAAGATGATGCGACAGTACGAACTGTCTTTGCTGAGAGGCAATCATTCAAAGGGGTGGAAAACTACTTCACTGACGCTCTCCTATATCAAGAGGCCGGTGAGACAACTAAAGAATCGTTGCCGGACAGTGGCAACGAGGCGGATTCAGAATCCGAAGCAGGCATGCCAGCCATTCTGACTGGTGAACTAATTATAGCATGTCTCACTAATCTCCTATGTAATACTCCTTCAGAGGATGAAGGTGAATGGGTAATTAATGATAATATTTCTTTTGATTATCCTGCGAGTATTGGGTCGATTAAATCCATTATGGATGGCTCTCTGCATGTGCCCGTACATGAGCCAAGTGTGGCTAGCACATCTATGGAAGCTATAGAAGGGGCCACACTGGTGATCCCGCCATCCAAATAAGGTCAGTTACCGATAATCTTTGGTAGAACCCAACCGCGGGGACCTGCGGTCGCAGATTCAAGTTCAGACTCAGACACTCCACAATTCTTTCATTACGCGCGGCCAGCACGCCATATTATGAAGAAAATGGGGTACGACTTGAAGCATGGAGCAGGCCTGAATTTCAGAAAAGGAAGGCGCGGTTTGATGCGGAACTTTGTGCCTAAAGGGAAGCCTGCAAACTACTATGATAGTACACGCAGGGGGTTGGGATACGTTACACCCACATCGTCAGCAACCGTTTAAGTCAAAGACGATGAACCAATTCCATCACATTCAGCCTCGTCCTCCGAGTGGGACTCCGATATCAGCATAGGAGGAATGTTCAAAAACCTCACTGTTAATATGACCTCAAGCAGTCAATTGGAGCCCACAGGAGCCACTGATGAGGAACCATGGGCCCAGCAGTTAGACCTTCAATGGGAAAAGCGATTCGAACTGCGCGAGCCACCCACTGAAGACAAGGTGATGCAGGTCAACTTGGGTAGTCAAGACCATCCCAAACCCATCTTTATAAGTGAAAGCTTATCACTTATAGAAAGGGAAGAATTGATAATACTCGTAAAAGAGTATATAGATGTCTTCGCATGGAGTTACGAAGATATGCCCGGACTTGATCCACAGGTCTCTATGCACCGTCTAAACATCAAGCCTGACGTCAAGCCAGTCAAGCAGCAACAACATCGGTTTCGCCCGAACATCATGGAAGCTATCGAAGCCAAAGTTCACAAGCTCATTGCATGTGGCTTCATCCGGGAGGAACAACATCCAGATTGGGTGGCTAATATAGTCCCCGTCCTCAAGAAGAACGGGAAAATACGGATCTGCATCGACTACCGTGATCTCAATACGGCCTGTCCCAAAGACGAATTCCCACTGCCCATCACCGACGTCATGATTGACAACACATGCGGGTTCGAAAGAATGTCTTTCATGGACGGCTTTTCAGGGTACAATCAGATTAAGATGTATCCCGACGACGAGAAGCATACTTCGTTCAGAACACCATTGGGGGTATACTGTTACACTGTAATGCCCTTCGGACTGAAGAACGCCGGAGCAACCTACCAGCGGGCAATGAGTACGATCTTCCGCGATCATCTCTGAAAAACGGTGGAATGCTATGTCGACGACATTGCCATCCAAAGCCGCAACAAGAATGAACATCTTCGCGACCTGAGAACGATGTTCGACATAATGCGGGCTCATCAACTGAAAATGAATCCGACAAAATCCTTCTTGGGAGTTTCGAGTGGCAAGTTCCTTGGGTTTATTGTCACATCAAAAGGAATCCATCTTGACCCAGACAAAGTCAAAGCCATCCAGAGCATGCATCCACCAAGGAATCTCAGAGAGCTCAGAGGCTTGCAAGGCAGGCTGGCCTATATCAGAAGGTTCATCGCAAATCTCTCAGGCCGCTGTCAACCGTTCACCCGACTCATGAAAAAGGGTGCCTCCTTCGTATGGGATCAAGCTTGTCAGGAAGCTTATGAAGACATCAAGAGGTACCTCACAAAGCCTCCAGTCTTAGTGGCCCCAACATCAGGGAAGCCATTCTTGCTTTATGTAAAGGCTATGGATTACTCCCTCGGTGCCCTCCTCGCTCAAAGGACGACAATGGCCACGAGCAGGCCATTTATTATCTGAGCAGAACTCTCATAGGAGCGGAATCTCGCTACAACCCTATCGAGAAAGAGTGTTTAGCTCTCGTCTTCGCTGTTCAGAAGACCCGACATTATTTGGTCGGCCAGACCATACATGTCATCTCCAGAGTAAACCCATTGCGTCTTCTTATGACGAAGCCAGGATCACTGAATTCAAGATTGGCTAAGTGGGCACTTTTATTGTCTCAATACGACATGATCTTCACGCCTCAGAAGGCGGTTAAAGGCCAGGCCCTTGCAGAATTCTTGGCTGCTCATCCAGTTCCGGAGCATTCAAAACTTCACGAAGACATCCCCGATGTGGTCTTCGAGTCTTATGCAACCTCAGAAGAGGAAGTGTGGCAGATGTTCTTTGATGGAGCATCCCGAATGGGCCCTAAAGGCAAGATTATTGCCGGAGTGGGGGTTGTGTTTATCTCCCCACAGAATCATGTCCTGCCCAGAGCATTTTCTCTGACAGAATCATGCTCCAACAATGTTGCAGAATATAATGCTCTGCTCATCGGTCTTCAACTCGCCCATGGAATGGGGGTACGCTACCTCGAAGCTTATGGCGATTCAAAACTGATCATCAATCAGGTTAAAGGCGAATACGAAGTCCGCCATGAGGACTTGGTGCCTTACTACCATACAGCCATCGAATTGGCTAACCTATTTGAAGGTTTCTACATCGGGCATGTGTCCCAATCTCAGAATACCAAGGCGGACGCTCTCGCTGCATTAGCGACGACGCTAACCTTGCCAGCCGACACCGAGTATCACCTCACAGTCGCAACTCGACATCTTGTATGCTCCAAGCACATACTAAGAACTCGAGAAGTCTATAATGTCTCCACGGATCTTGAACCAAGAGATTGGCGCTTTCCTCTCATCGACTATGCTTTGCACGGTCTGCTTCCAGACGATCCCAAGGAAGCAGCGTCCATCAGACGAAGGTCTCTCCGGTTCTATTACGATCCGACTTTGAAGACACTTTACCGTCGCTCATATGACGGTCTTCTCCTCCGTTGCCTTTCCAATTCAGAGGCACAGGAAGCGCTCCAAGAAGCGCATGACGGCATTTGCGGAGCTCATCAGTCAGGTCCAAAGCTCAAAGACAGGTTGCACAGACTTGGATACTATTGGCCAACTATGATAGCCGATGCCATCCAATACGCACGAAGGTGTAAAGCATGCCAGATTCATGCGGATTTCATACAACAGCCTTCGGAGCTGCTCCACCCAACTGTTGCTTCATGGCCATTTGAAGCATGGGGAATCGACGTCGTAGGGCCAATCAGCCCTTCTTCGACAAAAGGTCACCGGTTTATCCTAGCAATAACCGACTACTTTTTAAAATGGGCGGAGGCTATACCACTGGTTGAAGTCAAAACCTCCAATGTGGTTCATTTTATCAAGCACCACGTCATCCATCGATTTGGTGTACCTAGGCGGATCATCCACGACAACGGTCCCCAATTCATAAGCCAAGTATTCTATCGGTTCTGCGATAAATACCGAATTCAGAATGTGGCTTCAACTGCCTATAATCCTGCCGCCAATGGCTTGGCGGAAGCATTCAACAAAACAATCATCAAGCTGCTCAAGAAATTCGTCTCCTCGAATAAGCGAGATTGGGACGTAAAGCTCGGTGAATGTCTTTGGGTCTACCGAACCACGGTGCGGACACCGACAGGCAATACGCCTTTTTCCCTGGTATATGGGTGCGAAGCAGTCCTCCCATTGGAAATCCAGATGCCATCGTTGCGTATAGCTCTGATTACTAAAACCACATCAGAGGACAATGATCGCCTATGCCTTCAAGAGCTCGAAGCTTTGGACGAAAAGCGACTACAAGCTCAGCAGCATATCGAGCTATATCAAGCTCGGATCTCAAAAGCCTTCAATAAGAAGGTCAAACAGAGAATCTTCCAGAAAGGAGACCTGGTCTTAGCCGTCAGACGACCGATGATTATGACGCACAAGACCAAAGGCAAATTTCAGCCTAAATGGGAAGGACCGTTTGTGATAGAAACAGTCTATTCAAACGGAGCATACCGCCTTATGACTTCAGATGGCGACCTTCTCATGATGCCGATCAATGGCAAGTTCTTAAAGAAGTATTATCCTTAATCAAGGATCCTTATCTTGATCAAGTTAACACTACACCTTTGATCAAGATCTCCGTGCCCGAAGCACACACAAAGAGAGCCTTTCTCTTCCTCCAAGTGAGGTCATACAACCGAAAACCAACAGGAACCTGGCCGTGCACCGGTTATCCTAAAGGAGAGTCAGGGTTATGCAGACATTAACCCGATAATCCAACATCCTTAACGATTAAGGATAGAGGAAAATGTTGGCCTGAAAGCCCAACATAAGTCCTCGACAACTCATCATGCTGAGGGGAAAAGCATGGCTAGCCCAATTCAAACGGTAGTTGGTAAAGGCATATCAAACCCGTTGACAGCTGGGGATTTGCTAAAAATCCTAAGGGACCAGTTCCCATTTGATTCCCTCTCCAAAATCACTTACCAATTCTCATCCATAGAATGGTAAGGCCACATATATTCCGCTGTTATGTTAACATTAAACCTATGACAGCAGTCCCCTCATTTCTCCTCGTGAGAACGAGACCCCAAAGTCACTTACCAATTCTCATCCATAGAATGGTAAGACCACAAATAGATTTCGCTGTTACGTTAACATTAAACCTATGACAGTGATTCCCTCATTTTTTCCCGTAAAAACGAGATTTCTCCCAAATTCTACTACAATCTCGATACTCGTTGACATTTACAAAAGACGAGTATCACCAATTTTTGAAGCTTGGTGGCTTCTCAACCAGTTATGTCATTGCGACCTCTGAACTGGCAGATAGCCAAGTTTCATCTACCATTGAGCTTAGTAGCATCTCAATTGGTTATATCATTGCGACCTCTGAACCAGCAGACAGCTAAGTCTCAATTCCGAGCCCTGTTGACATTTACAAAAGACAGGTCTCGATACTCGTTGACATTTACAAAAGACGAGTATCACCTATATTGAAGCTTGGTGGCTTCTCAACCAGTTATGTCATTGCGACCTCTGAACTGGCAGATAGCCAAGTTTCATCTACCATTGAGCTAGTAGCGTCTCAACCGGTTATGTCATTGCGACCTCTGAACCAGCAGACAGCTAAGTCTCAACTTTGAGCCTTTTGACACTTACAAAAGACAGGACTCACCGATGCTTGCTGACATTTACAAAAGGCAAGTATCTCCCCTTCAGCCCCGCAAAGGGCTAACCTCGAGATTGCTGACGTCTTAATCGGTTATGTCATTGCGACCTCTGAACCGACGGATAGCCACGTCTCAAAGATTACGACAGAAGCCAAAACAAAAGGAAAGAATTTCCATTAATTCCAAAAGATGGGGACACATGGAGGCACGTATACAATGACCTACAAGCGTACACTGTACGGTCTGAGCCGCTCTCCGAGGGCGTTTAGCCTCGTCTTCCTATCATCAGCAGCCTGGGCAAGTGCTTGTGACCTCAGCTCAGCCTCATCAAAGTCCACCGCCTGGGCCAGACGAGCTTCGGCCTCCGCCAAAGTTGCCCTCTGTGACACTCCTGCCGCGCAAGCTCCTCACTCTGAGCTTTTAGTTGTTCAAGCCGCGCAGTTTCCTCAAGACGCACCGATATGGCCTTTGATAAGAGGAGATTTGCTTTCCTGATCATTTCCTCAGCCTTCGCAATCTTATCCTCAGCGCCAAGAAGAGCACTAGTGGAGGTGTCAATTGCACTTCCAACCTCCGCTTGCCTTGTTTCCAAGGATTTCAAATCAGAAGAGACGGCCTTAGCAGCCTCTTGAGCAGCAAGCCGGGCCTCGTGCTTTCGGGCAACAAGACAGGCGAGCCGCTCATCAGCTAAGGACGCCGGGTCTGAGCGATAGAGACGGCGCCACTCCTCTACAGCCTTCTCAAGTTCATCCACCAGGAGTTCTAAAGCAGCAGCCTGATGATACCCCTCAAAGTCCCGAATGCTCTCAATGTCACGGGAGAGGACCACTTTCAGCTTTGAGAATGGTACAGGCGAGCCCTTCAAAACTAGGTCGATAGTTCGCTCCAAGCTTCTATAAAAGCTATCGACCAGGTCACCTATATAATCATTCTCAGCCTCAGCCATTTCTGGCAGGGAGGCAACCTCGGAATAGTCCACCAGCCTAGTCGACGCCGTCGCAAAAGAAGCAGCGGGAACACTGACAGCAGCAGGACCAGCCAAAGGCGATCTCGGCGGAGTCCTCATCGAAACCAGCACGCCAGCCACCACGGAGATAGGACTGGCAACCACCTCTTGAGCAGCAGGCTCAACCACCAGGGTTGGAGAAGTAGGGCTTGCGATCACCCTCAGTGCCGCACTCGGCAAAACAGTCCGCACCTCACTCGTTGATGTGATCGGGAGTGAGGATACCTCCGGGACTGCCGCCCCTTCAACCTCTGGTCCTTCAGCCGATTTGGGCTGATAAGAAGGCAGGTCGCCATACAGCGCGTCCAACACAGCAGCATCTGCCGTGGCTGAAGCGCTCATGTCACCCCTTGACCCTTCGGGGAGATCTACCGGCTCCCTTGAAGCTGATGCATCTTGAGGCCGAACACCTGTAGCAAGACTGCGGTTAGTCGGGACACTACAGAAGAAGCCAAGAGGTTAGGACAATACCAAAGGATGATGTTGCCTCGAACATCTCCGGCTGCACCGGTCTCCAGGGGCTCCATCGGAAAATTTTTGCCTGAATCAGCACGAACAACCGGCTCGCTTTCGCTTGCCGAATATCCTATGGACCACCCGATAGAGCTCGATGCCTTAGGACTTCCTTTAGAAGTCCCAACGCCTGAAGGACCAACATCAGCCGCGCCACTCCCAGACTCTTCCGAGTGAGCAGGGGAACCGGCTGCAGCCCCATAAGTGAATAGGGGATCATAATGTTCCCCTTGTTCTCTAGCTGCCTCAGCTCCTACAATCAAAGAGGATTGATAATAAGTCAATGGGAACGCACAAAAAGGCGTATTATATGAACAAGGTTAACCGTACCCAGACATGGAGCGAATTCACCACTAGTCGGTTCAGCAACCGACGGTTCAGCTGCTAATGGGGCAGCAGGAGGAATCGCTGTAGAGGGGTAACCCTCTACGACAATCGTAGGAGCTTGGCGACGGGACTTCTTCGCCAATGATTTCCTATGAGAGCTACCCGCCCGCTTTCTCTTAAAGTGGACGTCAGAATCCTCTTCTTCCACTCCTCCCGCACGTCGTGGGGAAGATGTCCCCACCACAGTAGAGCCAGCCGCATGAGTATCAGCTCCAGCCCCCGCCACGAAGCGAGGACTCCCTGCATCAGAAGCCTCACTGTCATCTACAGCAATGAACTCCTCCAAGCCGGGGACACGAACCCGTTTGCCTTCCTTCTTCTCAGAGGCCTTCCGCTTCAGTCACTGAGAGATTAACTTCACACCCGAACTGTTGGCGTTAAATCCAGGAGGTGTGGAGTTGGAAGCCGCATACCACTGGCAAAAGCATAGGGTCATCGAGAGGCCGGGATCCTGCAGCGGCGTGCGTAGCCACGCCCCAGTGCCATCCGCAGTGAAGAACCGCCAGGCACGGGCCCCATCAATAAGACTCCCCATGAAAGCCAGGTCCGAATTGGGGTTGCCACGTACAGCTGGTCGTATCCGAATTGGCGGGCAAATCGACTCGGGACGTAGGGTTCCAGGTAGCAGGTATCCCCACTCCTGTACAGCAAGTGCGAGGGCCAGATGCTGACCAGCCACTCGAAAACGCCCCGACTCATGGGAGACCGCGCCGACTCTGTATCTCGGAATTCCTCGTTGTATCCTGCACCCCGAATACGAGGAAAACAGCGGAACAGGCTATAAGCGTCATGACGACGCACTAACTTACGGGCCTTGGCCACGTAGGATTTCATCCAAGAACAGCCTTCGAATCGGCGGAGAAGCGCCGTTCGAACACCCTGCGGAGGGTCCTCCCTAGCTCCAATCAAAGTAGGGCAGTGTAAGGCGAACCACGCCATCAAGTAGGTGTATGGCAGACCCACCCTAGGATTGGGTCCATCACAAGGCAGGATAGCACTCTTCCCACGCCTCGACGCCGGTGGCCTGCAGAAAGCCTCCGTTAATGCGTGAAGGCCTCTTTGAATATAGCACACCATGGCCGGGAGAAGACCCAGACGGTGGCCGTGGGCCAAGCGAACGGCGGGTAGCAGAACATTCGGGTGGACGATGTCACCCGAGGAAGAAGGCACAACACACTTCTTTAACCAAACGGTTAAGAAACCGGCCAGCAGCGCCTTTCGAGACATAGGCCGACGGGCCTGATGGTGAAAGCTCCGAAGGGTATCACCGTTCTCATAGGGACCAGCGTCTTCTGTTACGATGATATCCCTTTGGAGACACATCTCCATCCGTTCAACAATATCGCCATCAGCAACTCCGCGATGAGCTGCTTCAGGAGCATTCCTCATGTCTGGGAACAGGTAACTTCCCCAGCTCTTCAAGCTCTTCGAGCTACCCTTGCCACCACCGTGGATGCTGGAACAAATATGCAAGTGGCAAATCAACTCCCGATAAGTCTCGAGCAAAGCAGGCTCCTGTTTCTCCAGAATAGCCAACTCCGCCTCGCAGGGAAAGTACTCTTCGTATGGAAGAGACCCGAGAGGCAGAGCAGAGATTTCCCACATCTCATGCAAAGCCATGCCCAGCTTGCCAACTGGGGTGAAGAAGGTCCCCGAAGCCGGACAGTACAACTCAAGGATGGCGTAGAAGCACGCCACCTTCATCTCAATGCCATAGCAGGTCGCCCTGACGGCCTCATAAAGGTTTAACTCCTCCAAGTCCTCCTCGAAGTGAGCGAGGATATAGTTGGTCAACTCCGCCCACCATGTCTTAGGATGATGAACCCAACGGGAGCCCTGAAGTCAGTGGCAGGGTAGTTCCCGTCAACTGCGCAGAACTGAGTGCCAAAGGTCTGCGCCACAACCGGGTTCTCTCCCACTGAAAGTTCCCGTGATACCTTCCCAGGGTATAGCCCCATTATGCTGTGGGGAGGGCCCACCCTCGAATAGCCGGACTGAAAGGTCAATCTCCCAACATGGACGGATTCGACGCTTCGGCTTACGCCCCACGCCATCTTCCGAGCCTGAGTCACATTCACGAAAGAAGATAAAGGAAAGTGCCGCTTAGTCGAAGGAAGGTAAAACTTTATGCCATCCAGTTGAAAGATCCATTATCCTTCGCCTGCCTGCAACTGGCGATCGGGATCAGATGCGGCATCCCCGAACATAAAGTCGGGCTTTCTGTAAGTCCGACGATCAACATCCTCAAGAGGAGCCGTGGTCAAGATACTCCGTGTGGTCTGCGGATGACCGCCTTTGATGAGTGTATCCCGGACAAGGGAGCTCCGCTCACTAAACAAAGAAGCCTGTCCATGGAATTGCAGGCTGAGGTTACCATCTGCTCGACTGGTTAGCCCGAACAGACTGTTCAGGAGACCGGAAGTGTAATGCACTGCAAAGACAGAAATGAACTATGATTAGTTCAACAATCAAGTGGATACGAAGACATAAAAATTCACTAAGGCATAGCCTCGCTCGGCGAGCAAGGCCAGCAAGGTGACAACTTCGATGAAGCTTGACCTCGCGGATAAAATTGCATTTTTTGCAAAAAAAGCGTCCAAAGTACCAACTTCGCTTAAGCAGGAAGTGGTATAGCCCTAACGGCTGACGTCACCAAGAGGGCATCATGGTCAAAAGTCACCCTTCGTGGCCATGACTGAAGGAACAGACCTATATCCTGTTCCTCAAACAGGATGGAGATTGCCCGAGTAATGGCTTCGTACGGAAGCCTAAAGAAGAATTGTTCAGTTCTTAATTCCCTGTACAAGGAAGATAGGGAAATTCAGGGAAACGAGTTTCCTAATGAGGACAGATCATATTCGATCATCCTAATAGCCAAATGTCGGCTCCAAAGGAGAGAGACCATGGTCTCTAATCAGATAGGAAAATCCCTTACCGGTGACTGGTCGCTCGATGACCGGAGGAGGAGGACCCTCCGCTGCAGAAGTCGCCACTTCTTTTCCCGCTTGTCTTTTGGGCGCCATTAAAGAGTTGCAAGAGTTCTCAAGGTTCTCTGAATGAAGAAGGAAGAGGAAGAGGGAAAGTCAAGAAATTTCCCTGAAAAAAGGAGGTCTTTTCCTGCTCAGCCCGTTCGGGCTTTATAAGCCAATCAGCGCCTGAAACGAGGCCTCGAAAAGGGCGTACGCCGCCGTTTCGAATTAATTTGAAACGCCGCCCAAAGCGCCTTCCGAGAAGCGCTGGTTCAACTCCACTAAGGGTTAACTTCGCACTGGAGCAAAGTGCGGACTGATTTGTACACAAATGTGCATATTTTACCATATCATTCCCGTGCATATTGCAAATAAATATATGATTTTTACTCATCTTCTCTATATTTTTACAGGTCCACACTCAAAAGGAGAAAAAGCCCAAAATCTCTTTAATTAACAATAATTAAAGAGATTAATTCAAAGCCCAAATTTGAACCCAGGATCTAGAGAATTCTACGCAACAACTCAAGATTCTAGAAGGCCACGTGGATAACAACTTCGTAATAAATCTTCAACAGAAATCCGTTGCTCAACAGCCACGGATTTGCCGCGCCTTGTCGCGCCTACGCGGCAAAATCTGGGCCATTCAATCCCAGATTTCTGCCACCTATCCACCTTCTGGAGAGTTCTCTCTGTGGGCTATAAATATCTGCACCTGACCTGCGAGAAAAGACTGAACAGAGAAGAGAGAGAGATTAGTGTAAAGCTTTGTAATTTTGTTTTTCTCTAGGATTTTTGTTGCTCTCTATGATCTTCTTCTTCCCTAGAAATCTTTGCAAGAGAGAGATTGTAAGAGAGAGAGAGCTTGTGTAATCAAGGTGTGACAACTTGTGGAGCAAGGATTCATCCATTCTCTTCACTCTACTCAAGCAATTTCTAGTATTACTTTGCTTTCTTTATTTCTAGTTTTACTTTACTTGCAATTTTATTCATGCTTTGTTTTGCTTTTCTAATGGCTAGCAGCTAATTCTTTCTTCTCATGGCTAGCTAACAACTTACCTTGCTAATTACTAACTCATGGGTGATTGCTATCTTTAATCTTGCAAAGTGTATGGTCTTCTCTTCTCCGATGGTTTTCTTTCATTTCTTGGCAAGATCTTGTTGTAATTCTCCATATGATTCATGTGTGCCTCATTTAGAGCCTTGTCTTTAGAACAAGTGCCTTGATGGAACATGGAGATGGATCACCAAACATATGCTAATAGATGTACAACTTCTTCACTTTCATTGATGTATGTTGTATCTTCTTCCTTAGCCTCCCTTGTGTGTCGCTCTTTTGATTCCATTATTGAAAGTCTACTTGTAGGCCAATGACATCTATGAAGTCTACAAGACAAGTCCAAGAATGATCCCCATCATCCAAGTGGGAAAGTAATTAGACCAACACGCAAGACATACATATGCCGATGAGTCAACATGAGGCAAGCATCACCATCACGGAGTTTAGTAAGTCTTTAGCAAGGAAGTAAGGTTAGCTAGCCATGGTTTTTTCATCTTAAATTCTTTCAAAGTTTTACTTTCTTTAGTGTGAATACCAAATCCAATCTGATTTTGATTTCTCTCGATTTCCATCATGAACATATCAATCCATTCTTTCATTCTTTTGTCATGATTCTTTTATTCTTTTAAAGCAAAGAAGAATTCTCGTTTTACATCTTCACTACGGACCGTAACGCTTCTATCGCTAGCTCTCCCTGAGAATCGACTCGGTATAGCTCTATGCTATAACGGAGATAGGAAAGGGTACATTGAACATATTGAATACATTTGTGGAGCACTCGAGGTTGTTTCTAAACCTTAACTCTTTCATTTGAATATCTATATTTGTGTGCAAATTGACTCCACAATACAACACCTTTCCCGTCTCAATCAATTTTTTGGCGCCGTTGCCGGGGAGAGCAACGGATTTTCTTTAAAGTGAAGAACTAAACGAATCTTCTTCTCTGTTGCAGGTTACAGGTTGAAGAAACAGGAAAATTTGCATTGCAGAAACATATAAGTGGACCTGGGCCTCTGCTCTCGAAAGCAGAGACCAGGATCCCTCTGACTTGCCGCGTTCCCACGGCAAAAGTCGCGGTTCTGCGGCAAGAAGGAGTTGACTACTGACCACTTTTCTACAGGGCTTGCTTCTCTGCAAAATATTGCTGCTGCAATACATAAAATCTTGTTTGCCTCACCTATTACCTGCTAATTTAATCAACAGTAAAAAATTGGTTGAAAAGTTAAAATGTTGTTAGACATTTGCATCTCTAGGCACGTGTCTTTCAATTCCTTTACTTTTACTGTTGGAAGAGTGCTGGAGGCAAGGTACGTAAGCATTACATATTGACTAGGACTCACTCTTTGTTTGATTTAATTCCGCTTTGGGTGATCCTTGTTTGTTTACATCGTACACTTGCACAATTCATTTTTAAGGGCATAACCCATAAATAAGATAAGGTGGGGATTTTATCACCCTTTCCTTAGCCCGAAAATCATTTTCCCAAGCACTCACAATCCTAAGCTTCTAAATAAAATTTGCTAGACGTTGGCCCTAGGACATCCGGACTCACTTAGGAGATTATCCTAAGGGGGAAAAGTGTTGGAAATGACTTTTATAAAATCAGTGTCTAGGAAAGGGATTGAGGGCCGAAAGCCCGAAGGTTGCTGGTTACTTAATTAAGGAACGTCTCTGACGGAAAATCTCCCACCAACCTTGACCTTTCCTGGCTGATTCGCTTATAGTCAAAATCTACACTAAACCTCCTGTGGACGATCTAATCAGTTAGGAGTCGTCTAGGTCCAGGAATCCTAGAAGCTTGGATTGATTTTTCTTTTATTTGTTTGTTATTTCATTTTTTCTTTTTCGCTGGTGTGATCGGTGCACGTTGTTTGTAATTGTATATGTGAGAGTGGTTTCGTGATCCAAAATCTGCAAGATTTGATAGACTTTCTACATTTGCACTTACACTACCACTTGACATTATGGAAAACAACGTCTCACTTCAGGATCGATTCTATCCGATTCGCACCTCCCTTCCATCTTGCATTCTTCTCCCCGAATCTAATGGGAATCACTTCGAGCTGAAACCGCAATTCATTAGTACACTTTCCCGATTCCATGGTCTTGAGTCTGAGGACGCGTACCTCTTTATTCGTGAGTTTGAAGAGGTATGCCAAATGATGAGAATTTCCCAACTGACCGAGGATGCTGTTAGGTTACGGTTCATACCGTTTGCACTTAAGGATTTAGCTAAGAAGTGGCTTTACAATCTTCCCGTCAGTTCCATATCTTCGTGGGAGGATTTTGTAAAGGTCTTTCTTAAGAAATTTTATCCTATCCACAAAACAGCCCTCATGCGAAAGAA
Organism: Agave tequilana; assembly: GCA_038442645.1. NCBI lineage: Eukaryota > Viridiplantae > Streptophyta > Magnoliopsida > Asparagales > Asparagaceae > Agave > Agave tequilana. The sequence continues at coordinate 250,818 of JAVJIF010002357.1, read as the reverse complement.
TATCATGCAATTCAAGCAGGAGCCAAATGAACCTTTCTGGAAGTATCTTGAGCGTTTCAAAGACCTTCTAGCCCATGTCCTCATCACGGCATAGAGAAATGGCGTCTGTGCCAGATTATCTATGACGGTCTAGATTACAAACGAAAACCCTCCTTGAATCCATGTGCCAAGGGGATTTTTGAAGAAAGATGAACATCAGGGGTGGGATCTCTTTGAAACCCTAGCTGAGAAAACCATTCAGTGGGAGTCTTGTCCTGATAAATCCACTCCTCCCACTTCCAGAACTGGTACGCACTCCATAGAATCATCTCTAGCTGCAGATGCCAAGATCACACAATTAATGAAGAGGATAGAACTGCTTGAGTCTAGGGAAATTCTGTTGTAAATCAGGTCAAACCATTGCCTGTAATTCAACCGGGTTGCACCAACTGTCATGACCTTAGCCATGTCTTTGAGGAGTGTCCTTTGTATCAGCCCCAATCATATCAGGAGAACATGAATGCAGCATTTACCAGACATCCATACTCCAACACATACAATTCAGGATGGCAGAACCATCCAAATTTTTCATGGAGTCAGTCTGGTTCTGAGCATTACATACCACCACTTCCACATCCATATAATGCTCATTCTCACACACCCAGTTTCAATCAGAATTCACTGTATGTTCATCCATCTCAAAGTCCACCACATTCACAACCATATCAGAACCCACCATATTACCAATCACAATTCCAGCCTCTGTATCATCAACATCCACCCCAGAATGATTCAGAAATATCAGAGTTAAAAAAAATGCTAGAAACCTTTACAAAGAATTATCATCAGGATATGAATAAAGTTCAGGTCCAAATTGGGCAATTGGCTGAGAGACAAAATGGAATGTTCCCAAGCCAGCCATTGCCAAATCCCAAACATCACTTCCCTTTGAATGAAGTGGAAGATTCAGGACCCAGTCAATGTCATGCTATTCATACCCTGAGATCTGGAAAACAATTCGATAATAAGGTTTCTAGTCCACCATCTCATCCAGTACCAAAGCCAACACCTCAAATCCCAATGCAACCAACTTCTGACAACCCATCCTCTAGTTCAGAGCCATCCACTTCAAAAGCCAAGGGGAAAGAAAAGGTAGATGAGCAACCTTATATGCCTAGAGTACCATTTCCAAATAGGCTTAAGAATCCCAAGACAAATTCTCACATGGAGAAAATAAAAGAAATGTTTAATAAGGTCCAAATCAATGTCCCTCTTCTTGATGCCATACAACAAGTGCCATCATATGCTAAATTCTTAAAGGAAATGTGCACCAAGAAGAGGAAAACACAAGTCCCTAAAAAAGTCTTCCTAGCGTCATCCATCAACGAGCTGCTCAATGGTCCAATTCCTGTTAAATACAAAGACCCAGGGAGCCCCACCATTTCATGCATCATAGGACAGACCACCATTAATAGGGCACTTCTTGATTTGGGGCCAGCATCAATCTCTTGCCTTTCTCTGTGTACCAACAATTGGGGTTAGGTGATCTCCGTCCTACCCAAATGACTATCCAATTGGCTGATCGCTCTGTCACTAGACCCAAGGGGGAAATTCACGATGTCCTTGTCAAAGTTGGGGAATTCATTTATCCTGTTGACTTTGTAGTCCTTGAAACAAAACCTGTGTCTAATTCCAATCAAAGGGCTCAAACTCCTGTCATTTTGGGACGACCATTCCTGGCTACTGCAAATGCCATCATTAATTGCGGAATGGATCAATGAGGTTAACCTTTGGTAACATGACTCATGAACACAATGTCTTCCACACACAACCTCGTAAAACAAAAGATCAAACATTTGAGGTTAGCTTTATTGAGGACAATTGTGAGGCTTCAAAAGATGAGTCACAATTCTGTGATTCTCTTCAAGAACCTCCAATTGATATATCTTTTGAAGACCTGTTTCTGATGAGATCATGTGTCTAGATGAGTCCACTCGGGGTCAGTTAGTTGATTGCATACTTCCGGATGTTGACTTGAGTTTTGAAGAATTATATGGAGAGGAGTTAAAATTTCTAGATATTGGAAGTGTTGAGATTCCTAGTGAAAGTGGTGATAAGGCATTTGTTTGTGAACAATGTGATGGAATGAGTGTGAATGATAATAACAATCAATTGAATCTGGAAACACCTAAGGCTAACAAAATTCATACCGTCTCCCAACTGAGCTCACGAAAGCAGACGCACTGGAACGATGGGAAACGGGCCAGAGGAGAACGACAAAAGCCTAGGTAATGGTTACACTTGTATATACTCTTTGTAAATAATTTTTGCACTTTTTGTAAATAAAAGTTTCTTACCTCTTACTTGTTTCATGCATACATGTATCATAATGCATTGAGGACATGCATGAAATAAGTGTGGGGGAGGGTTTACTAACATAGAGTTTTTAGATTTTCTTTCTTTTACACTTCTTTTAGAAATATAAAAATTAAAAAAAAATAAAAATTAAAAAAAAACTTTTGAAATAAGAGACAAAGTTTTGATCTATTTTTAAGAAAATTAAGATGTATCTTAGAAATTAAGAAAGCCTTAATTATGACATCTTAGACCTAGTTGAAATAATAGATCTTGTTTGAAATTATAGGCTAAGTAAGAAAAAATTAGTGAGATATTTTTATCTTGAATTTTTTGCCTTAGATAAGTATGCACTTCACACTTACACATTTCTTGGGATGGAGACAAAGACCAAAAATGCCATAAAAATAAAAAAAAATATATAAATAAAACATCACCTATTAAGCTGGAGAATTGTGCCTCAAGAAGCAAGATTATTCACGCCTAATGGTGGTAAAGGAAATAAATAATCCCCTTTAGTTTTGTGGCCTTTTTTACTCGAGACCTTAAACCCGAGGGATGTTTTCTCATCTGGTGCCCTAAGACCGTCTGGTTTGGGAGTCATCGGTTAAAGGCTCGTTACAAGGGTGAACTAGAAAGCCTAAACTAAGGGAAGAAAAAAGAGAAAAAGGAAATAAATATATATAAATAAATGGCTTGATGGTTAGAGTTGAAATCCCAGAAATCTTCACTGTCACGGTGTGCATACTATCTAGGTTTTATGAAAGATAAAATATTCAATCCAATTTTGAATTCTTGCCTTAATTAAAGACAAGATCTTGCATAGATACTAAGTTTAAGGAAGAATAATTATAGGTGGACTTATGACCTAAGATCACTTATATTTTTGCAAAAATAGTTCGAAAACGTGTCTCTCTTTCAAATGCATTTTCAAAACACTAACATTTGTTTTCTTTCTTTATGGATTTTGTGGGTGTAATCCGCTGAAAACCCTCAGGAGACAACACTCCTCCTCTAGGGTAACCTAGAGGTTTAACGGCTTGTTGCACATGCTCAGTGCAATCGCGTCACCTGCGAAAGTGGTGTAATAAAATTGGTAGTATAGTTTTTCTTTTCTTTGTTTTGCTCGGGACGAGCAAAAGAATAAGTGTGGGGGTGTGATTTGTACACAAATGTGCATATTTTACCATATCATTCCCATGCATATTGCAAATAAATATATGATTTTTACTCATCTTCTCTATATTTTTACAGGTCCACACTCAAAAGGAGAAAAAAGCCCAAAATCTCTTTAATTAACAATAATTAAAGAGATTAATTCAAAGCCCAAATTTGAGCCTAGGATCTAGAGAATTCTACGCAACAACTCAAGATTCTAGAAGGCCACGTGGATAACAACTTCGTAACAAATCTTCAACAGAAATCCGTTGCTCAACAGCCACGGATTTGCCGCGCCTTGTCGCGCCTACGCGGCAAAATCTGGGCCATTCAATCCCAGATTTCTGCCACCTATCCACCTTCTGAAGAGTTCTCTCTGTGGGCTATAAATATCTGCACCTGACCTGCGAGAAAAAACTGAACAGAGAAGAGAGAGAGATTAGTGTAAAACTTTGTAATTTTGTTTTTCTCTAGGATTTTTGTAGCTCTCTATGATCTTCTTCTTCCCTAGAAATCTTTGCAAGAGAGAGATTGTAAGAGAGAGAGAGCTTGTGTAATCAAGGTGTGACAACTTGTGGAGCAAGGATTCATCCATTCTCTTCACTCTACTCAAGCAATTTCTAGTATTACTTTGCTTTCTTTATTTCTAGTTTTACTTTACTTGCAATTTTATTCATGCTTTGTTTTGCTTTTCTAATGGCTAGTAGCTAATTCTTTCTTCTCATGGCTAGCTAACAACTTACCTGCTAATTACTAACTCATGGGTGATTGTTATCTTTAATCTTGCAAAGTGTATGGTCTTCTCTTCTCCGATGGGTTTTCTTTCATTTCTTGGCAAGATCTTGTTGTAATTCTCCATATGATTCATGTGTGCCTCATTTAGAGCCTTGTCTTTAGAACAAGTGCCTTGATGGAACATGGAGATGGATCACCAAACATATGCTAATAGATGTACAACTTCTTCACTTTCAATTGATGTATGTTGTATCTTCTTCCTTAGCCTCCCTTGTGTGTCGCTCTTTTGATTCCATTATTGAAAGTCTACTTGTAGGCCAATGACATCTATGAAGTCTACAAGACAAGTCCAAGAATGATCCCCATCATCCAAGTGGGAAAGTAATTAGACCAACACGCAAGACATACATATGCCGATGAGTCAACATGAGGCAAGCATCACCATCACGGAGTTTAGTAAGTCTTTAGCAAGGAAGTAAGGTTAGCTAGCCATGGTTTTTTCATCTTAATTCTTTCAAAGTTTTACTTTCTTTTAGTGTGAATACCAAATCCAATCTTGATTTTGATTTCTCTCGATTTCCATCATGAACATATCCATCCATTCTTTCATTCTTTTGTCATGATTCTTTTATTCTTTTAAAGCAAAGAAGAATTCTCGTTTTACATCTTCACTACGGACCGTAACGCTTCTATCGCTAGCTCTCCCTGAGAATCGACTCGGTATAGCTCTAAGCGATAACGGAGATAGGAAAGGGTACATTGAACATATTGAATACATTTGTGAAGCACTCGAGGTTGTTTCTAAACCTTAACTCTTTCATTTGAATATCTATATTTGTGTGCAAATTGACTCCACAATACAACACCTTTCCCGTCTCAATCACGGACTTCGCACAATCCTTCAAGGACTTCGCCGAGAGGCTTACCTTAGCCCTCTAAAAAGGCGCTGACATGCCAGTCTCTCGAAGATCACTCAAAGAAGGACTATCTCCTTAACTCCTCATACAGTTTTGCCCCGCTATGGCCAAACTCTCAATGAAAGCAAGCAAAAATCAGATGATTAGAAGATGAACTTTCATTTGATTTAAAAGGAAGGGTACATTGATATTACATCAAAATTGTGTTTCATACAACACACCCAGTTGCTTAACAAGGTCATCCGCGCTAAAGGCATACAAGTGGTTTTGTTCGCTTCTAAGTCAAACCGACTGGACAAAGAAGGCCTTCCTCCTGCACAGGGCTGTAATCAGTGGTGCCGCAAGGACACGGTCATTATTCTCCACAAAAATGGCAGATCTTGCCAGGCCATTTTTGTTGAAGCCCGGCAATAAAAAACCTATCGCCGCCAACACGATAGATCACGTATAATGGGAATTGGCAGTGATACCAGTGATCTAACGGGTGTGAGGCCCGCTTTCCCGAAGTGGATCGCCCCAGAAGGCCACCGAAGTTGAAAGTCGGCAATGATGCCGGCGATCCCACAGGCAACGCCCACTATCTCGAAGCGGATCAGCTCCGACAAAGCGGTTACCAGCCTCACCTCAGAACGAATCATCTCGGATAAAAGGCTGCCAATAGCCTCTGGGACACGCACCCGTCGCCCAAGTTGTTCCTCCTGCTTAAAAGTAAAGCTTCAACCGGGGAAGCATAAGGCAATTTTATGGTTCCTTCCATCAAGTCACTGGACTGAGCATAGCCCACTGCAAGGCAAATTAGAACAGATTAGCAACTAAGCACAGAAGAGGCTACAAAAGAATTAAGCTAAATCTTTTGGGTCGAAGCGATCCAGTTTCAGAAAAGCAGAGGACAAGCCTCGCCTGCACAACACTGATGGGCTGGCTCAGCAAACGCCAAGTCCAAGCCTCGCCTATATGGCTAGCCAGACTGACCCCGTGGGATACAGTCTTAGCTCCGCCTATATGGTAAGACTGGCTCAACTATTGAAGAGACCAAGTCCCAAGTTCTGCAGCGGACTTAACATGCAGTGATCTTTCTGGGAAGCTATGCCAAAATCCTTCTCTACAGATCAGTCAATTGCAAGATAAAGAGCAAGGGAAGCTAATCCCTGAAGCAGCTGGTAAAGATGAATCAAGGGAGATGAATTCCCTAAAATCGGTGAAGTCGTTGAATGATCAAGACTTACCAGTCCTTGGCTGGATAATAACTAGAGTGGGCATTCCCACTAAATTCAGAGATCTGAGTATCTCTTCTAAACCAAGAGAAGAGAAGAGAGGCAAAGCACTTCTCTTCAGAGGACCTCAAGTGTCCTATTTATAGGCCCCATGGCCTGAGCGCTGCCGCCTCAAGCGTGGAAGCACGAGCGCATTTCAGGCATTTACTGCGCCTTGAGAATAGGGACGATTTCCCTTGGAACCGTGCGAAGGGAGAAAACGTCTCCCTCACAAAGGCACTTATGGCGCCTTGAAGAAAGGGAATATCCTCCCTTGGAAATGTGCAAATCAGAGAATATCTCCCTCGATCAGCACGAAGAAAGGAGTAATCCTCCTCGTAACCAGCCCACGGCAGTTGGCCTCGGGAAAGCGACAGATGTTCCAGAGCGAACTTATCTAGCTGCGAAGCTACCCACTCTACATGATTCCTCGACGAATCTACATCCCAAAGCAGGATTCAAAGCGAAGCTGAACTCAACCATCATGGCGACGTTCATACTCCATTCTCTACCGATCAAAGCAGTTCAAAGTAATTCGAAGTCTGAGCCATTGCAGACTCTCGAAAACTTTGAAGGGGGTCATGTTGACACTTAAAAAAGACAAGATTCTTATTGGTATAAACAATGTCTAAACTTGTTGACATTTACAAAAGACAAGTGACAGACGAGCTGAAGACCAGTTTTTCACCCATCTCCGAGGGACAAGGAAGCAACTTGACTCCACTGATCCAGCAAGCAGACAGTGAACCCGGATTGTTTCTAAACAGACCTCAGCAGGTCTAAGGTGCTAGCACTTAGCATCGCATGAGCCCAAAGGGATAGCCTCGCCTGAGAGGCTAACATCACTCGACTTCGCCTTGAAGCCATCCAAAGCCTCGCCAGGAAGCTAACTCGCAACTTTGCCAAAGAGGACTTCCAGTTCCGCCAAAGGGTTTCTTTCGGACTTCGCCAGAAGCTGCCTCTAGCTCCGCTACGAGGTGGACGGCTCCGCTATGAATCTGCCACGGTCAACCTTTGACCAATCAAATCTCCGGATGAGATCGGATCAAATCAGATCAAATCCAATTAAGATCAAATCAGAGATCAAATTTGGCAGTTGATTGCCACAATCTCTTGACTCTTCTTAAAACGAGTAAGACGATCAGGGAAATCCTCCAACGATATGGAAAGGATCAAAATAGATCGAGAAGGTCCACCGACCTGCCAATTCTAGCTTCGCAGAAGCTGATCCTAGCCTCGCAGCAAGGCTACTTTTCAGATTTAAACATATTTGATTCAATCTGTTTCCATATCTTCAAGGGACGATTATACCCTTGCTCTCCCTATAAGTAGCCCATTAAGGGTACAAGGAGAGAGACACATGCAGAGACGTATACGGATGCACGAGATATAGAAAAAGGCAGACAGACAAAAAGAGGACTCCACAAGCAGAGGCTTCTTCACCACGCACCGTGCGCTCTCGAATTCAGAGACCTTTTAGAGAATTGCTTTCTCTATTCAGGGTGTTGATGCCCTAACATCGTCCTTCTTCTCAAGGAATCTCCGAACCAGGCGAGAAGGAATTCCTTATTGAAGGCGATTTTGAGAAGCAGCAAGAGGGTTCTACTAACCTTCTGTTCTCTGATTCCCCGAACCAGGCGAGAAGGGAATCTCATCGCTCGCATCGTCAAAGGGACAAAGTGGTCGCGCGCTGACCAGACTCCTATCGGCACACTTCTCCAGAATCTCTGAGGAGATCTACTTGTAATCTTTTTAAGAATACTTGTAATTTAGCTCCTCAAACTCTTTTTTTTTGTAAGTTTTCCCCCTTTGCAAATATAATGGAAAACAGGGCCCTAGTTGTGTGAGTGGGGAGGTAATTTTGGGTTAAGGAAGGGTGATGAAATCCCCACCTTATCTTCTATGGGTTTTGCCCTTAATTTCAATTCGTGCAAGTGTGCAATATAGACAAGAAGATAACACAAAGCGATAAATCACCCACGTGTCTGTTCTATGCTATATGCAATGTCATATGTACACCTCAGTCCAAATCACAACAACAGAACAAAATACAGTATATTGGAATTGAATTGACACGTGCCTAAATGCAAATGTCTAAACTGTTTTAAAAAGCGTCCAAATACCGTATTTTAGTTCTTTAATTTATTGTGGTGTTTAGGTAATCAAAGCAGGAAATTAATAGTACAGATCCACTAGCTATTACAATGAACACATCCCAGCACAACAAGATACGCAATGATAACAAAATAGCCGCGTTGGCGCGGCAAATGTCGCATTTGCGCGGCTTTTCTTAAGAAGCTGGGTCCCTGCTTTCAAGAGCAGGGGACTACAATGTTAATAGGTATTCTGCAATATTAAGTTCCTGTAAACTTTGACCTGCACACCAAAACAGAGAAGAAAATGTTAACAAAAACGTGAAAACAAAACCATTCCCATCCCCGGTAACCGCGCCAAAATTTGATCGGTGCGGAACTAGCACTCAAAAATGTGTGTTTTATGAAATCAATGAAAGCTTGTATGTGCTGATGTTCCCTCGATACTTCCGTTATAGCATTGGCTCAACGGGTCGAATCCATAGGGACGGGAGACGATAGAAGCATTAACAATTCTTATTCACGTGTTATGTTAATAGTTCTTCTTTGTTTAAAAGAAAGAAAAAACAAAAGAAATCCAGAATGTGGTAGGTGAGGAGAGCGATGAAAGCGATGTTGTGAAAACCAAAGATAAGCGGTTTGGAAAACAAATAGAAAAGAAGATGAAACTTGTCGTAAAGAAAATGAAAACAAAGATGAACAAAGATAAAAAGTTTTTTGTAAATGATTCTAAAAAGAAAGGAGAATACTATGAAAGAAATCTCATGGTTTCTAACTACTAATTACTCCACTAACATGCTAACCTCTTAGTGATAGTTGCCTCACATAGATCCTTGGCCATCACTAATCCTTGGTTTCAAGAGACGATACAAAGCATGACAAATAAGATGGTTCTTCACATTAAAACTTGCATCAAGAGCAAGCTAATACAAATATTAGATCATCAAAACATGAGAAGCAAGCATGAAATAAGAGAGAGTTAGCTTGGTTAGCAAGTTAGCAAGTTAGATGTTAGAACTCATCATCATGAGCCATCAATGGCCCTTGCAAGAGCAAGACCTTGTAGAGGCTATTAGATTCATGTGGATTATCAAGTAAGTGATTAGCTAGTTAGTAGTTAGTAGTTAGTCACCATGAGAGAAAATTTAGCTAAGCATCATGTAGAAGATGGAGAAGATTACATTGGAGAAGAAAGGAGGCACCTTTACATATATTGTCACCATCTATTACATCAATCCCTCCCTATCTCTCTCTGAATCTCTCAGCCCTACTACAAGATCTAAAAGAAAAGAAAATACAAAATAAAAGAAGAAGAACACCTACACTACATTACACTAAAGATAGAAAACCTAGCCCTAAATCGAAAACTGCTCGCGTTTAGGGCCTCTGCAGGGGTTTTTACAGGCATAAGGGACTTCTAGAAGACGAGACGAGGCCACGCGTCGAAAATTGACGCGTGGCTCCACCCAATTGCCACGGAAACGTGGCTATTGCCGCGGATCCGCGGTAATACCAGGGACCTAGGTCTCTGGTTTTGGTGCGGGATGCGCGGCGCTTCTGGGACCTTCTTGGTGTATTCATTTTCGGGTATATTCATCTGAATCTTCGTTTAACATGCGCAAAAGTCTAAATTCAATGTATCTTCTAAAAGTTCCCTTGCTTAGCCTCCAAGTAATGCGGATTTAATTACCCAAAAATGCGTTTAATTAAGCTCTTATTACTTCTTTGCCCTTAAACTCTTGATTTACCTGTAAGAGAGACCAAAACATGATTTAGACCGATATTTTATTCATAAATCAGTAGGAAAATGCGATATAATAGTGCAGAATTATAGGCTAATTAGCTGGAAGAAGAAGAAAGATAATGAAGGAGAGAGAAAAGGAAAGGGGGTGTGTATATAAAAGGAAAGTTTGGGTTATTACAAGATTGCCATGCGTTTTCAAAAGAAATGAGACTTGCGTCTCATTAAATGAGATCCGCATCTAGACAAAATAGAGCCAGATATGGAGATGAGCTTCGCGACCAGTATCAATATCAAACGCTAGTGTAGCGTTTAACAGAGGAGAGAGAAAGTCATAATGACTTGATTAGAGTTGATTGGATGGGTATTAAATGTAGAAAGAAAGCAAATCTCTGCGTTAAAGACCCAATTTGCATCTGGTGACCCGCCTCTAGTGATCAGAGAGAAAAATAGAAAAAATATAAATACAATATCTGGATAAAATTTCAGTATCTGGGAAAACACCGAAAACTCCGAAAAAGTCTGAAATATAAAGTAACTCGGAAAGGTTTCCGAAAATTCTCAAAAATAATAAATATTATTTCAAGATGTCTAGTGAAATCGGATTTCATAAACTCAATACGATTTTCAAAATAAAAATCTTGAAATCTACTGTCGATATCGGTCTACACCAGGTCGGCTGGATTTTGATAAATTCCGAAATATCTCCAAAAATACATTTGGATAGAAAATATGATTTTAAGAGATAAATGTGAAAGTAATTTTTAGAAATTCAACTCTATTTTAAATTAAAAATCTGAGAATCGGTCAGCGGCATTAGTCGATATCGGTTTTGAAGATTTTAAATTTAACTCAGAAAATTTTAGAAAATCATATAAAATCTTAGAATATTGGAAAACAATGTTTGAAACTAAAATCGGTAAAATCTGAAGACCAGAAAGACCAAATCGAGCAATACTTTAGGATCGGGCCCCAGGTTCACTTGGGCTGACCCTGAGTCCACAAATTCGGATCCAATGCAAAACAATCACATAAATAATCATAAAATAAAAACGAATACAGGAAGTAAATCAAAAATGTGTTCGAAAAATCTGAATACGTAGCTAAGAATGCATTCTAGGAGCGGGTGTTACATTCCCCCCACCTTACAAAAATTGTCCTCGAAATTTCGATAAGAGAAAGATGAACACAGGAGAGACTAGCGTTAACAATGAGAGAATGATAAAGTGGAATATTTACGAAAGATTACCAACTCAAAATTCAAAAGATCAGGGGTAGCAGTTACAGTGACATCCTCAAGGTTCATGTTCTGGATACTGGGTTTCATATTCTGCTGCTGCTTGCCTGATGCCTCTGTTGTCATGTTGTAGACTTGGCCTCTATCATTATCTGCTCTAGTTCTTGCTCCTCTATGTGGCTGATCATACTGTGGGGGCGGGAATGGAGCTTTTCAGCCAATGGGTTCTGGGTTCCTTCTCAGTGGTGGGGTTGGAAGTGCTGGGGGTGCTGCTCGTGCTAGAAATGTTGGTGGTGTTGGAAAGGTCCTCTTGAATGGGCAATTACCCACCGAGTGATTGCCGAATCCACATACCAAACATAGCCCATTAGCCTTTCGGCAATTGCGTTTGATGTGTTCGAGCTTTCAGCAGTACCTGCATATCATCTGCTGAAGGGGAAGTCAGAATGGTCGCTTGACTATCGGACCATTGGTGGTCTTGGCTGCGTCTTCTTCGTTCATCAACTAAAAGGCCTTTTTACTTGTTTATCTGCACCTGGTTCTCGCTCTTCTTCTCCAGTCCTCGTTCTATTTCAAGGGAAATGGAAAGAACCTGGGAGTATGTCTTGAGCTATTGAGGAATAAGAAACATCTGGATGTACATCTTCAGCCCTTGTTGAAATCGGCTAGCCCCTTTTTTCTTCGTCTGTCACCATGTAGGGGCAAACCTGCTGAGCCTCAAGAATTCGGCGGCATATTCATCCACAGACCGGTTCTGCTGTTGTAACTAAATAAATTATTCTTTCATTTCCTTCTGAGCTGTTGCAGGTGATCGATCGCTAATATTGTATAATTATTATCATATTCTCGTACTTATTGTATAATAAAGTCTGCTTTTAATCCTAATTATTATTTAATTTATATGCAGGCCCATGGCTAAAGGAAAGGAAAGAGAAACGAGCCCAAAGCCCCTCAAAACTCTGATTTAAATCAGAAATAATTCGAACTCAAAAAATCAAGGCATATCAGGGAAAATTAGAGAAGTTGAAAACTGGTTAAAACAAATCTTCCAAAATCAATCGGTTAAAGCCAAAGATCAATGGTCGTTTCGTCACAATTCTGGACATAAACAGAAAATCCAGCTGAAGATAAAGTCAGATCGCGAATTCAGGAGGCACCACCCCCCGGGTATTGTATGACCCGGGAAAGGAGAGAGACAATGAATTGCAGTAAAAGTTTTCTTGAATCAAATGAAAAGGATTACAACAACAACTGTTCCTTCCGTTACAAGGGAGGGAGGATATTGAATCTTGAATCCCCCCTTTGTTTAAGGCTGGAACAGTTGTTGTTGTAATCCTTTTCATTTGATTCAAGGAAAACTTTTACTGCAATTCACTGTCTCTCTCCTTTCCCGGGTCATACAAGAGATGGCGACTCCGCTGGGGATTTCTTTCGTTACTGACGAACAGGTAGTGGCGCAAGATGACGTCCACCATGAGGGAAAGATGGTCGAATCGCTCGTTGTCGAGTTCGACCAGGCGAAGTACGAAGAGTTCCTCTCTTCTGGCTCCAAGAGCCCAAAGACCCGCGTCTGCCGCCGGGTCTCAACGGGGAATGGCCTCGAGTCCCGATCTGTGGCTTTCTCGAGCTCCCCTGCTGCCGACTGTGCCAAGCAAGAGACGCGCGTCAACGCCTCTCAGAAGGCCCGTGTGGTCCCAGGCACATCTGCCTTTGCGACCAACCGCGTCGCACAGAACACCCGCGTCAGCGTCTCTCAGGAGACCCGCGTGGTCAAAATCCCTGGTGGCCAGCATCAGGATGTCGTTGGTCTCTCTCTACCTCCTCGACGCAATCGAAACGCTGAGCGTCGACAGAGGAGACGTGCGCGTCAGCTGCAAGTTGGAACCGTCGGTTGTCCAACTGAGGCTGGACGCGACGTACAATCTCGCGCCTTGCCTGCGCCACGACCAGTACGTGAAATTCGCGTCTGGCGGCCCAAACGCGCAACTCCTCAAGTTGAGTCCTCTGAGGACCAACTTACCAAGTGCCAAGACGAAGCTTCTGCGTCTCGTCAAACGCAGGAAGCACGCACCCAGAGACGAGGGGCCCAGCAGCCCACCCTCTCTCAAGCGTCTCCGCTCCGACGCACCAAACAACAACGCGACACTCGCGTCTCATCTCAACAGCGATGCCAGACGCGCGTTCCACAGCCGCGACGCGAAAATCGCGTCCCTGAAGTCTGCGTCCAGGCTGTGCAGCACATGGATGCCTCCCGTCTTTGACGTTGCGAGGTTGATCTTTTCAATCCCCCTCCCATGGATTTGAGGGATTATCTGACGAAGAAAAGAAATGCCAATCAGGCCACTTCGTCGTGTTGCTGCCAACGGCTCATCATATGCTCACTGAGTGCCGTTGCGGGTCAGGCGTGCACCAGCAGTCTTTAGTCAGACAGCTGACCCTGATTCCTCCGTCAGCTAAAAGAAGACGCTCCCACAGAAGTAGAACCTTCTCTGACGTTGAGTACCCGGAGCTCATTGCGAATATGACAAGCAGGAGCAAGGGAAAACAACTTGTAGTCAGCTCAGACGACTCCGAGTCTGACTCTGAACCGGAAGGAGTGTATCGACACACTCGCACCCGGACTGGGGCCATTCCCCTAATTAATTATAATGCCTTAGCCCATGGCATTAATGATTCCCACTCCGCTGTAGCGGAATCAAGGGCTTCGAACTCTTCCGTCGAGAAGGAGACCTCCGCCTACATGACAGGCGCTCCTGAGGAGACGACTAAACGTTTGGAGCAGATCCAGAAGGCACAAATGGATATGATTCTTGCTCAGTAGGAATCTATCAACTCCCTTAAACTTTTACTGCAATTCACTGTCTCTCTCCTTTCCCCAGCGGAGTTGCCATCTCTTGTATGACCCGGGAAAGGAGAGAGACAGTGAATTGCAGTAAAAGTTTTCCTTGAATCAAATGAAAAGGATTACAACAACAACTGTTCCTTCCGGTTACAAGGGAGGGAGGATATTGAATCTTGAATCCCCCTTTGTTTAAGGCTGGGTTCTTCGTGTGGCGGTGGAGAGTGAATCTTGTTCTCCGTTGACCGGATGACCGTCCTTCAGGGATCTCCTCTTCGGCCGGTAGAAAGAGTAACTCGGCTCCGTCTACCAAAACTCTAAAAGAGAAGGTAAGCGAAGAGTAACTTGTACGCAGCAAGCTAGCTTGAAGAGTCGAGTTCTCTCTTTGTTGATGATCTCTCCGTTGTCCTCTTCTCCTTCTTTTTGATTGCCAAAAGTCCGACCTCTTCTTCATAGTGACGGGGCTATTTATAGAGGTCTTAGGGGTGAATGCGCCCCCTGAAAACGCTCCACAATGAGGGCCAACTTTCCTGCTACATGGGCGGTAACTAACCCACGTGCCTGCTAAAGACACGCCACGATGGGAGCTGGTTTCCCTTACGTGTGGGCAGTGATTGGTCCCTTAACCAAGGCGGTTATAACTGAGACGCGGGTTTCAAGCCAACGCGCCTTGATGCTGAGACGCGGGGGTCGAGCCGACGCGTCTTGATGCTGAGACGCGGGTGTCAGACCGACGCGCCTTGATGCTGAGACGCGGGTGTCAGGCCGACGCGTCTTGATGCTGAGACGCGGGTGTCAGGCCGACGCGCCTTGATGCTGAGACGCGGGTGATAGTCCCTCGCGTCTAGAGCTTGAAACTTTGCTTTTCAATAGCTTATCCTCCAGTAACTTTTGGACAGCCTACAGGTATGGCCACCTGGCCACACCAGGCTGCGAAAACGCGACCAAAGCCGCATTTTCGTGACATAGTTAAGGTTGTTGGGGGAGCGTTTTCTCCCCCTATCTTCGTACGCTCTCATCTGTTGAGTTTTACCTATAAATACTGGGTTTTTCAGAGCGTACAAGGGACGATGATGTAGAGATAGAATTTAGTCCACTTTTTCATTCTTTTTAGTATAGGTTTTTGTTTTTCTTTTTATGTAATTTTCAGTTTTCATTTATGTAATTCAGAGGAGATCAGAGTTTCATAGGAGAATTAGAATGAGGCTTGTGCTGAGAGTGACACGGTGTAAGTTGTCCTTTTTTCTCTTATTTTTCTAAAATCGAATCTATAATTACCTTGTTTATGTACTTTATTTTTGTGTTCTTCTTCTTCTTTTCTACTTCTCTCTTTCTTGTACCAATTGCTATCCAACTGAGTCTTATAGCATCGAAAGATCCTTGCCTTTGCGAGTGCCACCGATACCTCATGACGATGAATTTTAGTCTCAGTCCATATCATTTCATGCTTATTTTGTCTTGATGATGTAATGTGGAAGAGACGAGAATTAAATCTTATGGGCTATGCGTTGATTGCCTCCACTTCAAGGTAACATCGTCGCCAAAGATTCAAAGTACACTTTTGGTCAAAGGAGGTAAGTAATTGTTTTTAATTTCTTTCTTTTAACTTTTAGTATAAATTATCAACACCACAATCTTCCAAATCTCTTTCACTCCTTTTCAATTTCTTTGTACATATCACTTCTATTTTCTCCACCTTCTTTATCTGCCACTTTCTTCCTAACTTAACTTTAACCTATTTTTCTTTTCTTTTAAAGAGCTAAAAGAAGATCTTTAACCATTGATTGTAACCTAAATGAGAACTTACTAAAAAGCTTCCATCGCTAATCCCTCCTTTGGATCACGACCCGCATAGCCACTTTCTATAGCGGTAGAATTGAGCACCTTGCACTACTGTTATAAAAGTTCTGAAATTCTATATCTTGTGTGCAAGTAAAACCTCAATCAAATTTTGGCACATAGCCACTTGCTATAGTGGTAGAATGAGCACCTTGCACTACTGTTATAAAAGTTCTGAAATTCTGTATTCTTCTGTGTAGGTAAAATCTCAATCAAATTTTGGAGCCGTTGCCGGGGAGGGACGATAAGTTATTATTTTTTTTAGATTTATATTTTTTTTTAACTTTCTTCTTTGTTCTTGGTGTACATGTTTAACAACAAGGAATTTTTACTGCAGTGAACATATAAGCGGCCCTGGACTCTGCTCAAGAAAGTAGAGCCCAGAAGCCCACAGATTTGCTACATTTCTGTGGCAGTCTGAGTGAATTACTAACCTGTATTTTCTGCAAGTTGGCTAAATTGTAAAGTTTAATATCTGTAGTAATTTATTTCCTTGTTTGACTCATTATATATCCATTTCTAACACAACAGTAAAGGTTGATTGTAAATGCTAAAAATGATTTAGACTTTGCATTTAGGCACGTGTCTATTTCATTACATTTTCTATTTACTGTTGAGGAGTGCTGAAGCCAAGGTATGTGTGCATAGAATTTAGTATAAGGTTCATTCTTGTATGAAATATTGCTTGAGTGTTACTTTTTTCTATATACTTGTACACTGCACTAAATTGATTTAATGGCTTGTCCTATAAACAAGATAAGGTGGGGAAGTCATTACCCTCTCTTAGCCCACAAACAATCTCCTTACTCACTAACCCGTACCTAACTAAAACTAAGTAGACATTGGCCCAAGGGACATCTCGGACTCAAATAGGAGACTGACCTAAGGGAGAAGTTGATTTGAATCTGACTCTTGCCAAATTGGTGACTAAGGTTGGGGATTGAGGGGCGAAACCCCGAAGGCTGGTAGTTTGGCTTAATTAGGCCTGTCGCTTTTGCGCGGATACCTTCCACCAATCTTGCCCCTACCTGGCCGATTAACTTGTGGTCAGATTCAACAATATACCTCCCATGGACAGTCTAACCAGTTAGGAGTCGTCTAGGTCTAAGGTTTACCTTAACTTAGGTTAGATTTTTTTTTCTTTTTATTTGTTTGCTTTTTGTTTGTTTTTCTTTGTCTGACATTTCCTGTGTGATATGGCTTATAACAATATTTTTTTCAATTTTAATGGTAATCCATATTACACCCGACCTCTTTTTTGAATATTATCAACCCGGCATATCATAACTTTAACCAACCTAGTGTGCCGGATTGGTCTTATCCGAATCAATATAATCCATACCCCCAATCTTATGACCATAATTTTCAAAATAATTTCAACTCTTCATAGAGTCAATGGGGATTCACCTCCCCCGAGTCCAATTTTCAACCAACTTGTCCTCCTAATCCACCTTGTCTACAATATTTTCAAGATTCATACTCAGTTTCACCAGTTCGAAATAGAAAACCATCAATCTTGGAAATGAGTATGCGAGAGTCCAAGCAACAATCACAAAATCTGACGGACTCACAATTTCACCACAAATTCCAAAACAACACTTCATTTTCAAGTTCACTCGCAACAAAACGATGAGCCAATCGACTATGAAAAGATGCTTGAAGCCATGACTCAGGCTCAAATCGCTCGTAATCATGACATAGATCTAATGGTCCAAACTCTCCACTCTCACCGTTTGACCATTTCTGATATCGCTAATCATTCTGTTAGAGCCGAAGAATCATGTTATTTTGAAAAACAAGATTCCATTTCACAAACCCAGTTGAACTTGTCCAAACTCCAAATTTTAAAAATGACATTGACAGTTTGGCAAGTTATCCCTTTCCTATTAAGAATGAATATGATCCTGAACCCCAACTTAGTGATTCAATTCTACTTCCTAATTCAATAATGACTCCGGTGTCTTCACCTGATTTCAATCTTTTCCCCGGGTTAACATTAGATCCTGTGCCAATTCATCATGAAATTGAATCACCAGTCTTTTATGATCATCATATTGAACTTGACTAATTTCATACTTTTGAAAGTCTCATTGACAAATTGGCAAGTTCGCATTTTTATGAAATTGAACTCAATGAGAAATGTGACCTAGATTCTCAAATTTGTGATCTAGTTCAAATTTCCGAATCAATATTGACTCCTGTTTTGTTACCCAACTTAAGTAATATTTTAGAGTCAGTTTTGATTCCCACATCTGTCATTCTTGAACTTGATTCACCAATATTAAGTCACAGTCCATTGTGAGAAAATGAATGTGGACTTCAACTTCTTGATTTGGACTCACTTCCTGAACCAATCTTGACTTCTGAACCTTTACTTGACTTAAGTCACTCTTCTTAGTTGGTATTAGTTCCCGTACTTCCTAAGTCCAAGTCAATCATTCCATCTTTTCACACTCCATTTTGGGACAAGGGTATTGATAAAATTGACTCCAAAATTAATTATAAAATTTGAAAATTAGATGGGATAAAATATTTAATAAAAATCATTCATGCATACATCATTTTAGTGGGTTATATTAAAGAGGTTTCTGGTGGATTCCTCCAAACTCCACAAAAATTTGATTGGGCTGCATTTCGTGGACCAATCAGACCACCACCAGAACCACCACCTTAAGGTAATATTTTTCTTCCCTTTCTTCTTTTTGATGCATCTACGCATTAATTCATACATTGAGGACAATGCATGAGATTGATGTGGGGGAGGGTTCTAACATAACTTAGGTTTTTTTAATTTAAAAAAAAGAAAAAAATTATCATTTTCTTTACTTTTAAAAACTTTTTGAAAATAGAAATAATATTTTGACATATTTTTTTGTAAGAAATTAAGTCAATTTTATGGAATAGGAAAATCAAAATTAGGATTTCTTATGCTTGGTCAAAATATGATTATTTGTTTGATTTTTTAGGGTTAGGAAGAATATTTGTTAAAGTAATTATGATCTTTGCCTTGATGAAATATGCGCACTTTATACACTTACACACTTAGGGTTCAAAAACAAAGATTCTTATGCCTTATTAATATATATATATATATAGGAAAAATAAACAAATCTAATTATTGATTAGCTAGATGCTTTGGCCGAACCAAGCATTGGTATTTATGCAAAAGATGATTAGATAAGTTTAAAAAAAAAGAAAAATATATATATAAAAATCCTCTGATTAAGCTGGGTATTTGTACCTCATAAAGTATAAGTATTCATGCCTAAAAGCGGTTCATATAATAAAATCCTTAGTTTTGTGCCCTTGTTTGCTTGAGTCCTTAAGTCCTTGGGTTGTTTTCTTACCTGGTGTCCAAAGACCGTTTGGTTTGGGAGTCACTGATTAAAGGCTTGTTACATGGACAGATTAGAAAGCCTAATAGAACTAAGGAATAATATCACCAAAAATAAAAAAAATAATTAAATAAGGCATAAAAGTTAGAGTTAAAAATCCTTAGTCAAAACTTCACGGTCCCGAAAGTGCATATGACTTAGGGTAAAGTAATAGACTAGATGAGAAGAATAATTTGACTCCTTATTTTGATTGATAACAATTTTGAATAAAGACTAAGTTTAGGAATGAAAAATTCGATTTTTCTATAACTTATAGATTACTTAAATCTTGCAATAAAATTTTAAAAAAATCTTTCAAAATGTGTTTTTAAAATACTAACATTTTTTTTTCTTTTTTTATGGATTTGTGTGTGCAATCCACTGAAAACCCTCACGAGACAAAACTCATCCTCTGGGAGTAACCTAGAGGTTTAACGGCTTGTTGCACATGCTCAATGCAATCACGTGACCTGCGAAAGTGGTCTAATAATCTTTAGTTTAGTTTTATTGTTTTGCTCGAGGACGAGCAAAAGATAGGTATGGGGATGTGATCGGTCGTTGATATTGCATAATTATTATCATATTCTTATACTTATTATATAATAAACTCTACTTTTAATTCTAATTATTGTTTAATTTATATGCAGGCCATGGCTAAAGGAAAGGAAAGAGAAATGAGCCTAAAGCTCATCAAAATTCTGGTTTAATTCAGAAATAATTCAAACTCAGAAAATCAGGGCAGATCAGGTAAATCAAAGAAGTTGAAAACCGGTAAAACAAATCTTCCAAAATCAATAAGTTAAAGCCAAGGATTAAAGGTCATTTTGTCATAATTCGGGTTATAAACAGAAAATCCAACTAAAGATAAAGTCAGATCGCGAAACCAGGAGGCACCACCCCTGGGTGTTGCCACCCAGGCAACGAGAACGCGGCCAAAGAAGCATTTTCGCGGTATAGTTAGGGTTGTTGGGGGAGCGTTTGCTCCCCCTATCTTCGTACGCTCTCCTCTGTTGGGTTTTGCCTATAAATACTAGGTTTTTCAGAGCGTGCAAAGGACGATGATGCAGAGATAGAATTTAGTCCACTTTTTCATTCTTTTTAGTATAGGTTTTTTTTCCTTTTATGTAATTTTCAGTTTTCATTTATGTAATTCAGAGGAGATCAGAATTTCACAGGAGAATTAGAATGAGGCTTGTGCTGAGAGTGACACCGGTGTAAGTTGTTCTTCGTTTCTCTTATTGTTATAAAATCGAATCTATAGTTACCTTTTTTATGTACTTTGTTTTTGTGTTCTTCTTCTTCTTTTCTACTTCTCTCTTTCTTGTACCAATTGCTATCCAAGTGAGTCTTATAGCATCGAAAGAGCCTTACTTTTGGGAGTGCCACCGATAGCTCATGACGATGAATTTTAGTCGCAATCTGTATCATTTCATGCTTGTTTTGTCTTGATGATGTAATGTGAAAGAAAAGAGAATTAAATCTTATGGGCTATGCGCTGATTGCCTCCACTTCAAGGTAACATTGTCGCCAAAGATTCAAGGTAAGCTTTGGTCAATGGAGGTAAGTAATTGTTTTTAATTTCTTTCTTTTAACTTTTAGTGTAAATTACCAACACCACAATCTTCCAAATCTCTTTCACTCCTTTTCAATTTCTTTGTACATATCACTTCTATTTTCTCCACCTTCTCTATCTACCACTTTCTTCCTAGCTTAACTTGAACCTATTTTTCTTTTCTTTTAAAGAACTAAAAGAAGATCTTTAACCATTGATTGTAACCTAAAAGAGAACTTACTAAAAAGCTTCCATTGCTAGTCCCTCCTTGTGGATCACGGCCCGCATAGCCACTTGCTATAGCGGTAGAATTGAGCACCTTGTACTACTGTTATAAAAATTCTGAAATTCTGTATTCTTGTATGCAGGTAAAACCTCAATCAGCAGGGAAGAATCTTTCATAGGAACCTTTTGAGAACTGGTCCTAGGTGATGGGTTTCTCCAGTGTCGCTTCTTCCGCCAACCACTATGTTCTGGCCACATCCTTTAATTGTATCTTGGCCACTTCCACCTGGTTCTCGTCGGGGACTTAGGCGGCTTTCAAAAGATCTGTCGTGTCTACCAGCCATTGTTCTGCATCCAGGGGCTTCTCTGTGCCTGAAAAGATCGTCGGCTGTAATCTCCTGAAGTCTGACACGTTGCCTGGCTTATGCTCTAGGGGTGCAACCAACAGTCCTTGACGTAGAAGCTCTGTTTGCTGCTATTAACTCTGCATCATCCCTTGAAGTACCCTCATCAGGTTATCATTGTCTCTGCTAGATCCATCTTGAGAGGTACTAAGACCACTACGTGTTCCCTGTCTTTCCATATCTGCGTGGGTTGAAGTGGTAACAAGAATGAGCTGGAAGGTAAAAGACTGAAGGGTCTCAGGATTCAAGAAATGGATTCAGAAGAAAAGAAAGATAACCCTGCAATTGTAGATGGATTGTATAACCAGGACTCTTGTATTCCAGTTGCAAATTTTTTAATCATTAATTTGCCATCTGTACATACCGAGGTTGTGAGAGCCTAGTCTCTGATACCATCCTCTAACGCCCCGATCCTGCGGGTATAGAGACATTACTGCAACGTATATACGTAAGTCAAAATATCCTCACGTATATACGCTAAGCATCAGTACATGTAAGAATCAGAGTTCGAAAATTCGTGATGCATTATACATTCCAATATATGAGTACAATTATAAAGTTATCACCAGATGTGACACAATATTATAAAAATATTACATCACCAATAGGCGCAATTACGAGAATGCAAGGAGATATCCAAGTATGAACAGTACAAAAGGGCGCCCACGAGTTAGCAGGAGTGCCGCGAGCCAACCAGGGGAGCAAGGAAGGGACTGGAGCTACAGCTGGTCTGCCTGCTCCACAAAACTAAGCTTGGTCCTCAGTAAAAAGATTCACGTCAGTCCAAGCTCCAAGACCTGGACATAAGGATCCATGGGAGTCAAAACTCTCGGGCGAGGGCGTACATAGATAAGCACACGTTTATCGATAAATCTGAATCACAAACGTGCGTTGAAAATCGTATCGTGAGCACATGCATACAGGAGCAGATATGGAGGCAGAAAATAAAGCAGATAAGACCACATCAGATACCCCTTAAACTAACATAAAATTGTTAAAACTGATAAAACCAAATAAAGCCGAATACGAGCAAAACCAATCGTACAAGCTTAGGTCACGGCTCCATGAGACTAGTACATCGAAGGAATAATCCAAACAAGGAAACCCTCTTTTATATATATACAATTATCCTATGTCACCGTAATCTGAGCGCATACAACCTGAGTTACAAGACAACACAACAAACTGTACATTAGCATCTTATTATAATTGGGGCTGTCTAAGTTGTAGGCTTCAGTATGCGTCCCATTCTACATACTT
The DNA here is from genome assembly GCA_038442645.1 of Agave tequilana. Classification (NCBI taxonomy): domain Eukaryota; kingdom Viridiplantae; phylum Streptophyta; class Magnoliopsida; order Asparagales; family Asparagaceae; genus Agave; species Agave tequilana. The sequence continues at coordinate 227,857 of JAVJIF010002357.1, read as the reverse complement.
TCACTTACAACTTATGAAGCAAGCTTTTTGGAAACTGAGGAAGTTCGACGAACCATATTTAGGATGGGCCCCGTACATGCTCGGGAAAACGGTCCAGGAGTATCCGGTGCTGAGCCGGAACGTACAGCTAGGTACCCGGACTTATGTACGCCCGAATAGGAATAGAGTATCGCAGATCCCATAGAAATAGGCCTAGGGTGTGTGCATACTCGGTAGGAATAAACAGGAGTAGGGGTGCCAGCACATCTCACTGAATCCCTGGTGGCCGCCAGGTGATCCCACAAGTATGTGGCCACACATGACACGATAAGACCACCATAAGCATGACTATTCAGGACCCATCAGTTTCCCCCAAACTGGGTGCAAGTTGTCATATTATAATTTATTGTGCAATTATCAATTTACTGGAATAGTAGGAGAAGGACATGATCAAGAATTCAGGAGTACATAGTACATGTATAACAGGAGTACAGGTCACTGTATATAATACAGGATAACAGGTCACTGTATATTATATAGGATAATAGGTACAGGACTCCCATAAATGTGATAATCACAGGTCAAGTATTAATATGACGGAGGCAGGTGATAAGTGATATCATAACAAGAGGCAGGTGATAACTCATGTCATAATGAGGAGCAAGTGTCAAATAGTAGTATATCAGGTGTCAGGTGATATATAACTTGAAGGTGATATAAGCTGGTGACAAGTGATAGCATGATACATGGAAGCATTTCAAGCGATGCCAGGCGATACAGGAAAACTGTACTAATATAAGGGATCAGTACAAATACCGAAACCCATGCATTTTCAGGAAGAACGTTAGAAGTAAGATTTCAAACTCTTCACAACCATTAATAGAAGAACCGATAAACTGGCAGGCAAGTAATTCAATAAGCAAGCAGACATCCAATCGGAGCTAGGCAAGCTAGAGCAAAGCTAATATACAGCACTAAATGCTATCACACTCGGCGTGGTTACCGCTCGCAGCATAGCCAGACACACGTGTTGCAGCAAGCGTATGAACGCCACACTATCACTCATGGTGAAGCCACGCTCACGGGCTAACTACGCTCGAACGGAGTAAGCGGTCAATTGTTGACGCTAGATCCACCTACCAGACGTAGCATAGAGAAAGTCCAGAGGACTTTAAAACCTCAGAGAGGTTGAACTCGGAGGTTAGGCCCAAAGGCAAGGGTACCTGCAGAAGGTGTCAGTTCAAAACAACACACATATAGAATATTATTTATACTGTTACAAGCATTTGTCACAGGTATATACATATACAACTGGGCTCTCGGCCTCTTACAAATACAGGAGAACATTTTAATACAAAACGTGAATATAGATACAAATCCATAATGCAAATACAAGTCGACCCGATGAAGCAGGGAAGTCCAAAAGGAAGGCGAGAATACTTGCCTTAATCTCGGAAAGTACTGTGAAATCTCAGATGTCCAGAATCCAGGTAACTAACGCAAAAACCGTTCAATATAATAAATATTATATTATATAGAAGAGGAGAGAAAATGAACCAGAAGGAGAGAGAATGGAGACGTGGGAGTCACAGACGCGGGAGTTGTGTCGCCTAGATGCCACAAACGCGGAGTTCGAGACCCACGTTAAAGCTATAACTCAAAAAGAACGCAGACGCGGGCATGAGCTTCGTGTTGCTTTAATACAAGAACGCGAAGGTCACGATATACAGATATCTAGAACGCGAAAATCACATTAATAAATTACTTGGACGCGGGGTGAGCTCCACGTCTAGCAATTAAATAACAAGAGAAAGAGAGAGGGAGATGAGAGAGTGAGAGTCCAGGGAAAGAGAGAGAGAGAAAGAGAGACGCAAGGATGGGGGAGAGAGACGCAGGGAAGGAGGGAGGCGCAAGGGTGAAACCAGGGAGAAATGAAAAGAAAAAGGAAGAAAAAGGAAGAAAAGAAAGAAAGAAGGGAAGAAGGAAAGAAAGGAAGGAAAGAAAGGAAGGAAAGAGAGAAAGGGGCGGTGGCCGACCAAGGCTTGGCCAGAGGTCGCTGGCGACGGCTGGAGGTGGTCGAAGGCGGCGGTCAAGGCCCAAAGAAGGAGTGGGTGATGGTCCAAGTCTAGTTCAAAAAAGAAATTTAGAGTTTTGAAAAGGTATTTCGGAGAGCGACGGGTAGGTTCGTCAGAAAGAGCACGACGAGGAGTAGAACTTGGTGTGATTGATGGTGGCCGAAGTGCTGTAGGTGGTGGTGAAAATGATGAAGAAGATGGTGGTAGAAATGGGTTATTTTGGTAGAAGAAAGAAGAAGAAGATAGTGGGGGGAAGTTGGTGTTATGGTTGTTTTTGTTGGAATGGAGGAGATGATGGGGGGAAGATGGTGGAGGAGTTGATGGTGGTGGTGGTTTAAAAACGTAGCCAAGGAGAAGATTTTGCTACTGGTTGTCTACCGTTGGCCTTGGCTGGAAGAACAAGAAAGATAATGAAAGAGAGAGAAAAGGAAAGGGGGTGTGTATATAAAAGAGAAGTTTGGATTTTTACAAGATTGCCATGCGTTTTCAAAAGAAATAAGATTTGCGTCTTATTAATGAGATCCACGTCTAGACAAAACAGATCCAGATGCGAAGATGAGCTCCGCGTCTAGTATCAAATATCAAACGCGAGTTCACGTTTGACAGAGGAGAGAGAAAGTCATAATGACTTGATTAGAGTTGATTGGAAGCGTATTAAATGCAGAAAGAAAGCGAATCTTTGGATTAATGACCTGATCTGCATCTGGTGATCCTCACATCTAGTGAGGAGAGAGAAAAATTGAAAAAATATAAATACAATATCTAGATAAAATTCCGGTATTTGGGCAAACACCGAAAACTCCGACAAAGTCCGAAAAATGATGTAACTCAGAAAGGTTCACAAAAATTGTCAAAAATAATAAATATTATTTAAAGATGTCTAGTGAAATCAGATTTCATAAACTTAGTACGATTTTCAGAATAAAAATCTTGAAATCCACTGACGATACCGGTCTACACCGGATCGGCCGGATTTTGATAAATTCTAAAAATCTCCAAAAATACATTTAGATAGAAAATATGATTTTAAGAGATAAATGTGAAAACAGTTTTTAGAAATTCAACTCTATTTGTAAATTAAAAATCTGAGAATCGGTCAGCGGTACTAGTCGACCCTGGTTTTGAAGATTTTCATTTAATTCAGAAAAATTCAGAAAATCATAAAAAATCTTAGAATATTGGAAAACGATGCTTGAAATTGAAATCGGTCAAATCTGAAGATCTGAAGATCAAATCGAGCAATACTCTAGGATCGGCCCCAGTTCACACCAGGCTGACCCCGAGTCCATGAATCTGAATCCAATGCAAAACGATCACATAAATAATCATAAAACAAAAACAAATACAGGAAGTAAATCAAAAAATGCAATCAAAAAATCTGAATCCGTAGCTAAGTACGTATTTCGGGAACGTGATGTTACAATCTAAAACATTGCAAGAAGAATCATCAAAAATAACTTTGAAACCCCGATCACATAGTTAACTAATATTAAAGAGGTTATGTTTGAGTCCATTAACTAAACAACATTTTCAATCAATGAAAATGAATTAATTTTAATGTTACCTATACCGATAATGTTACCCTTTGATTCATCTCCGAAGGTGACGGTGTAACCTTCATGATATCTTGATATTGCTGCAAAATTATTGATGTCCTAAGTTATGTGTCTTGAGCAACCGCTATCAAGATACCACCGCTCCTTACATCTTAGAGCATTGGTGTATACCCACATCAAATAATTAAGTTGTTAATTTTGGTACCCATATTTTCTTGGGTCATATGAAGTTAGTACTTCAACCCAAATATGATTATTAGAAGCATTTATACGATTAAAATAATATTTAAATAAGTACATGAATAAACTCTATTATACATGAATGCATGATGCGTATGATGAGCATGTGAAACATGAGCATGCTTAGTGTGTGATTTAGAAGTGTGAGCATGTGTAGTATGAATATGTTTCTTTGAAGAAGTTTTCTTAGAAAACATGACCTCTAATTTAGCTTTATCAAACTCACATTTCTTTAAAACATTTTCTAAAGTGTTGATTTAGTTTTTAAAGTAGAATTTCATTTTCATCAATCATGAAAAACTTTACTTTACATGAAATCTTATATGTATCAAAATCTTTTTGTGTGGATAAAAGAATGAAAGATAAAACATCCTTTATTAGAAAGAGTGATAATTTTATTTTGAAGAACTTTATTTTCCTTTTGTTTTTAGATATTTTTCTTTAGAAAATCATAATTATTTGAAAGTTCTACAAATGCATCACCTAATTCATCCATAGTTAAATCACAATCATCAAGGGATGGTTCAGAAGTTACCTTAGATGTGTGTTATCATTTGCCATGAAACACACGTTTGTCGTGTGCACCTCCTCTTCGGATTCACTTTCTAAAATGTAGCTTTGAAAGCTTTCTTCATAAATGACTCTTTTGGATTGTTTGAGGAAGATGGCTTATTTTTGATATCCGGACATTCGGCAATGATATGTTCGGGTTTATGACAGTTGAAACAGACAATGTTTTTCCTTCTTTTCTTGTCATCGTCTCCTATTGTTGATCTTTACCTTGTTATACATCCTCCTTATATTTCTTATAAGGAGGGAAAGATCTTCATCTTCTTCTACTTCATCATCATCGTTGGAGATGGTGGTAGTAGACTTGAAGGCAATTGTCTTCTTTTTTTGTGACGTCGTTCTTCTCTAGCCTTCCTCTCGATCTCATGAGTCTTAAGGTTACCGATGATGAGCTCCATCTCTTCTTTCTCGTTTAACTCTTTCAATGTAGTAGCTTTGACTTTCCATGAGGGGGAGTACACGAATGAGCTTCCAGACTTTTTGATCATTGTCAATGGCATCATCAAAAGAAGAAAGACTGTTAGTTATTTTAGTAAATTTTATAACCATATCATCAATAGACTCATTTTCAGCATAGTGAAGTTTTCATATTGAGAACACAAGAGATCAAGTTTAGCCCTCTTGACTTGTAATGTTCCCTTATGAGTGACACTAGGTGTGACCAAATCTCGTAGGTGGATTTGTAATGCATGACTCTAGCTATGTCGTCATCGTTCAAGGCTTGAAGTAATGCATAGTGTGCCTTTGCATTGGCATCAAACTCCTTGGTGGAAATATCGGACCAAGTGTCCCCATCACCAGTGGGTACACTAAAGGGTTTAGTCACAGCCGTCACGATCATCTTAACCTTCCATATAGGAAACTTATGGCCATCAAACTTGGGAGGAGTCTTAATACCTTCGGTCATTTTTACTATAGTGGACGAGAATGAAGATGTCAATGAAATGATTGGCAATTAGGATCTCTCTAAGTTTGTTAAGCTAAAATCTAGAGACCAATACTCTGATACTAATTGAAATTACACCTAGAGGGGGTGAATAGGTGTATAGCTAATCAAATAAAAATTCTAATCAATTCCAATATGAAATATGCAACCGATCACTCAAAACAAGACTTGAAGCCGAATTCCCTGTAAAGGGCTCTGAACTTCTCCTCGTAATTCCTCTAGATAAGAGTTGAGGTGCTCAATTGCTATCTTATTCAGATGAGTATTGATCGACAAGAATAAATGAATGATAAACAAATAAATAGAGATAATAAAGCAATCGCAAACAAAAAGATTTATTCTAAGATTTGAGCCACCGCTCTACGTCCCTGCCTTCACCACCGTGAAAGATTTCATTATCCACTACTGGATCCTCCATAAAGGGACCTTACAATAAGGAATTATACCCACTTGGAGTACACAACTCCCGAACTCAATCCTCTACACCAGAGGCAGCACAAAGCCAATTAAGATAACAAGCTCTTGTAATTAAGAGATCACAAACACTCTCTTTGCAACTCTCTGACAAAAACTCTATAGTGTAAAATGTAAATTTGTAGCTCAAGAATGTAAGTGAGAGTGAAAATCAGAAAAGAGAAATTTTAAGAACAGAAAGACTCAATTAAAACTTTGAAAATAAGAGCATAAAAGAAAACATGAAAGTTTTCTCTTTGAAAACAAAAACTAGATTTTCAATAGAATTTGTTATTGTGAAATATTCAATCCCAATGACCTTTTATATAGGTTTTAGAAAAACACTTTTAGAATAGTTTTATCAGGTCTAAAAAAAAAATTGACCCTAAAAATTCAACTTTCCATGTTTTAAAAGAAACATGTTTAAAAACAGATTTAAAAGAACTGACCGTTACTGCCATTCTGGCAGTCTGTTTGTCAACTAGCCGTTCAAAAAAAATTTGACCGTTAGCTCTCGTCGACCTGTTTAACTGAGACCAAAATAGTTATAGTCGGTTGATCGCCCAGTCGACTGCAATAAGGGACCGGTCGAGCCGTCGGTCGACCGGGAATGTGAACAACATGCACACCCCAATTTTTAGAGATTCGGCCGACCGTACGGTCGACCGTTCTAGCCTGTAATAGGCACGGTTGACCGACCGGTCGACCGACCAAGGCCAAAAACTGGGTCAAGGTAATTTTTGAAGATAAAGAAAATTTTCAAATATTTTTTATTTGGATTTTGGAGAGAAGACATGTATAGCCATGAGATACAAGTTCTAAACTAAGATAGAAATTTCTAAAAAAATGTGGAACAAGTATCAAAACCAAACATATCAAAATCATACTTTGAAAACGTGCACTTTTGTGTGTGTATATCTTTGAGCCTCAAATCTATATTCTACTCTTTAACAAACTAGTTTTTTTACAATGTTCTAATCGACTACAAGAATATTCAAGCGGGCTTCTTTTATAGTGATGTTTGAGCGACGCTGAGTGCTTTGAGTTATAATCCCGTTCTTGACTACCCTTGAGCCATCAATACCTTCCTTTAGAGGAAGAAACCTGATAGATTTTCTTAAACCCTGTTAGATCTTTTTTGAACCCTGAAATACAGTCTTAAACTTGATTAATACCAAATAACGTCATATGCTTTGTTATCATCAAAACACAAAACTGGGGATTGTAACCTTTGGGCCAACAGAATCTAATAGCCTTTACTTGGCTTTGCTCTTGCAAGAGTCATTGATGGCTTATGATGATGGATTCTAACACTCTAACTTCTAACTCTCTAACAAGTTACTATTACTTTATTTCATGCTTTCTCTAGTTAGTTTTGATGGTTTAAGTGTAGCTTGCTCTTATTTGTTGAGTTTGGATATAAAAGTGATCTTATGGGCCATGATTTGAAACGCTCTTGAACCAAGGACTAGTAATGACCAAGGATACATGTGAGGCATTATCACTAAGAGGTTAACATGGTTAGTGGAGCCATTAGTAATTAGTAGCCATGAGTTTTCTTTCCTTTTACCTTGTTTTAGAAATATACCAAAAATCACAAATACTTTCTATTCTATGTTTTTCGCTTCTTTGTTTTCACCGTATCCTTCTCTTTCCATTCTTTGTTTTCTTTTCTTTTCATTCCTTAAAACATAGATGAACCGTAAACACACATGTGAATAGACTAGTAAAGTTTCTATCGCTTTTTATCCTTGTGGATTCGACCTGTTTAGCCTCTATGCTATAACGGAAGTGTTGAGGAAGCCAAAGCACGTACTTTTAACTCGTGATTTCAAAACATACACTTTTTGTGCACAGTTTTTCCCCGATCATAGGCGTTGATGGCTCTGAAAGACAATATCAAGAATTCATAATAACCGGAGTAAGTCCTGAACGATGTCCTCTAAATGACAACCTTACGTCAGATCAATTCTGAAAATACTTGAGTCTCATGAAATTGATAGAAAAGATCATGATTATTGCTGGAATATTATAATAGAAAATACCATAATTTTGTCATGTAAAAATCCTGAATTTGAAAATTCGTTTCATACTAATGTTCCTTGTGTAGTGGCTTAATCTATCTGATTTCATACGTGATGACTACCCCACTTTCAGTGCTAATCCCCGTAGAATATCCATACATATATAAGAACAGATTGTGAGGCTAAAGAATTTTCCGATATAAGATAATGCGATACACTGAAACCAAGAATATCATAATAGTGCAAAAGTGAACATATCTTAATTGTCGCTACCGTTCCTCTCTATCCATATCTTAAGTTGGTATAACGATGACGGAAATTGGAAGGTGAAAGGATGGAAGGACTTTAGGAATCAAGGGAAGGACAATCAAGGAGAATACATAACTCTGCACTTGTAGTTAGATTGTGTAACCATGGTTCATGCATTCTAATTGCAAATTAATATCACATTAAGCTACTGACTGGTTGAAGATGTGAGAGCTTAGGCTCCGATACTATCTTGTAACGCCCATATCCTGCGGGTACAGAGATGTTAATGAGACTTACATATGCAAGATGGAAATACCCTTACATATGTACGCTAAACATCAGTACAGACAGGAATCAAAGTGCGAAAGCAAAGTGATGTTATACATTCCAATAGAATAATATAAGTACATTATTATCACAAAGCGTGATCCAATATTACATTAATATTATATCTCCATGAGGTACAAATACATGAATTACAAAAGAGTTACAAGAGTAAATAGTGCAACAGCGGCTCCCGAGCAGTAAGAAGAATATCGAGAGCTGATCGAGAGGGGTCTAGAAGGAAAGGCGTATTGATGATCTGACGCTGATCCACCAGACTTCCGCTGCGCTACTCTGATAGACTGCGCTACTCTGATAGACTGGCCTTCAGCTGAGATGCCTGCTACGGTCCAAGCTCCGGATCTGGACATGCAAGTCCTAGGGAGTCAGAACTCCCCAACGAGTAGTGTGATGAATTCCAAGTGGCGTGTAGGGACAAGCACACGTGTATCAATAAATCCAAATCAAAAGCAAGTATTGAAAATCATGTCGTGAGCACAGGCGTATATGAGCAGGCAATGAGGTAGCAAGTAAAACAGATATGGACAAAACTAGTTATACAAACTCAGTTTGCGAATTCATGGGGTTAGTAGGTCGAGGGGACAATCCAAACAACCTTAATCCTCATATCACCATAAGTTGAGTTTATACAACCCGAAATGCCTTCAATATAACAGAATAAGAAAGTAATATGAAAACTTGGAAAGAAACAATTCAGGTGACTCAACACTGTAGCACAGATATCATATATAAGTGGCAAACCGAATAACTTAAATTATATAATAATAATAATAATCAGGTCGCCTGTTATTATAATTATTTTCTACCAGTGTCCCATACCACTGGTAGTTCATACCGGGTCCGCACTTCAGTAGAACTCAACCGAACTCTGATATACGGATACCATTATTCAGATGAGAAAATGATTCAATAACACCCGCTAATTAATTTATTAATGTTTGGTAATTAAGTTATATCTAGAACGGGGTCAGGTGTTGTGTGCTGAAACATGCAAGTACAAGCCGGTAAACCAGAGGACCAGAATCTAGTGTACTAACTCAGAAACCAAATATATAATAAAGCAAAGTGTCGGCTCAGGTCATAATAAATGATGGAATAATAGCATAAAGAGAATATTGAAGTATTGCTGATCGGTCGCTGATATTACATAATTATTATCATATTTTTGTACTTATTATATAATAAACTCTGCTTTTAATCCTAATTATTCTTTAATTTATATGTAGGCCCATTGCTAAAGGAAAGAAAAGAGAAACGAGCCCAAAGCCCATCAAAATTCTGATTTAATTCAGAAATAATTCGAACTCAGAAAATCAGGGCAGATCAGGGCAAATCAGAGAAGTTCAAAATCGGTTAAAACAAATCTTTCAAAATCATTCGGTTAAAGCCAAATATCAAAGGTCATTTCGTCACAATTCTGGACATAAACGGAAAATCCAGCTGAAGTTATAGTCAGATCGTGAAAGCAGGAGGCACCATCGCCGGGTGTGGCCGCGTTTCTGCGACATAGTTAAGGGTGTTGGGGGAGCGTTTACTCCTCTATCTTCGTATGCTCTCCTCTGTTGGATTTTGCCTATAAATACTGGGTTTTTCAAAGCGTACAAGGAACGACCAAGTAGAGAGTAAAACTTATGCTAATTTGAAGTTTGTAACTTAGGTTTTTTATTTTTTTATGTAATTTTTATTTTCTTTATGTAACTGAGAGGAGAGAATAATGTAAGTTCACCTAGAGGGGGGGTGAATAGGTGATGGCTAATCTAATGGTCACTTAATGCCAAATAATGCGGAAGTAAATAATTATGACCTAAACTAAACTCTTACACTAAACACCACGTATAACACAAGAGTGTTGCCGAATCCCCGTGAAGGGCTCTGGACAAACTCCTCTAGATTCCCCTAGATAAGGGTTGAGGTGCCGCGTTGGCTCTCTTAGTTAAATACAAGTGTTAGCAAACAAACCCAAGCATATACAATATGAGCACACAATATATCAAGCATATAAATGTAATGACAATAATAGCATGCAAGATATAAACAAGAGATAGAGAGAGAGAGAGAGTGAGCAATCGCAAACACAAGGGATTTGTTTCGAGGTTCGAGCACACTTGCTCTACATCCCCGCCTTCGACACACGAAGGATTTCCACTATAATCGATCCCACCGGATCACTCGGTGCCGCAACACCTACAACTCTCGGACTCCCTAGTCCGTACACACCGCAAGCCCACCGGCTCTCCGAGGCCGCACCTCAAACAAAGAGTTCGCACCCGAACCCGAAACACCGAGTCCCCACTAGGACCCGAAACATTGCGAAACACACACGTCCGCCTCCTCAAGGAACAAAGATGAACTTTGGTGATCACAACTCTTGATCACCTAAAATCCTCTCACAACAAACTCCTGTAGGTAGATATAGCAATGGATAGCTCAAGTGTTGTGTGAGAAAACAAGGATGAGAATGTGTGGAGGAAAACTCAAGAAAATCTCTTTTGAACACTCTTGATAAACTCTCCTTTTGATTGGAAATATTTGCTCTTAATCAAGTGGAGGAAAACCTCTAAATAGTTTAGGAAAAAACTGGTGAAAACCCACTTGAAAATCTTGGTGAAAAACAATGCCCAAACCCCCAAATTTATAGGCTCAGAAAAACTAGCCGTTGGGGTCTGTCAGGCCTGCCGGTCGACCGCCCGGTCGACCGGCCAACGGTCATATTTCAGACCGTTGTGCATCAGTCGACCGAGCCAGGATACAGAGAGCAAGTCTCTCTGTTCGGTCGGCCGCCCGGTCGACCGGGCCTTTCCAGAGAGCAGAGCTCTCTGGACGGTCGACGGGTCGGTTGGCCGGCCCTCCTGCCAGAACTGGCGTGCACGTCCGTGCACGTCGGTCGACCGGCTCGGTCGACCGGCTGAAGCCAGGTCAGAAAACTGTTAAGGGATTTAAAACTTGGTCTTTTTGGCTCTAACAAGATCCCATAAATTTACAGAAAATCTACAAAATAGTTTTAACACTTTACTTTGATAAACAAACATGCTTGCACAAAATCAAGACATGTTACAAAATATTTGGACTATTTTTGTAATATGGAAAAATTGGCTTAAATGAAAAACAGTATTTTCCAAACTTGATTTTTTCAAACTTTGTTTTTTCAAAACATCTCCAAATACAAAAACAAGATATTTAAGCAACTTTTAAAGCATAGTTTGTATGGATATGATCCACTACACAAACATGGTGAAATATCTATGTTTTTGACATTAAGCTCTAAACATGGTTTTGGATAAAAGATATGTAAACTTGAAAATTAAAATTCAAACATGTATTTTAATCTTTTGTAAAAACAAAACTATCAAGAGTGTGTGTGTATATGTACATGAGCAATCCACCAACTACTCTATCCTTTACATTTTATCTAAAACAAATCTTCTAAAAACAAACCTAGACACAAGTCTTCATCTTCTTGAGGTCTTCACTTGAAGCCTTCTTGACTTGGTCCAAACACCGTGCTAGCTCCAAAACTTGACTTCAAATCCTTTGTTGAAGCTATGCACCTACTAAGATCTTGATCATAAATCTGTCACTAATTAAACACAAGATCATTAGTAAATATAACTACATGAGTTGATCATCATCAAAACTAGAGTGATGGGCCTTCGGGCCAACAATCTCCTCCTTTTTGATGATGACAAAACTCATGAAGTTATATATGCATGGATTAAAGTAAAGCTTCAAAGAAGCTCCCCCTTAACTCATGCATAACACAATAAACAATAATATAGCGATGAAGCACATAAACATGTATGCAAATGAAGGAGTAAACATGCTAATCAAGCATAAAACAAATCAAATTCTTTTTCTCCTATTTGCAAAACAAAACATATATGCATAAACATCCTTTTTCACAAAACATGCATATAAATTTCAAATTCTTCTCCCCCTTTTTGTCAATCATCAACAAAGGGGTTAAAGTAAAAACAAAATTTTTTCTCCCCCTTTTTGTCATAAACAAAGAGACCAATAAGGGGTGCAAACAAATAAGTCATATAAAAGGTTATATACGATATACATTTATGAAGAGGAAGACGGTAAAGTAACTTCTCTACACATATGCATTACATGAAAGAGGGATGACAAACCCTAATTCACATAACGTATAATATGTAATGCATAAGAGGAGATGTGAAGCCCCCCTACACACGTGTACCACATAAAGAAGAGTTGTCAAGCTCCTCAATATACAATACACTCAACATGAATCTATATGTAGAAGAGATGTTAAGCTCTCCTTGCATATAGGCAATACAACTCAAAAATTTTGAATTTTTCTTATAAAACAAAATTTTGAATTTTCTCAATAAAACAAATCTTGAGAATTTTTCTTAAAATTTTATTTTCTTATCATTAACAACTTTGTGCTTTAAACATATAAATCAATTTTAACTTAAGCACAAAACAAATCATATATGTATGAAAAATGAGTATATCAATTGAAATGATACATACATATATAAGAAAACAAAATATGAGTATATACAAAAATAGAGTCAAATTGATACCAATTGAAATGATTCAAAGATACCAATTGAAATAATAATAGGATCATGTGTATATCTCATAAACATTGAAGAATAAATAACTAGTTAAATTAATTTTTGAAAAACTAGTTAAAGATCCTTCAAAACAGAGAATCAAAACATATGTATTTCATGAATCATACCAAATACACAAGAGATGACACTCAAAATCGATTAAGCTCATAAAAGTGTTCATGAATCAAAGTCATGACAAAACAAATGAAGTATGAGTGTACAAGAATCATGCATATAGCATTTTCATGAAAATAGTCATTAAGGCTCAAAATGATCAAAACAAATTATTCATTTTATTTTATCAAACAAACATGAAAGTTTATTTTTCATTAAAACAATAAACTTCTAGGTATATGTATGATTTATCTAAATCTAACAATATGCATACATATCGCAAACATAAAACGAGTCTATTAATAGTATTTGCATGAAGGCAAGAGACTCAAAAAGGAAATACATGTATATTTATTAGATTTGAATAAAAATTACATATACATGAAGTAAAATATGAAAATAGGCAAAACAGGTGTGAATGAGGAAATCATCAAAACTAGGCTATACATGTGCATATAGTGGGTACAAATGAGCATGAAGTGCAAACATATATGAATCAATTTGTTCTCACTATTTGTACATGTATAAATCTAAGTTTTAATAGAATGTACATCTAAACAAGTTATATACCTCATGAAGCACAAAACACATAAAAACATGAACATGCTATATGATATCACAAATGAATAAGTATGTAAATAAACTAGGAGTTTAGAAATAATTACCAAACCAAAGAACTATTCTAAATCTCCAAACATGGTGGTTGTCCCACCAAAACTCCTTGATAGTGATGCATCCATATGTGTGTCCATCAAGTCCATGTGCATCCACCATCAAGGCACCAAATCTCTCACGTCTTGTGAGAGCCCTCACCTACATCAAATACAAAAGGTGGGGACTTTGGTACCCATTTTCTTTTGGGTCCTTAGGGGTTAGTCTTATAAGGAACATTATTATTTGCAAAATGTTTGGGTTCCTTGACAAACTTTAAAACATTTTTATTATTAGCAAAATTAATAAGATGCAACTTATCAAAACTAAATTTTACTAAATGGCCTTTGCGGCCACAATGTGTACACTTGTACACCTTAGGATGCTTATTTGTGTGAGTGTGATCATGACGTGCAACATAAGCATGATGTGGATGATGATGTGCATGAATGTGTGGAGTTTGCTTCTTTGAAAACAAAGACTCCAATCTCTTATGGTTAAATGCACATGAGCTCAAAGTAGAGCTCAAACAATCCATTTTATTTTTCAAAACATTAATCTCACTACTATCAATGGTGGCATGTAAAGCATGGTGAGATTGTGAAACAATTTTCTTTTTCTTTTGAAAAACATTTTTCTTGTTCTTTTTCAATATCAAAAATTTTTCTTTTCAAAGTAGTGTTTTCTTGAAAAATGACTTCCTTTTGTTTTTCCACCAAAAATACTTTATTTTTCAAAGGCATATTCCCTTCACATAAATCATTCAATTTAGACATTAAGGATATATTTTCATTTTTCAATCATCTGTTTCTTTTTCAATGCATGCAACCTTATTTTCTAATGAATATTTTTCATTAAGCATGCAATCAAATTTCTTTTTCAAAATTTTATTATCTTTTCTAAGCATGTCATATTTCTCAAGTAATTGTTGGCAAAATGAAGTGAGCTCATCATATGACATGTCTTCATCATCTAACTCGGATTCGGTGTTTACCTCAAGGGGGTTATCCCCTTGGACCATATAGCACTTGTTGGAGATGTCGCTTCCAACATTCGAGTCACTCCCCGCATAGTATTGATCATTTTCGCCAAGGGAGAGGAGGGTGTTCCAAACTACAAAAGCAAATCAAGATTAGCAACCCTAGATAAATAATCATCATTTAGGGTAGATCTTAAAGCATGTAGGGCTTTTGTATTAGCCTCAATGTTCTTACCATTTAAACAATAAGATATGGCAATATAAACATGGATGCCTAGGGTTTTGAGGTACAAAGACATCTTAACCTTCCAAATATGGATGTTAAGAATGTCAAAAGTGGGTGGTGACATGAAGTCCATGGTGTGTGTACAAAAATATTGTGATTAGCCTAAAAATGAGGATCTTTAACTCTAGGTTGTAAGACCCAAATTCAGAGCACTTGGCTCTAATACCAATTGTAAGTTCACCTAGAGGGGGGTGAATTGGTGATGGCTAATCTAATGGTCACTTAATGCCAAATAATGCGGAAGTAAAACAATTATGACCTAAACTAAACTCTTACACTAAACACCACGTATAACACAAGAGTGTTGCCGAATTCCCCGTGAAGGGCTCTGGACAAACTCCTCTAGATTCCCCTAGATAAGGGTTGAGGTGCCGCGTTGGCTCTCGTGGTTAAATACAAGTGTTAGCAAACAAACCCAAGCATATACAATATGAGCACACAATATATCAAGCATATAAATGTAATGATAATAATAGCATGCAAGATATAAACAAGAGATAGAGAGAGAGAGTGAGCAATCGCAAACACAAGGGATTTGTTTCGAGGTTCGAGCACACTTGCTCTACATCCCCGCCTTCGACACACGAAGGATTTCCACTATAATCGATCCCACCGGATCACTCGGTGCCGCAACACCTACAACTCTCGGACTCCCTAGTCCGTACACACCGCAAGCCCACCGGCTCGCCGAGGCCGCACCTCAAACAAGGAGTTCGCACCCGAACCCGAAACACCGAGTCCCCACTAGGACCCGAAACAATGCGAACACACACGTCCGCCTCCTCAAGGAACAAAGATGAACTTTGGTGATCACAACTCTTGATCACCTAAAATTCTCTCACAACAAACTCCTATAGGTAGATATAGCAAAGGATAGCTCAAGTGTTGTGTGAGAAAATAAGGATGAGAATGTGTGGAGGAAAACTCAAGAAAATCTCTTTTGAACACTCTTGATAAACTCTCCTTTTGATTGGAAATATTTGCTCTTAATCAAGTGGAGGAAAACCTCTAAATAGTTCAGGAAAAAACTAGTGAAAACCCACTTGAAAATCTTGGTGAAAAACAATGCCCAAACCCCCAAATTTATAGGCTCAGAAAAACTAGCCGTTGGGGTCTGTCAAGCCTGTCGGTCGACCGCCCGGTTGACCGGCCAACGGTCATATTTAAGACCATTGTGCCATCGGTCGACCGGTCGGTCGACCGAGCCAGGATACAGAGAGCAAGTCTCTCTGTCCGGTCGGCCGCCCGGTCGACCGGGGCCTTTCCAGAGAGCAGAGCTCTCCGGACGGTCGACCGGGTCGGTCGGCCGGCCCTCCTGCCAGAACTGGCGTGCACGTCCGTGCACGTATGTCGACCGGCTCGGTCGACCGGCTGAAGCCAGGTCAGAAAACTGTTAAGGGATTTAAAACTTGGTCTTTTTGGCTCTAACAAAATCCCATAAATTTATAGAAGTCTACAAAAATAGTTTTAACACTTTACTTTGATAAACAAACATGCTTGCACAAAATCAAGACATGTTACAAAAGATTTGGACTATTTTTGTAATATGGAAAAATTGGCTTAAATGAAAAACAGTATTTTCCAAACTTGATTTTTCCAAACTTTGTTTTTTTAAAACATCTCCAAATACAAAAACAAGATATTTAAACAACTTTTAAAGCATAGTGTGTATGGATATGATCCACTACACAAACATGGTGAAATATCTATGTTTTTGACATTAAGCTCTAAACATGGTTTGGATAAAAGATATGTAAACTTGAAAACTAAAATCCAAACATGTATTTTAATCTTTTGTAAAAACAAAACTATCAAGAGTGTGTGTGTATATGTACATGAGCAATCCACCAACTACTCTATCCTTTACATTTTATCTAAAACAAAATCTTCTAAAAACAAACCTAGACACAATTCTTCATCTTCTTGAGGTCTTCACTTGAAGCCTTCTTGACTTAAGGATTTAGCTAAGAAATGGCTTTACAACCTTCCCATCAGTTCCATATCTTCTTGGGATGATTTTGTTAAGGTCTTTCTTAAGAAATTCTATCCTATCCACAAAACAGCCCTCATGCGCAAGAATATCATGCAATTCAAGCAGGAACCAAATGAACCTTTTTGGAAGTATCTTGAGCGTTTCAAAGACCTTTTAGCCCTATGTCCTCATCACGGCATAGAGAAATGGCGTTTATGCCAGATTATCTATGACGGTCTAGATTACCAAACGAAAACCCTCCTTGAATCCATGTGTCAAGGGGAATTTTTGAAGAAAGATGAACATCAGGGGTGGGATCTCTTTGAAACCCTAGCTGAGAAAACCATTCAGTGGGAGTCATGTCCTGATAAATCCATTCCCACCACTTCCAGAACTGGTACACACTCCATAGAATCCTCTCTAGCTGCAGATGCCAAGATTACACAATTAATGAAGAGGATAGAACTGCTTGAGTCAAAAGGGAATTCTGTTGTAAGTCAGGTCAACCCATTGCCTGTAATTCAACCGGGTTGCACCAACTGTCATGACCTTAGCCATGTCTTTGAGGAGTGTCCTTTGTATCAGCCCCAATCATATCAGGAGAACATGAATGCAGCATTTACCACACCTCCATATCCAACACTTACAATTCGGGATGGCAGAACCATCCAAATTTTTCGTGGAGTCAGTCTGGTCCTGAGCATCATAGACCACTACTTCCATATCCATATAATGCTCAGTCTCACACATCCAGTTTCAATCATAATTCACTGTATGTTCATCCATCTCAAAGTCCACCACAACCATATCAGAACTCACCATACTACCAATCACAATTCCAGCCTCCATATTATCAACATCCACCCCAGAATAATTCAGAAATATCATAGTTGAAGAAAATGCTAGAAACCTTTACAAGAACCATCAGCAGGAGTTGAATAAAGTTAAGGTCCAAATTGGGCAACTGGCTGAGAGACAAAATGGAATGTTCCCAAGCCAGCCATTGCCAAATCCCAAACATCACTTCCCTTTGAATTGAGTAGAAGATTCAGGACCCAGTCAATGTCATGCTATTCATACACTGAGATCTGGAAAACAAGTTGATAATAAGGTTTCTAGTCAATCATCTCATCCAGTACCAAAGCCAACACCTCAAATCCCAATGCAACCAACTTCTGACAAACCATCCTCTAGTTCAGAGCCATTCACTTCAAAAGCCAAGGGGAAAGAAAAGGTAGATGAGCAACCTTATAAGCCTAGAGTACCATTTCCAAATAGGCTAATAAACAACAAGACAAATGCTCACATGGAGAAAATAAAAAAAATGTTCAATAAGGTCCAAATCAATGTCCCTCTTCTTGATGCCATACAACAAGTGCTATCATATGCTAAATTCTTAAAGGAAATGTGCACCAAGAAGAGGAAAACACAAGTCCCTAAAAAAGTCTTCCTAGCATCATCCATCAACGAGCTGCTCAATGGTCCAATTCCTGTTAAATACAAAGACCCAGGTAGCCCTACCATTTCATGCATCATAGGACAGACTACCATTAATAGGGCACTTCTTGATTTGGGGGCCAGCATCAATCTCCTGCCTTTCTCTGTGTACCAACAATTAGGGTTAGGGGATCTCCGTCCTACCCAAATGACTATCCAATTGGCTGATCGCTCTGTCACTAGACCCAAGGGGGAAATTCACGATGTCCTTGTCAAGGTTGGGGAATTCATTTATCCTGTTGACTTTGTAGTCCTTGAAACAAAACCTGTGTCAAATTCCAATCAAAGGGCTCAAACTCCTGTCATTTTGGGACGACCATTCCTGGCTACTGCAAATGCTATCATTAATTGCCGGAATGGATCAATGAGGTTAACCTTTGGTAACATGATGCATGAATTCAATGTCTTCCACACATAACCTCGTAAAACACAAGATCAAACATTTGAGGTTAGCTTCATTAGTAACAATTGTGAGGAAGAAGGTGAAGATCCAAAAGATGAGTCAAAATCTTGTGATTCTCTTATCCGAGTACCCTTTCAACAGGGGAAAGTTGATTTGGATATTTTCACCTTCAATGAGCCAACTATGACTGTATCTGAACCTCCGATTGATATATCCTCTGAAGACCTGTTTGCTGATGAGATCATGTGTCTAGATGAGTCAACTCGGGGTAGGTTAGCTGATTGTCCACTTCCGGATGTTGACCTTGGTTTTGAAGAATTATATGGAGCAGAGCTGAAATTCCTTAACATTGGAAGTGATGAGATTCAGAGTGAGAGTGGTGATAAGGAATTTGTTAGTGAACAATATGGTGGAATGAGGATGAATGATAATAATAAACAATTGAATCTGGAAATACCTAGGGCTAAATAATTCAAACCGTTTCCCAACTGAGCTCACGAAAGCAGACGCACTGGAATGATGGGAAACGGGCCAGAGGAAAACGACCCAAAAGCCTAGGTAATGGTTATACTTGTATATATTCTTTGTAAATAATTTTTTGCACTTTTTTTTTGTAAATAAAAGTTTCTTACCTCTTACCTATTTCATGCATACATATATCATGATGCATTGAGGACAATGCATGAAATAAGTGTGGGGGAGGGTTTACTAACATAGAGTTTTTAGATTTTCTTTCTTTTACACTTCTTTTTAGAAAAAAAATAATAAAAATAAAAACTTTTTGAAATAAGAGACAAAGTTTTGATCTATTTTTAAGAAGATTAATATGTATCTTAGAAATTAAGAAAGCCTTAATTATGACATCTTAAACCAAGTTGAAATAATTGATCTTGTTTAAAATTATAGGCTAAGTAAGTAAAATTGGTGAGATATTTTTATCTTGAATTTTTACCTTAGATAAATATGCACTTTACACTTACACATTTCTTGGGATGGAAACAAAGACCAAAATGCCATAAAAATAAAAAAAAAGAGAAAAAAATTTATATATATATAAATAAAACATCACCTATTAAGCTGGATAAATGTGCCTCAAGAAGCATGATTATTCACGCCTAACGGTGGTAAAGGAAATAAATAATCCCCTTTAGTTTTGTGGCCTTTTTCACTCGAGTCCTAAACCCGAGGGATGTTTTCTCATCTGGTGCCCTAAGACCTTCTGGTTTGGGAGTCATCGGTTATAGGCTCGCTACATGGGTGAACTAGAAAGCCTAAACTAAGGGAAGAATAAGAAAAAGAAAAAATAATATATAAATAAATAATAAATGGCTTTATGGTTAGAGTTGAAATCCCAGAAATCTTCACTGTCACGGTGTGCATACTATCTAGGTTTTATGAAGGATAAAATATTCAATCCAATTTTAAATTCTTACCTTAATTGAAGACAAGATCTTGCATGGAGACTAAGTTTAAGGAAAAATGATTATAGGTGGACTTATGACCTTAGATCACTTATATTTTTGCAAAAATAGTTCGAAAACATGTCTCTCTTTCAAAATGCATTTTCAAAATACTAACATTTGTCTTCTTTCTTTATGGATTTTGTGGTGTAATCCGCTGAAAACCCTGAGGAGACAACACTCCTCCTCTAGGGTAACCTAGAGGTTTAACGGCTTGTTGCACGCGCTCAGTGCAATCGTGTCACCTACGAAAGTGGTGTAATAAAATTGGTAGTATAGTTTTTCTTTTCTTTTCTTTGTTTTGCTCGGGACGAGCAAAAGAATAAGTGTGGGGTGTGATTGGTACACAATTCTGCATATTTTACCACATTATTCCCATGCATATTACAAATAAAAATATGATTTTTACTCATCTTCTCTATATTTTTGCAGGTCCACATCTGAAATGAGAAAAAGCCCAAAATCTCTTTAATTAGCAATAATTAAAGAGATTAATTCAAAAGCCCAAAAGAGCCCAAGATTTGAATCCAGGATCTAGAGAATTCCTCGCGCCAACTCAATCTTCCAGAAGGCCATGTGGATAACAACCTCGTAACAAACTCACAACAGAACGTTGTTGGCCAACGGCCACAGAACTGCCGCAAGTTGCCGCGTTTCCACCGCAAATCTAGGGCCGTTGGGCGCCAGATTTTGCCAGCTGTCCCATCTTCTGGAGACTTCTCTCTGAGGCTATAAATACTGGACCAAGAACCTGCGAAAAAGGAGAACGTGAAGAGGAGAGATTAGAGAGTAGATGCTTGTAATTTTTGTAGGATTTTTCTCTAGGTTTTTAGTTCTTTAGATCTCCTTCTTCCTCCCTAGAAATTCTGCAAAAGAGAGTTGTAAGAGAGAGAAAGCTTGTGTACATCAAGGAGTGACAACTTGTGAAGCAAGGATTCATCCATTCTCTTCTCTCTACTTGAGCATTTTCTAGTAACTTTACTTGCTTTCTTTAATTCTAGTTTTACTTTACTTGCAATTTTATTCATGCTTTGCTTTTCTTTTGTAATGGCTAGTAGCTAATTCTTTCTTCTCATGGCTAGCTAACTACTTACCTTGCTAACTACTGACTCATGGGTGATTGCTATCTTTAATCTTGCAAGTTGTATGGTCTTCTCTTCTCCGATGGGTTACTTTCATGCTTGGCAAGTATCTTGTTGTAATTCTCCATATGATTCATGTGTGCCTCATTTAGAGCCTTGTCTAGAACAAGTGCCTTGATGGAACATGGAGATGGATCACCAATATGCTATTTGTTGTACAACTTCTTTACTTCCATTAATGAATGTTGTATCTTCTTCCTTAGCATCCCTTGAGTGTAGCTCTTTTGATTCCATTATTGAAAGTCTAATTTGTAGGCCTATGACATCTATGAGGCTACAAGACAAGTCCAAGAGTGATCACCCGTCATCCAAGTGGGAAAGTAATTAGACCAACACGCAAGACAAATCTATGCCGATGAATCAACATGAGGCATGCATTCACCATCACGGAGTTTAGTAAGTTTTAGCAAGGTAGTAAGGTTAGCTAGTCATGGTTTTCTCATCTTAAATTCTTCTTCAAAGTTTTCTTTCTTTTAGTTGTAATTCCAAAGCCAATCTTCTTTTTAATTTCTTTTCCTTTTATTTCCATCATGCACAAAGCCACCGGTTCTTTCATTTCTTTTTCCACAATTCTTTTATTCTTTTAAAACAAAGAAGAATCTTCGTTTTCTATCTTCACAACCAACCGTAACGCTTCCATCGCAAGCTCTCCCTGAGAATCGACCCGGTATAGCCCATGCTATAGCGGAGATAGGAAAGGGTACATTAATCATCTTGAATACATTTGTGGAGTGATCAAAGCACAAAGGTTGATTCTAAACCTTCTCTTTTCTCTATAATATCTGTGCAATCTACAACACTATCTTTTCCCTATCACTTAACCTTCCAAATATGGATGTTAAGAATGTCAAAAGTGGGTGGTGACATGAAGTCCATGGTGTGTGTACAAAAATATTGTGATTAGCCTAAAAATGAGGATCTTTAACTCTAGGTTGTAAGACCCAAATTCAGAGCACTTGGCTCTGATACCAATTGTAAGTTCACCTAGAGCGGGGGTGAATAGGTGATGGCTAATCTAATGGTCACTTAATGCCAAATAATGCGGAAGTAAAACAATTATGACCTAAACTAAACTCTTACACTAAACACCACGTATAACACAAGCGTGTTGCCGAATTCCCCGTGAAGGGCTCTGGACAAACTCCTCTAGATTCCCCTAGATAAGGGTTGAGGTGCCGCGTTGGCTCTCTTGGTTAAATACAAGTGTTAGCAAACAAACCCAAGCATATACAATATGAGCACACAATATATCAAGCATGTAAATGTAATGACAATAATAGCATGGAAGATATAAACAAGAGATAGAGAGAGAGAGAGAGTGAGTGAGCAATCGCAAACACAAGGGATTTGTTTCGAGGTTCGAGCACACTTGCTCTACATCCCCGCCTTCGACACACGAAGGATTTCCACTATAATCGATCCCACCGGATCACTCGGTGCCGCAACACCTACAACTCTCAGACTCCCTAAACCGCAAGCCCACCGGCTCGCCGAGGCCGCACCACAAACAAAGAGTTCGCACCCGAGCTCAAAACACCGAGTCCCCACTAGGACCCGAAATAATGCGAACACAACACGTCCGCCTCCTCAAGGAACAAAGATGAACTTTGGTGATCACAACTCTTGATCACCTAAAATTCTCTCACAACAAACTCCTATAGGTAGATATAGCAATGGATAGCTCAAGTGTTGTGTGAGAAAACAAGGATGAGAATGTGTGGAGGAAAACTCAAGAAAATCTCTTTTGAACACTCTTGATAAACTCTCCTTTTGATTGGAAATATTTGCTCTTAATCAAGTGGAGGAAAACCTCTAAATAGTTCAGGAAAAAACTGGTGAAAACCCACTTGAAAATCTTGGTGAAAAACAATGCCCAAACCCCCAAATTTATAGGCTCAGAAAAACTAGCCGTTGGGGTCTGTCAGGCCTGTCGGTCGACCGACTAACGGTCATATTTCAGACTGTTGTGCCATCGGTCGACCGGTCGGTCGACCGAGCCAGGATACAGAGAGCAAGTCTCTCTGTCTGGTCGGCCGCCCGGTCGACCGAGGCCTTTCCAGAGAGCAGAGCTCTCTGGACGGTCGACCGGGTCGGTCGGCCGGCCCTCCTGCCAGAACTGGCGTGCACGTCCGTGCACGTCGGTCGACCGACTGAAGCCAGGTCAGAAAACTGTTAAGGGAATTAAAACTTGGTCTTTTTGGCTCTAACAAAATCCCATAAATTTACAGAAAATCTACAAAAATAGTTTTAACACTTTACTTTGATAAACAAACATGCTTGTACAAAATCAAGACATGTTACAAAAGATTTGGACTATTTTTGTAATATGGAAAAATTGGCTTAAATGAAAAACAGTATTTTCCAAACTTGATTTTTCCAAACTTTGTTTTTCCAAAACAACTCCAAATACAAAAACAAGATATTTAAACAACTTTTAAAGCATAGTGTGTATGGATATGATCCACTACACAAACATGGTGAAATATCTATGTTTTTGACATTAAGCTCTAAACATGGTTTTGGATAAAAGATATGTAAACTTGAAAACCAAAATCCAAACATGTATTTTAATCTTTTGTAAAAATAAAACTATCAAGAGTGTGTGTGTGTGTGTATATGTACTTGAGCAATCCACCAACTAGTCTATCTTGTACATTTTACCTAAAACAAAATCTTCTAAAAACAAACCTAGACACAAGTCTTCATCTTCTTGAGGTCTTCACTTGAAGCCTTCTTGACTTGGTCCAAACACCGTGCTAGCTCCAAAACTTGACTTCAAATCCTTTGTTGAAGCTATGCACCTACTAAGATCTTGATCATAAATCTGTCACTAATTAAACACAAGATCATTAGTAAACATAACTACATGAGTTGATCATCATCAAAACTAGAGTGATGGGCCTTCGGGCCAACAGATACTTTCATGGAGGAATGAGAGCAAGCTTGTACAGAAGATGACACCGGTGTAGGTGATCTTTTCTTCCATTGTTATTTGAATCGAATCCAAGTTTCTTTTTCTTCTTTACTCTTGTTTTCGTATACTTTCCTCTTCTATGTTTGTGGATCCAAATGAAACCGATAGCCTCGAAGTTGCCTTCCCCTTTCAAGTGCCGTTGATGGCTTATGGTAATGGATATCCATTTCTATGGTAGTGTAGCTTGCCCCTTCAATTCATAGTACGGGAATGGCCAAGATCCTATTTGTCATACTTCGCTCGCCTTCAAGTAAAGGTACATCGTCGATACGGATCAAAGGTAAGCAGGCGCCGAAGAGGTAAGTAACTTTTTTAGGTTTTAGTTTTCTTTTGTTTTAATTTTAGTGTAAATTACCAACACCACAATCTTCCAAATCTCTTTCACTCTTTTTCAACTTCTTTGTACATATCCACTTCCATTTTCTTCACCTTCTCTATCCACCACTTTCTCCTAACTTAACTTTAACTCTTTTTCATTTTCTTTTAAAGAACTAAAAGATGATCTTTAACCATTCTTTGTAACTTAAAAGAGTACTTGCTAAAAAAGCTTCCATCGCTAGTCTCTCCTTGTGGATCACGACCCGCATAGCCACTTGCTATAGCAGTAGCATTGAGCACCTTGCACTATTGTTATAAAAGTTCTGAAATTCTGTATTCTTGTGTGCATGTCCAACCTCAATCAAATTTTGGCGCCGTTGCCGGGGAGGGATGGTAAGTTATTCTCTTTTTAGATTTACATTTTTAGTTAACTTTCTTCTTTGTTCTTGGTGTACATGTTCAACAAGAAATTTTTGCTGCAGTGAACATATAAGTGGCCCTGGACTCTGCTCAAGAAAGCAGAGCCAGAAGCCCTCAGATTTGCTACATTTCTGTGGCAATCTGAGTAAACTACTAACCTGTATTTTCTGCAGGTTGGCTGAATTACAAAGTTTAATATCTATAGCTATTTATTTCCTTATTTGACTCACTGTATATCCATTTCTAACACAACAGTAAAAGGTTGATTGTAAATGCAAAAAATAATTTAGACTTTGCATTTAGGCATGTGTCTATTTCATTACATTTTCTATTTACTGTTGAAGAGTGCTGGAGCCAAGGTATGTGTGCATAGCATTTAGTATAAAGTCCATTCTTGTATGAAATATTGCTTGAGTGTTACTTTTTTTCTATATACTTATACACTGCACTAAATTGATTTAAGGGCTTGTCCTATAAACAAGATAAAGTGGGAAAGTTATTACCCTCCCTTAGCCAACAAATAATCTCTTCACTCACTAACCCAAACCTAACTAAAACTGAGTAGACATTGGCCCTAGGTACATCTCGGACTCAAATAGGAGACAGACCTAAGGGGGAAGTTAATTTGAATTTGACTCTTGCCAAATCAGTGAGTAAGGTTGGGGATTGAGGGGTGAAACCCCGAAGGCTGGTTATTTGGCTTAATTAGGCTCGTCGCTTTTGCGCAGATACCTCCACCAATCATGCCCCTACATGGCCGATTAACTTATGGTCAGATTCAGCATATACCCCCCGTAGACGGTCTAACCAGTTAGGAGTCGTCTAGGTCTAAGGTTTACCCTAACTTAGGTTAGATTTTTTCTTTTTATTTATTAGCTTTTTTGTTTGTTTTTCTTTGTTTGACATTTCCTGTGTGATATGGCTTATAACAATAATTTTTCTAATTTTAAGGGTAATCCATATTACACCCCGACCTCTTTTTTAGATATTACCAACCCGGCATATCATAACTTTAACCAACCTAGTGTGTCAGATTGGTCTTATCCGAATCAATATAACCCATGCCCCTAATCTTATGACCATAATTTTTAAAATAATTTCAACTTTTCACAGAGTCAATGGGGATTTACCTCCCCCGAATCTAATTTTCAACCAACTTGTCCTCCTTACCCATCTTGTCCACAATATTTCTAAGATTCATACTCAATTTCACCAGTTCAAAATAGAAAACCATCAATCTTGAAAATAAGTATACGTGAGTCTAAGCAACAATCACAACATCTGACGGACTCACAATTTCACCACAAATTTCAAAACAAAACTTCATCTTTTCAAGTCCAATCGCAACAAAACGATGAACCAATCAACTATGAAAAGATGCTTGAAGCCATAACTTAGGCTCAAATCGCTTGTAATCATGACATAGATATGATGGTCCAAACTCTCCATTCTCACTGTTTGACCATTTCTGATATCGCTAACCATTCTGTAGAGCCGAAGAATCATGTTGTTTTGGAAAACAAGATTCCATTTCAGCACAACCATTTGAACTTGCCCAAACTCCAAATTTTAAAAATGACATTGACAGTATGGTAAGTTATCCCTTTCTTGAAATTGAACTTGAGAATGAATATGACTGAACCCCAACTTGGTGATTCAATTCTACTTCCTGATTCAATAATGACTCCGGTGTCTTCACCTGATTTCAATTTTTTTTCCAGAGTCAACATTGAATCATGTGCCAATTCACCATGAAATTGAATCGCCCATCTTTGATGATCATCATTGAACTTGACAAATTTCATACTTTTGAAAGTCTCATTGACAAATTGGCAAGTTCTCATTTCTACGAAATTGAACTCAATGAGAAATGTGACCTAGATTCTCAAATTTGTGATCCAGTTCAAATTCCTGAATCAATATTGACTCATATTTTGTTACCCAACTTGAGTGATATTTTAGAGTTAGTTTCGATTCCCACATCAGTCATTCTTGAACTTGAATCACCAACGTTAAGTCACATTTTGTTGTTTGAAAATGAATGTGGACTTGAGTTTCAACTTCTTGATTTGGACCCACTTCCTGAACCAATATCGACTCCTGAACCTTTACTTGACTTAAGTCACTTTCCTGAGTTGGTATTAGTTTCCATACTTTCTAAGTCAAAATCAATCATTCCATCTTTTCACACTCCATTTTGGGACAAGGGTGTTGATAAAATTGACTCCGAAATTAATTATGAAATTTGGAAATTAGATGGGGTAAAATATTTAATAAAAATCATTCATGTATACATCATTTTAGTGGGTTATATTAGAGAGATTTCTGGTGGGTTCCTCCAAACTCCACGCAAAATTAGATCGAGCCACATTTCGTGGACCATTCAGACCACCATGGAACCACTTCCTTAAGATAATATTTTCCTTTCCTTTCTTCTTTTTTCATGTATCTATGCATTAATTATACATTGAGGACAATGCATTAGATAGGTTTGGGGGAGGGTTCTAATATAACTTAGGTTTTTCTTTTTATTTAAAAAAAGAAAAAAAGGATTAACATTTTCTTTACTTTTATAAACTTTTTGAAAATAGAAATAATATTTTGACATAATTTTTTGTAAGAAATTAAGTCAATTTTAAGGAATAAGAAAATAAAATTAGGATTTCTTATACTTGGTCAAAATAAGATTATTTATTTGATTTTTAGAGTTAGGAAGATAATTATCAAAGTAATTTAGTCTTGATCTTTGCCTTGATGAAATATGCGCACTTTATACACTTACACACTTAGGGTTAAAAACAAAGATTCTTATGCCTTATATATATATATATAATATATATATATATATATATATATATATAATATATATATATATATATATAAAAATAAACAAAATCTAATTATTGATTAGCTAGGTGCTTTGGCCTAAGCAAGCCTTGGTATTTATGCAAACGATGATTAGATAAGTTTGAAAAAAAAGAGAGAAATATATATATATATATATATATATATATATATATATATATATATATATATATAATATATATATATATATATATATATATATATATATATATATCTATAAAAATTTCTCTGATTAAGCTGGGTATTTGTGCCTCATAAATCATAAGTATTCACGCCTAAAAGCGATTCATATAATAAAATCCTTAATTTTGTGGCCTTATTTGCTTGAGTCCTTAAGTTCTTGGGGTTTTTCTCACCCGGTGCCCTAAGACTGTTTGGTTTGGGAGTCACCGATTAAAGGCTCGTTACATGGGGAGATTAGAAAGCCTAACAGAATTAAGGAATAATGTCACCAAAAATAAATAAATAAATAAATAAATAAATAAGACATAAGAGTTAGAGTTAAAGAACCCTTAGTCAAAACTTCACGGTCACGAAAGTATATATGACTTAAGGTAAAGTAATAGACTAGATGAGAAGTATAATTTGACTCTTTACTTTGATTGATAACAAATTTTTGAATAGAGACTAAGTTTAGGAATGAAAAATTTCATTTTCCTATAACTTATAGATTACTTAAATCTTGCAATAATATTTCAAACAATTTTCTTTCAAAATGTGTTTTCAAAATACTAACATTTTTTCTCTTTATTTATAGATTTTGTGGGTGCAATCCACTGAAAACCCTCACGAGATAAAACTCGTCCTCTAGGGTTAACCTAGAGGTTTAACGGCTTGTTGCACATACTCCGTGCAATCGCGTGACCTTCGAAAGTGGTCTAATAATATTTAGTTTAGTTTTGTTGTTTTGCTCGAGGACGAGCAAAAGATAGGTATAGGGGTGTGATCGGTCGCTGATATTGCATAATTACTATTATATTCTCGTACTTATTATTTAATAAACTCTGCTTTTAATCCTAATTATTATTTAATTTATATACAGGCCCATGACTAAAGGAAAGGAAAGAGGAACGAGCCCAAAGCCCATCAAAATTCTGATTTAATTCAGAAATAATTCGAACTCAGAAAATCAGGACAGATCAGAGAAAATCAGAGAAGTTGAAAATCAGTTAAAACAAATCTTCGAAAATCAATCAGTTAAAGCCAAAGATCAAAGGTCGTTTCGTCACAATTCTAGACATAAACAGAAAATCCAGCTGAAGATAAAGTCAGATCGCGAAACCAGGAGCCGCCACCCCCCGGGTGTGGCTACCTGGCCTCACTCGGGCCATGAAAACGTGGTCAAAGCTGCATTTTCGCGGCATAGTTAAGGTTGTTGGGGGAGTGTTTGCTCTCCCTATCTTCGTACGCTCTCCTCTGTTTGGTTTTCTCTATAAATACTAGGTTTTTCAGAGCGTACAAAGAACGACCAAGTAGAGAGTAGAACTTATGCTAATTTGTAATTTGTAACTTAGGTTTTTTTTATTTTCTTTTATGTAATTTTTATTTTCTTTATGTAACTGAGAGGAGAGGATACTTTCATGGAGGAATGAGAGCAAGCTTGTACTGAAGGTGACACCGGTGTAAGTGATCTTTTCTTCCATTATTATTTGAATCCAATCGAAGTTTCTTTTTCTTCTTTACTCTTATTTTCATGTACTTCCCTCTTCTGTGTTTGTGGAGCCAAATGAAACCGATAGCCTTGAAGTTGCCTTGCCCTTGCAAGTGCCGTTGATGGCTTATGGTGATGGATATCCATTTCTATGGTAGTGTAGCTTGCCCCTTTAATCATAGTATAATATGGGAATGGCCAAGATCCTATTTGTCATACTTCACTCGCCTTCAAGCAAAGGTACATCGTCGATACGGGTCAAAGGTAAGTAGGCGCCGAAGAGGTTAGTAACTTTTTTAGGTTTTAGTTTTCTTTTCTTTTAATTTTAGTGTAAATTACCAACACCACAATCTTCCAAATCTCTTTCACTCTTTTTCCAACTTCTTTGTACATATCCACTTCCATTTTCTTCACCATCTCTATCTACCACTTTCTTCTTAACTTAACTTTAACTCTTTTTCATTTTCTTTTAAAGAACTAAAAGAAGATCTTTAACCATTCTTTGTAACTTAAAAGAGTACTTGCTAAAAAAAAATTCATCGCTAGTCCCTCCTTATAGATCACGACCCGCCCGCATAGCCACTTGCTATAGCGGTAGATTGAGCACCTTGTACTATTGTTATAAAAGTTCTGAAATTCTGTATTCTTGTGTGCAGGTCTAACCTCAATCAGTTGCATTTTAAGTTATTCAGTAATATTAATTAGCACCATCTGATATTTTATTCGCCTCCCTACCAGTGTCTCACATCACTGATAGTCTATACTAGAGCTTGCACTCTGGTAGAACTCACTCAGATCTGATATATGAGTATCAGTATCCAAACAAATGAGAGACCAAATATCACACGTTCTTAATATTATCATTGTTTGGTTATTAAGTCCTAATTATTCATCTGATCCATATGTTCACTTATGAATAAGATGAGTTATTATTTAAAAACTGATGGGAGATCAACGAATCATGTTTATAATGGGTCCTGTGCGTACCCAGGGCAACGACCTCAAGAGCATCCAATACTGAGTCAGAACCGACCGCTAAGTCATAACGGTCTTATTTGTATGCCCTAGATGGATAGAATTTGGATCAAGGGTGCCAGTACACCTTAGCAAAACACCCAGTGCACCTCAGGTAGAATCGAAGTTTCAGTTGTACAACATTTGACCATTATAAATACGTACACATATTGATTCCATCAGTTTCTCCCATCCCGGTGTAAGTTGAACATGCTATTATAAATTGTTTAGTGTAATGATTAGAGTGTATTTACAGTAATCTAATATCCATGATTAGCCATCTACGAGGATCAACATGAGTACAGTATCAGGAGTATAATATTAAGAGTCTCTCTGCTTCAGGGTTTAGGAATACAGGAGTTAAGGAGTACCAGATGTCTGGTAAACATATAATAATCATGTCAAGTCCCCAAAAATGTGAGTCATGAGTCAGGTGATAACATCCAGGTGTCCGATGTTAAGTGATAGCATGTCAAGTATCAGGTATCAAGTAATTAACAGGTCGGTGTCAGGTGAATTGAATACAAGGTCACAACATCATATGTCAGGCAATCATCCAGTCGTGTGACATGATTCAGGAAAATAATATAGTTAAATATTACAAACTCTTCACAACCAGCAACCGGAGAATTAAATAAACTATCAAGTAAGCATATGGTAAGTAAGCAAGTGAACATCCAAGCAGAGCTAAGTAGTGTTGTGAACAAGATCAACGAATAGTGTTTAATCACCAAAGCGCTCAGTGGAACTCAGGAACGACTCGGCTTAAGATGCGAGTCTAAAATCTGGCAGAGTTTCACCTAAGCTTGTTTAGTTGCAAAATGCTGAGCGCTAAGCTGCCTTTCCAGGCATAGTTAGAAAGTCCAGAGGACTTTAATAAACCTCAGAGAGGTTAAGTCCAGAGGTTGTAGTATGGAACCGCATAGCGGTTAAGCCGGAGGCTGAATAAGTACCTGCAGGAGATGTTAGTACTACATAGCATGGATAAAAGAATGTAATAATTGCAATCAGAGCCACAACACTGTACTCCTAAGCTGAGTGAGAGAACCACCCTATCCGGTTACCACGAACTCCCAGAGGGAGGGGAAGACGGCGGCATTGGCCATTTGCCTATTGGTAACCCGCGGGGCAGTCTCTCGAGACAACGCGACCCAAGAGGGAAAGTTTGTATTAAGGGTCTCCTGCAACCTGCACCACCGGCAGTCCAAAAACATGCATATATAAATATTGCCTATACCAATATAACCATTTGCCGCAGATATATGACAGCACCCACAATACAAACACAGATACACTGATACAATAGTTGCCCACAATATGAACATACCACCTATACACATATACAAGCACAAATACACAAATACAATCAATCACCCATAACATAATAACGACCATAATTTTTCAATT
The DNA here is from genome assembly GCA_038442645.1 of Agave tequilana. Classification (NCBI taxonomy): domain Eukaryota; kingdom Viridiplantae; phylum Streptophyta; class Magnoliopsida; order Asparagales; family Asparagaceae; genus Agave; species Agave tequilana. Next base: position 195,681 of record JAVJIF010002357.1, on the reverse strand, counting down.
CCATAATACCCAAAACACTGAATGTATTCTCCCAACATAAAGTGAAGCACTCGCTTAAGGTCACACGACACTGGGAAATCCGCAAATACATGTATGCCACTAATATATTAATGTATATATATATATATATATATATATATATATATATATATATATATATATATAATATATATATATATATATATATATATATATAAGAGAGGGAGGAGAGAAAGGAAAGAGAAACAAGTGAGAGAGACTGAGTCAAAGAGAGGGGAGAGATAAGGTAAAGTAAAGATAGAGAGATAGAGAATAAAGGAGAGTGAAAAGAGGGGGGCTATTGCCCCTTGCTATTCACGGCAGGTCCCCTGGCCTGGTCGTGGCCCTGGCAGGGCTGGCCGCGCTGGCCCTGGTGGCCGCCGGCCAGGGTTGGCCAGCCCAGGCCCAAGAGGAGAAGGGAAGGGAAGTGGAAGTGGTGGTAGTAGTTTTGGGGATTTTAAAGAGGATGAGATGATGATGGTGATTTTGATGGAGGAGGTGGAAGTTGGGAGAGAGAGAAGAAGAGATGGAGGAGAGGGGAAGTAGGGGAGATGGATGGTGGTGCCGGGGGGTCATCGTTGGTCGTGGGCTTGTCGGAGAGAGGTGGTGGATGTGGTAGAGGAAGTGGTGATGCTGGTGGTGGAGGTGAAGAAGAAGATGGTGGAGATGGAGGGTGGAGTGGGTGTTGATGGTGGTGTAGATGACTGGATCTTGGGGTGGTGGTGGCGCGCCGGCCGTGGAAGCTCGCCGGAGGTGGAGATGGCCAGTTATAGAGAGGGAGAGAGATTAAATGGAGGAGTGAAGGAGAGAGATAAAGAGTAAGAATAGAAAGAGAATTTGAGAGACGAGGGGAGAAAGAGAGAGGAATTAGGAGGAGGAGGGGGCCGGGCTCAGTGCGCGTCGCCAGCCAGAGGGAGGAAGAAGGAAGAAAAGAAAAAAAAGAAAGAAGAAAGGGAGAAATATGAAGGAGAGATATTTTTGAGGGTTAGGTTTGTGTGGTGGAGAAAAGGGAGAAAAAGAAAAAGAAAAGGAGAGGAAAAGGAGTGGAGGAGAAAAAAGAGGAAAGGAAGAAAAAAGAAAATATGCAGATAAAACTCTGGATCCGAGAAAATACCAAAAACACCAGAAATGCTGAAAAAATAGAGTAATTCAGAACGATCTCCAAAAATTCTCAAAATTAACAAATATTATTCTAAGGACCATGGTGAAATCAGATTTTAAAAATTCAATCTTTTTTCAAATTAAAAATTCTAGAATCGACCAATGACACTGGTAGACACCAAATCCGGTCAAGTTTTGATAAATTCAGAAAAAATTTCAAAAATATATTAAAGTAGAAAATGTGATTCTAAGAAAAATATATGAAAACGAATTTAGAAATTCAACTCCATTTGTAAATTAAAAACCTAAAATCGACAGTAATACCGGTCGACTCCAATTTGAAGATCTTACAAAATAATTCAAAAAAATCCAGAAATTCATGAAACTCTAAATATTGGCAAACGATGTTTGAAACTGAAATCGGTTAAATCTGACTATACAAAGATCAAATCGAGTAATATAGTAGGATTGAGTTCTTAATTCAGACTAGGGCTAACTCCGAGTCCGCGAATCTGAATCCAATGCAAAACAATCACATAAATAATCATAAAAGAAAAATAAATACGGGAAGTAAATCGAATATTATGATTGAAAAATCTGAATACATATTTAAGTACATATTCCGGGAATGCACTGTTACACTATCTACTTATTAATTCAATGCCCGTTTTTTATATGAAAATGTCCATTTTATAGTTTAGTATATTTGTCTTCTAGATGAAACTATCTATCTTTAGGACGAATTATCTATCATTTAAATCAGTAATTTTGCCTTTCCTATTGAACTGTCAACTTTAGTTTGATATGTATGTTTTTCATAAGAAATTGCCGATCCGTTGTTCTCAAACTACTGTGAACACTTCTTAGGAATTTTGTTGCAACAAAGAAATGAAATAAATAAAATCTCATAAGAAAAAGAAATAGTTGAATTTAAGAAGATAACGGGAACTAGGAATCTGATGAGGAAACGTTCCTAATATGTAAATTCTTGCGGCTCAAACCATTTCAAATTATTACTCTAATTTCTTCATCTAAAATATAAGCATTTTTCAATATATTCTCTGATGTATCAAATAGAAAATTTTGCTATTTTTATTTCGCAAACTAAATCACGTGAAAAGAAAGGGTAGACAAAGTATGATGCGTCCACAACAAAAGTAGACACTTAATTCGTAAGATAGGCATAACGTAGGTCCATGATCAGTCATCCCAGTATAAAATATTGTTTCAGAAAGTCTCACCAAATTTCATACTTTATGAGACTTTTATACAAGAGAGTTCCATAAAATAGTAAAGATGAACAAAACTGGACTGCAAGTGCACGGTTTTCCTTTGTCGTCCTTTCTCCATGTCTTTCTCCATGTGAGGCTCAAGGTGCCCGAGTCGCGTTAGCAGTCCTTGCCTCACTTATAGAAGGGGAAAATGGAGGTTACGAAATTCTTTACATCCCGTTTTGTCTTTATGTCTGGTGGCAGGGGGATAAAGACGGAAATAAATCAATCAGACGAGGGTTTTCAGCACTAAGTGCACTGAAGGTTTTTTGGAATTTCTGCGATTTTCGAGGTTGGAACATTTTCGCCGATCTTTAAAGTGAACAGGGTTTGTGGATGGAACATTTGGTCAAATGGCCTTCTCTAGTCCTCCTGCAGCCCAATGGAGTGCTTGTGTCTTAAATTTCTCTGGGACGAAGACCAGGATCACAACTTTGAAGGTCTATGTCGCGTTATTATTTTGTTATCTTAATTTAATCTCTTGGTTACCAGAAAAAGAGAGAGCTAATCAGAGTGTACTCGAGCTAAAGCTAGCTCTCGAGTCTCAGCACCCCATTAACTTTACATGGCGCATATTGAGAGTTGTTTTGCGTCGAATGACTTGGTGGATGTCAATGTTCTAGAACAGTTTCAGCAATAAGGAATATAGAAAGGTAATGAGTGATTCCCCGAAAAAATAAAGAGATAAAGAAAGGTGTGAATGCTTAGCAACAAAACCAAGTGGTGGCAGCTAGGGATGGACATTTACTTATGAGTGGCGGGCGTTGGGGACATGAGTTCGGCGCATAGATTCCCGGCAAGATTGTGTGAAGAATAAGGAAATGGGATGGGTTTTGGGCTTTCTTTCGAAGTGATTGAAATGTCAAAGCCTTCTCTCAATGATGTGTCTCATTGGTCCCCCACAGTTGTCCTCTTGATAGGGCTGAATCGGTTAGAGTTCCAAGCTATCCATCTGCCGCATGCGGATATTTCATTCTCCGACGTCAATCACTGGGCAGACTTGAGTTTGCTCTCCAATGGTCATCAGTTCAAACCCGACTTCAAGCCTGACGAAATGATGATCGAGAGATTGACAAGGATTTCTCAACAAAAGGCAATTGATAGAATGAGCTCCATCCATCCAAATTGACAGAATGAACTCCATCCGAAAAAATAAAGAGATAAAGAAAGGTGTTGAATGCTTAGCAACAAAACCAAGTGGTGGCAACTAGGGATGGACATTTACTTATGAGTGGCGGGCGTTTGGGGACATGAGTTCGGCGCATAGATTCCCGACAAGATTGTGTGAAGAATAAGGAAATGGGATGGGTTTTGGGCTTTCTTTCGAAGTGATTGAAATGTCAAAGCCTTCTCTCAATGATGTGCCTCATTGGTCCCCCACAGTTGTCCCCTTGATAGGGCTGAATCGGTTAGAGTTTCAAGCTATCCATCTGCCGCATGCGGATATTTCATTCTCCGACGTCAATCACTGGGCAGACTTGAGTTTGCTCTCCAATGGTCATCAGTTCAAACCCGACTTCAAGCCTGACGAAATGATGATCGAGAGATTGACAAGGATTTCTCAACAAAAGGCAATTGATAGAATGAGCTCCATCCATCCAAATTGACAGAATGAACTCCATCCAAATAAAACAGGGTTTAAATAATTAAATCCATTTATGTGGGCACACCAACTCACCAAGTCTGTATCAAACCCTAGCAACTTGTCTTGTGAGAAGATGCATTGGCTAGCTATTCTGATGGAACCCTCGTAGAAGGACTGGGGCACTATCTCAACAGATTAACTTTTTAGTTGAAGTTGCTCAAATTTTTATATACTCAAAACAATCTTCATGTCTAACCGATGTGGGACTATTTGTTCGATCCAAATCCTAACAATCTAATCTTAATGGAGCCGTGTTATTGCTTTGTAAATCTTTGGAAGGAATCTATGTTTTTCTAGAGATCAATCATTTTAACATACTATATGTTATCCACTATCGTACTTTTGGTTTTTAATTAAGTTTACCTGCCAACTTGAGGTGCTTATGGGCCTTATGGCTGAGTACAGTTTCAATATTCGGAGACCACCGCATGTTCTGAGATTGTTTATTCTGTGGAGTACAAGTTATTTTCCAACACATGGATATTGCACTATTATTATTATTGATCGGAGATTCTCAACAAGGGCGGGTCTTCGTTGGGCACAATCTTAAGCCTATGGAGCATAGTTCTATGCCATTATTCACACAAGCCACCAAGCCCTCCATGGATCATCATTCACCAAATAAATAAAAACATTCATCTCCAAATCAATAATAAAATTAGCTATAGAGTACTGAGTACCTACGATTTTCTGTTATGACGAAATTGTGGAGATACGGAGATCCCCACCGACGACCTCAAGCACGACATGAGATCGATTACCTCGAGCACACAAGATGAATATTAAAAGATATAAGAAGAAGAACACATAACTTAACGTGGTTCGACCCAAATTTGACTTACATCCACAGGGAGAGAACTTGAGAGAGCTTTATTAATAAACTTGATACAAAGAGATCTAACATTTCTCTTGATGACACAAGAGTATTCATCTTCCCTTTGAATTTACACTTAGATTACAAGAGTATACCTTCTCTCTATGTACCTTCAGCTTGTTTCTCTCTTTCATAACTTTTTAGGGCCTCTTGACATTTTAGGGTCTTACATTGTTATTCATTACAACTTTATTCTCCTATTCTGTTCCACCTAAATCTTAGGTTACAACTCTTTATTTATACAATTTTACAATACAACTCCTATTCGGACTATAAGATGATCTTGGTCATTGGATACTTATAGAATCTTGATCAATCCTATTAGGAGTTGATCTCTTTGATTTAGAAGAATTTTACACCCTTTAATCTTTAGAAACAAATCTTCATTGAATAGAAATTGAATCCTATTCATACTCCTCCTGAAAAGAAAACTTGCAATTGTCTGAAAAGGAAACTGTTTCAGCTTGATTTGCTTCTTCTGCTTCAAGTTATCGTCTTTTCCAACTCAATTGAATTTTCTTAGACCATCATCTCCTCTTGAAAAATAAGACAAAATTCTAGCAATCTACACCTTGACTTGCTTTTCAAGACTTTAGCAAAATAACTTGAGATTTTAAATTACTATCTTAGTTCTTTCCTTGATTGTAACCATGTAGTGAAGCTTTTAACCTTGTCCCTTCTCCCCGGGGGCTTTGGCGGATTCACCGCCATGCCTTAGGCCATCTCGGGCCTTACTTGATTGCATCTTTTCTTTAGTCGTCCTACAACACTTAGACCCGTTGCAATTTTTCTTGAAGCTCCACCTCGAAGTGAGCTCCCTTCAAACTTTTCATTGAAACTCCTTGATCTAATTTCATTCCATTAGCTTGCATTGCATCACCGTCGCCACCAAAAAATTTCGCTTTATGACGTCTTCCCGGCCATGAGGCCCTGCCGGTTTTGAGGCAATCCACCTTTTATTATGCCATGGTCTTATCAACTTTGTACAAATATTGTCAAGGACTTGTCGTGCCATGGTGTTCCACTGATCACTTGGTGATGGTCTACCTTCCCTCGATATTTTAACTTTGAGACTTACCATCTTCACATAATTGTCATAGTCTTATCGGGCCTTCCTGCCACACTCTGTCATGGTCTTCCTTCCATCAACCAGAGTTACCATATACTACTGTATTGATATTTGTCAGATCTATTGTCTTGCTATTTATGATTTTCAATTCTGATAGATCCCACCATACCTGCAATAATCTCACCGTGTTACGACTAGTCCGTAAAAACTTTGACCGTAATCTCTGTCGATTCCTTTAACTGATCTGTACAGAACCGATCTGTACAGAACCTGTTGGCCCAAAGGTTACAATCATCAATTTTGCGTTTTGATGATAATAAAGCATATGTAGTTATTTAATAATAATCAAATTCAAGTGTTTTAAGTTTGTTTTAGGGTTCAAGAAGATCTAACAGATTTCTTCCTCTAAAGGAAGGTGTGATGGCTCAAGGGTACTCAAGTAACGGGATTGAACTCAAAGCACTCAACATCGCTATCAAAGAAGCCCGTTTAAAGATTCTTATGGTCGATTAGAACCTTGTAAGAATCTAGTTTGTTAAAGAGTAGAATAAAGATTTGATGCTCAAAGATATACACACACAAAATGCACATTTTTGAAAGTATAGTTATTTTGTATTGGTGTTTTGACATGTTTGGTTTTGATACATGATTCCACATTTTCTCAAAATTTATATCTCAGTTTTAAAACTTGTATCTATTTGCTATATATGTCTTTCCCTTCAAAACCGAAACAAAATTATTTAAATTTTTTTATTTTCAAAACAGACCTTTGGTTCAGGTTTTGGCCTAGGTTTGTCGACCGGGCGGTCGACCGTGCCTATTACAGGCTAGATCAGGACAGCGCGGTCGACCGAACCTCTGGCAGAGGGGTGTGCATGTTGGTGCACATTCCGGTCGACCGACCAATCAACTGATCCCCCTTGCGGTTGACCGATAAGTCGACCGACTATAATGACTTTGGTCATGGGTTAAAACTGGTTGACCAAGCGGTCGACCAAGCACCAACGGTCAGATTTTTTAAACTGAGCCGGTCGACCGATAGAAACGGCCAGATTACAAATTCTGTCTTTTTAAATATATTTTTAAAACGTGGTGATTTGAATTTTAAGGGTCAAAATTTTCCCTTTATGACCTGGTAAACTATTCTAAATGTGTTTTTCTACAGCATATATAAAGGGCCATTGTGATTGAATTAACGCTACAACAAATTCTCTTGAAAATTAAGTTTTGCTTTCAAAGTTTTCTTATGCTTTCAATTTTAAAGTTTTTTAATTGAGTTTTCTGCTCTTATATTCTCTCTATTCTGATTTTCACTCTCACATACATCCTTGACTTTCAAATCTACTTTTTACTCTATAGGGATTTGTAAGAAAGTTGTAAGAGAGTGTTTGTGATCTCTTGATCACCAAGAGCTTGTAATCTCAATTGGCTTTGTGCTACTCTGGTGTAGATGATTGAATTGGGAAGTGGGAACTCAGAGTGGTTGTAATTCCTTGTTGTAAGATCCCTTTGTGGAAGATCTATTAGTGGATAGTGAAATCCTTCACTGTGATGAAGCCGGGGACATAGAGCAGTGGCTCGAACCTCGAAATAAATCTTTCTTGTATGTGATTGCCTAATTGTCTCTATTTCATTTGTTTGTTTATTATTCATTCATTTTTGTCGATCAATATTCATCTCAATAAGATAGCAATTGAGCACCTCAACTCTTATCTAAAAGAATCACAAGGAGAAGTTCAAAGCCCTTCACGGGGAAATCCGGCTTCAATTCTTGTTTTGAATTATCGGTTTGCATTATTCATTATAAATTGTTTAGAATTTGCATTTGATTAGCTTTACACCTATTCACTCCCCCCTCTAGGTATATTTTCAATTGGTATCAGAGCATTAGTTTTAGAGTTTGGCTTAACCACCTTAGAGAGATCATATTTGCTAATCACTTCATTAACATCTTCATTCTCATCCACTATAGTAAAAATGGCTGAAGGTGTTACGACACCTCCTAAGTTAGATGGCCTTAGCTTTCCTAAATGGAAGGTTAAGATGACAGTGATTTTGCAATCACTAAGAAGCCGAGTTGTAAAGGCGGTGACTAAACCCTTTAGTGTACCAGCTGATGATGAAGACACTTAATCCGACATTGCCACCAAGGAATTTCATTCCAATACAAAGGCACACTATTCATTGCTTCAAGCCTTGAACGATGATGACATAGCTAGGGTCATTCATTATAAATCTGCCTATGAGATTTGGTCACACTTAGTGGTCACTCACGAGGGAACATCACAAGTCAAGAGGGCTAAAATTGATCTCTTGCGTTCTCAGTATGTGAATTTCACTATGCATGAACATGATTCCATTAATGATATGGTTACAAAATTTACTAAAATCAATAATGATCTTGCTTCTTTAGGTGACGCCATTGACAATGATCAAAAAGTAAGTAAGATCATTCGTGCACTTTCACCCTCATGGGAAGTCAAGGCTACTGCATTGAAGGAGTTAAATGACAAAGAAGAGATGGGGCTCATCAGTCTTATCAGCAACCTTAAGACTAATGAAATAGAGAAGAAGGCTAGAGAAGAAACTGAGCCGTCAAAGAAAAAGACGATTGCCTTCAAATTTATTCCCACCATCTCCGACGATGATGATGAAGAAGATGATGATGAAGATCATTCCCTCCTTGTGAAAAATATAAGGAGGATGTACAACAAGCCCAAGTTCTACAATAGAAGATGATGGCAAGGAAAGGAGGACAAGAAAATTATTTGCTTCAACTGTCGGAAACCCGAACATATCATTGTTGAATGTCTGAAAATAAAAAATAAGCCATTTACCTCAAACAAGCCATATAAGAATAAAGCTCTCAAAGCAATATGGGATTCGAAAAGTGAATCCAAAAATGAGGTGGACATAACAAACGTGTGTTGTATGGCAAATGATAACACACTTAAGGTAACCTCTGAACCATCTCTTGATGAATGTAAATTAACTATAGATGAATTAGGAGATGCATTTAAGAACTTTCAAATAATTAAGATTTTCTAAAGAAGAAATACCTAAAAATGAAAAAAGAAAATGAAACTCTTCAAAATAAAATTATCACTCTTTCTAAAGAAAATGATGCTTTATCTTCCACTCTCATATCTGCTCAAAGCGATTTTGATGCATACAAGATTTCATGTAAAGAAAAGTTTTCTATGATTGATAAAAACTAAAATCAATACTTTGGAAAATGTTTTAAAGAAATGTAAGTTTGATAAGGCTAGATTAGAGGCCATATTTTCTAAAAAAATCCTTCAAAGAAACATACACATGCTCACACTTCTAAATCACAACACATTCATGCTCACAAACATGCCACACACACTAAGCATGTTCATGTTTCATATGCTCATCATACATATCACGCATTTATGTATGGTAGAGTATATTCATGCACCTATTGTAGCTGAAATGGTCACTTAGCTAAATTTTCTTTTGATCATTTAAATGCTTCTAATAATCATATTTGGACTCGAAGTACTAACGTCTAGGATCTAAGAAAATATGGGTGACAAAATCAACGACTTTATTATTTAATGTAGGTATACACAAAGGCTCCAAGACGTAGGGACCGGTGATATCTTGATAGCGCTTGCTTAAGGCACATGACTTGGGATATCAATAATTTTGCAACCCTATCAGGCATCATGAAGGTGGCACCGTCACCTTCAGAGATGACTCAAAGGGTAACATTATTCGTATGAGTAACATTAAAATTGGCTTATCCTCATTGATTGAAAATGTTATTTTAGTTGATGGTCTCAAGCATAATCTCTTGAGTATTAGTCAACTTTATGATCGAGGTTTTAAAGTTAGTTTTGATTATTTGTCTTGCAATGTTTTAGATAGTAAAATCAATGCATGCATTCTTTCCGAATTTCGTGAAAATAATGTATATATTATTGATATGTTAAATTTGAATTACAATGCTACATGTTTAAATGCTTTTAATGAGGATTCTTAGTTATGGCATAGAAGATTAGACTATGTCTCTTTTGATCATCTATCTAGAATAAACTTTAAGGAATTTGTGAAGGGTATTCCTTACTTGAAGTTTGAAAAGGACCGCATTTGTGATGCGTGCTAACTTGAAAAACAAACCAAGTCCTCTTTTTAAACCAATCAATCATGACATCTAGACTATTAGAGTTGATCTACATGAATTTATTTGGTCCTCCTAAAATCAAGAGTTTAAATGAAAACTATTTTGTTTTTGTTTTGGTTGATGATTTTTCTCGTTTTACATGAATTTTCTTTTTAAAACACAAAGATGAAACTTTTTCGTATTTCTGTATTTTTAGAAAAAGGGTTGAAAAAGAAAAAGGTTTTTCGATTTTGCGCATAAGAAGTGATAGAGGTGGTGAATTCATTAACCATTTTTTTATCACTTATTATGAAGAAAATGAAATTAGGCATGAATTATATAGTCGTAGAACTCCACAACAAAATGGAGTCGTTGAAAAGAAGAATCGTACTCTTCAAGAAATGGTTAGGACAATGATTAGTGATACAGACTCCCTCAATATTTATAGGTCGAGGCCGTAAACACTTCATGTTACATATCAAATAGAATTTATTTGTAAAAATACTTTTCAAAACTTCTTTTGAAATTTACTATTTGAGAAAGCCTCATGTTTCTTACTTTAGAGTTTTTGGATGTAAATATTTTATTTTAAACACTAAAGATAACTTAGGAAAATTTGATGCCAAATCTTTTGAAGCTATTTTTGTTGATTATTCTAATACTAGCAAGGTTTATAGAATCTTCAATAAATCTTCTTTGACTATTGAAGAAACTATGCATGTTGAGTTTGAAGAATCTAATATTTTTGTTAAGAATGTTGTAGAGATTGATTTTTTAGGTGAAGACATGGTGAAAATAACCTTGAAGGACTTACCCATCTAAGAAGATAAGCCAAATCTTGATGAACAAGGTAAAGTTCAAGAGGTTGAAGTGGCACCAACACAACCGCTTCCAAAAGATTGAAGATATGTCACAAGTCATCCCAAGAACTCATCATAGGTGATGTATCAAAAGGGTAGCTACTCGCGCCAAACTCCATGATTTTTGTGGCAATTTTGCTTTTATTTCTCATATAGAACCAAAGAACATCCTCGAAGCTAAGAGCGACTCATATTAGTTGCTTACTATGCAAAAAGAGCTCAATTAATTTGAGCGCAATCAAGTTTGGCACCTTACTCTAGACCCCATGATAGACCAACCATTGGTACTAAATGGATTTTTAGGAACAAGTTGGATGAGTCGGATAATTGAATACAAATAAAAGCAGTGAGAATTACCGTCTAGATTTGGGCTAACGGGTCGTGTCCACGAGGAGGAATGCGATGAAAACTTTTCGGTATTTTTGTTTAGAAAGAAAAGAATGGTGTTGATTTTTTTTTATATATTGAAAAAAGAGAATGGAGAGAAGGGAAGTGATTTAAAGAAAAATTTAAAACTTAGAAAAGGCTTTGGAGAAGATGATCTTTTAGAAAATGATTTGAGAGTGTTTTGGCTGTGATTAAAACAGATCCGGGCTCACTAATCTTCTACTCAACTACTTACTTATCTCAAGAACACTTTGGTGCATCACTTTTATCATAAGCAAAAAATTTTGGTTTCTTTTAATGTTCAAGTAAAACAAATAAGATGATTTTAGTTTAAATCTTAAGGTCTTTCTTAACACAACATTAAAAATAGAATGTTAAACCATCAAGCACGAAAAAAGCAAATATGGAATAAAAATGATTTAAAAATATTTGTGCTTTGAATGTCTAAGTTTAAAAGAGAAACATCCTCATGTGCTTTTAAGAACAAAGTTCAACTCAGACATTATTATGATTCAAGAAAATTGCAAAATGGACAAGAGAAAGGAGGTAGGAGAGATTGATTATTGAGCCCAGAAGATAGTTTAGTTACTCATGATAAAAAGAAAATAAATAAGAGAATGAAAATCAAACATAAACATACCAAATTGAGTCGAGTTGAATAAGCAAGTTGAATCTCCTTTGATTGTCACTTCAAAGATGAATTATACACTCAAATCCACTCTTCTCTCTTTGCTGGTCTAAACTGAAAAATAAAGATGAGATACAGCTTCTCAGAACTATCTAACAATACTCCTTAAACCCTAAATATGAACAAGAATTTTAATCCTATTCTTCGCTACTCTCTTCTCTGTAGAATACAGTATTTATAGGGAAAAATCAAATAGGAGAGGGCGTACGAAGATAGGGGAGCAAACGCTCCCCCAACAAACGCAAACAAGCCACGAAAACGCTGCTTTGGCTGCATTTCGTGGCCATGGTGTGGCCAGATGGCCACACCTGGTTGGTGGCACTCCCCGGTTTGGTGATATATCCTTATCTCTTGCTGGTTTTCCCATTTCAGATCCTGAATTTGACGAAATGACCTTTGATCTTTGGCTTTAACCAATTGATTTGGGAAGATTCATTTTAACCGATTTTCAACCTCTCTGATTTGCCATGATCTGCACTGCTTTCTAAATTCGAATTAATTCTAAATTAAATCAGAATTTGATGGGATTTTGGGCTCATTTCTCTTCCCTTTCCTTTTGCAATGGGTCTGCATTTTATAAAGAAAAAATAAGACTTATTAATATGATTTATTAGATAATAAACATGGTAATGTGACAATATATATGCAATATATGTGATTGATCACACTCCCACACTTATCTTTTGCTCGCCCTCGAGCAAAACATCAAAACTAATCCTAATCAATTATTAGATCACTTCGTAGGTCACTCGATTGTACTGAGCATGTGCAATAAGCCGTTAAACCTCTACGTTACCCCTAGAGGACGAGTTTTGTCTCGTGGGGGTTTCAGTGGATTGCACCCATAAAATCCATAAAGAAAGAGAAAATTTGTTAGTATTTCCAAAACGCATTTTGAGAAGATAGAAAATATTTGAGGTATTGTTGTAAGAGTTCAAGTAATCTATAAGTTATAGGAAAATTGAACTTTTTATTCCTAGACTTAGTCCCTATTCAAAAACATGTCATCAATCAAAATAATGAGTCAAATTATATTTCTCATCTAATCTATTACTTTACCCTAGTTCATATACACTTTCGTGACCGTGAAGTTTTGACTATGAGTTCTTTAACATTAACTCTTATGCCTTATTTTTTATTTTGGTGGTATTTATTCCTCAATTCCATTAGGCTTTCTAATCTGCCCATGTAACGAGTCTTTAGTCGGCGACACCCAAACCGGACAGTCTTAGGGCACCTGGTGAGAAAACACCCCTAAGGACTTAAACACTCGAGCAAATAAGGCCACGAAACTAAGAGTTTTTATTTATAAAATGTACCCCTTTTAGGCATAAATACTTATACTTCATGATGCACAAATACTCAGCTTAATCAGAGGATTTATATATATATATTTCAAACTTATCTAATCATCTTTTACATAAATACCAAGGCTTTCTTAGGCCAAAGCACCTAGCTAATCAATAATTAGATTTGTTTATTTTCATAGACACACACACATATTTTTTAGAAGGTATAAGAATTTTTATTTTTGAACCCTAAGTGTATACGTGTATAAAGTGTGCATATTTCTTCAAGGTAAAGATCAAGACTATATTACTTTCACCAATTTTCTTTCTAACCCTGAAAATCAAACAACTCATCTTATTTCGACCAAGTATAAGAAATCCTAATTATGATTTTTCTATTTTTTAAAATTAACTTAATTTTTTAAAAAAATATATCAAAATATTGTTCTTTTCTTTCAAAAAGTTATATATATATATATATATATATATATATATATATATATATATATATATATATATATATATATATATTAGTTATATTAGTCATGTTAGAGCTTTCCCCACACTTATATCATGCATTGTCCCCAATGTATGAAAGAAATTTATAGATGCATGAAATGGAATGTAAAGAGGAAAGTTATCGATACACTGGGTCGAAAAGACCCATAACCGTTTCATTTACCTGCATCGATTCCAAGAAAGATTTAAGGCGTTGACCATTTACCTTAAAGTCATTTCTATTCTTGGTGTCACTGATCTCTATAGTACCGTGTGAAAACAAGATTTTTACAACGAATGGCCCAGTCCATCTTAATTTTAATTTTCCTGGAAAAAGATGAAGCCTAAAATTATAGAGTAAGACCTTTTGTCCAGGGACAAAGGTTTTTCTTATGATGTGTTTATCATGAAAATTCTTAACTCTTTCTTTAGTGATCTTAGCATTTTCATAGGCCTCATTTCTCAACTCCTCTAATTCAGAAATTTGTAATTTCTGAAGGTCATCGGCCTTAGTCAAGTCGAAATTTAACTGCTTGATTGCCTATAAGGCCCGATGCTCTAACTCAACGGGTAGGTGGTAAGCCTTCCCAAAGACTAACCTATAAGGAGACATCCCTAGAATCGTCTTGAAAGCAGTCCTGTAGGCCCATAGGGCATCTACAAGTTTGGTGGACCAATTTTTCAGTTTTAGTTCACTATTTTTTTCAAAATAAGCTTGATTTGTCTATTGGAACCTCAACCTGCCCGCTGGTCTGAGGATGATAAAGTGTGGACAACTTGTGAGTTATGGTATACTTTCGCATAAGAGCTTCAAAGGATCTATTGCAAAAGTGAGTACCATTATCACTGATGATAGCACAAGGGGTTCCGAAGCGTGAGAAAATGTTCTCTTTCAAAAACTTTATGACAACTTTGTTATCATTAGTTCTACTAGGAATGGCTTCTACCCACTTGGACACATAGTTCACAACAACCAATATGTATTGGTTTCCAAATGAATTAGGAAATGGGCCCATAAAGTCGATGCCCCAAACATCAAAGAGTCTATTTCTAGAATTGGGCTAAGGGGCATCATATCTCGTTTTGAGATCCTTCCTACCATCTGGCATCTAAGGCACATCTTGCAAAATTCATAAGCATCTTTGAATAAAGTGGGCCAATAGAACCCACTTTGCAGCACCTTTTCAGCAGTCTTGCAGGGACCAAAGTGTCCACCACATGCAAGTTCATGACAGAAAGATAAAACACTCTTAATCTCTTCATTGGGAATGCATCTCCTAATAATTTGATCAGAACAGTACTTAAAAAGATACGGTTTCTCCCAAAAGAAATATCGGACTTGAGATAAGAACTGGTATATATCATTTTTAGACCAATGAGATGGAGTTTGATTTGTGACTAAGTAATTCACTATATCAGCAAATCAAGGTTCCCTAAAGATAGCTAAGAGATTTTCATCAGGAAAGACCTCATTTATGGGCAATTCGTTGCATGGAGAGTTTAGGATTCTCGAGAGATGGTCAGCAACGACATTTTCTATGCCTTTCTTATCTCAAATTTCGAGATCGAATTCTTGAAGAAGGAGGATCCAACGAATGAGTCGGGCCTTGGCATCCTTCTTCATCATGAGGTACCTAAGCGCAGAATAATCAGTGAAAATTGTGATTTTAGACCCTAGTAGATGAGTATGATATTTCTCTAAGACAAACACTACTGCCAAGAATTCCTTCTCAGTAGTAGTGCAGTTCATTTGAGCATCATTGAGAGTCCTACTAGAGTAGTAAATCACGTAATGCTTGTTATCAATGCACTATCCTAGGACAGCGCCTATTGCAAAATCAGAAGCGTCGCACATGATTTCAAACGGTTTAGACCAATCCGGTGCAGATATGATTGGTGCAGAAATAAGCTCTTTCTTAAGCTTCTCCTAAGAATTCATATATTCAGCATTGAAAGTAAAGGACTCATTCTTAGCTAACAGATTAGTCAAGGTTCTAACAATCTTGCTAAAATTCTTGATAAATCTTTGATAGAAACCGCCGTGTCCTAAGAAGGATCGAATATCCTTCACGCATTTGGACATGGGAAGCTTAGAAACAACCTCAATTTTGGCTCTATCCACTTCAATTCCTTTCTTAGAGATTTCATGACCCAAGACAATTTCATGTCTTACCATGAAGTGGCGTTTCTCCCAGTTCAGTGTCAGATTTTTCCTAGCACAACGTTGTAGGACGAGTTCTAAATGGTGAAGACATTGAGTGAATGAATCTCCGTAGTTGGAGAAATCATCCATGAAGATTTCTAAGAATCGTTCCACCATATCAGAGAAAAGACTCAACATGCAACGTTGAAACATTGCTGGGGCATTGCACAAGCCGAAAGGCATTCGACGATAAGTAAATGTCCCAAATGGACATGTGAACGTTGTCTTTTCTTGATCCTCAGGAGCAATAGAAATCTAATTATACCCCGAGTAACCATCCAAGAAACAATAATACTCGTGGCCAGCCAATCGTTCAAGCATTTGATCAATGAAGGGGAGCGAAAAATGGTCCTTACGAGTTGCTGCATTAAGCTTCCTATAGTTAATGCAAACTCGAATCTTCGTGGGAAGTTGAGTTTGGACCAACTCTTTGTTCTCGTTTTTCACTACGCTGAAACTGGATTTCTTTGAAACCGCGTGGACAGGACTGACCCATTGGTCTATCCGAAATGTGATAGATTATCCCATTATCTAAGAGTTTCACAATTTCAGCATGAACAGCCTCTTACAATATAGGGTTTAACCTACGTTGCGGGTCTCTTTTTAGTTTCGCGTCTTCATTGAGATGAATGCGATGTTAAACTATGGTTAGACTCAATCCTTTATATCAGTTATAGTACAACCAATGGCTTCACTATGTTTTCTCAGAATTGCTTGAAGATCTTCTTCTTCCCTGTCATTTAAATGGGAGGCAATAATGACAGGAAAGGTCTCTTTTTCGCCCAGATAAACGTACTTGAGATGCGCAGGTAAGGCTTTCAATTCTAAGGAAGGGGAAGGCTTACTGGAAGGATGAGTCAAATTTATTGGCTCCACATTTGGTGAAATAGGGCTCGAGGCCTAATTCACAGTAGACTTGACAACCTGATCAAGATTAAAGTCGTCAAACTCTAACTTGAAGTCACACTCAGTTTCTAGTCCAATTCTTTCCTGTGCTCACTTGTGAAGTTCTCAATGAGGTTAACTTCAAATGTTTGATCCCCAACATCACGGGGTTGTTTTCCTAGATTGAAGACATTGACTTCTCTAGTCATGTCTCTAAAGGTTAACCTCATGGACCCATTCCTATAATTGATAATGGCATTGACATTAGTAAGGAATGATTTCCTTAAGATAACATGAGTTTGAGCCCTAGGATTGGACACAGGTTGTGTCTCTAGAACTTGAAATCAACAGGGTAGATAAACTCTCCGACCCGAATAAGGACATCATTAATTTTCCCCTTGGGAACTTTCATAGAACGATCAGCCAGTTGGATAGTGACTCGAGTTGGACTAAGATCACCCAACCTGAGTTGTTGATAAACAGAGAATGGGAGCAAGTTGATACTTGCCCCCAAGTCAAGAAGTGCACAACTAATCTTAGCTTGTCCTATGGTGCAGGCAATGGTGACACAACCCAGATCCTTATACTTGACAGGGATCGGACCTGACAGTAGATCACTAATGTTAGTGGCTAAAAAGACTTTCTTGGGTACATTAGTCTTTCTCTTCTTGGTACATATTTCGTTAAGAAATTTTGCATAAGATGAGACTTGTTGGATGGTATCAAGAAGTGGCACATTTATCTTCACTTGATTGAAGATCTCAATTGTCTTAGCCATGTTTGAATTTTGCTTGTTGTTTTTCAGCTTCTTAGGAAATGGTACTATAGGCTAGCGCACCTGACTGGTTGACTTATCTGTTTCAGATTAGTCAGATTTGGACGAACTGGGACTAGATGATGTGGATGCTTGAGTGTAGTTGTGCTGAATGGGTTTAGATGATGTTGACACTTGATTATCAACTTTCTTTCCCGACCTCAATGTATGAACAACATTACAGTGATTCAACAATTGATCCTCAACCAAATGAGCTTGTTGAGAATTCGTAGGATTCATTATTGGCTGACTGGAAGGTATTTGCCTCTCATTTTGTGAATTGGCTAATTGGCTTATTTGAACCTCTAGCCTTTGTATAGTTTGCATGAGAAAATCTTGATTCTTCATGTACCTTTCCATATTTCTCTCAAAGTTAGTCATTCTCCTTTCTAGTTGAGGATTCTAGAAGGAAGATTGTGGAGCTTGATTGGAAAAGTTTTATTGATAGTTTGAAAAATTGGGCAGATGGTTGGGAGAATTATGATGGTAATTGAAAAAGTTGGGTTGATGATTAGAAAAATTATTGGAATAATGAAAGTGGCTTGCATGGTTTGACCGTGAGTGGTCATTGTTGTTTTGGCTCCATGAGAAATTCGGGTGATTTCTCCAGCCAGGATGTTACGTTCGTGTGTAAGGATTATTGTTCGGCCTTGAAAAGCCCGCATTCATCGGTTCAAGATATTGTTGCTAAGCTTGAAACACAGGACACTTCTCAAACACATGATTCATGACTTGACAGTAAGTACAGTCCGGAGTTGAAAATTGGTTTGGGCTGACTTGATTGACTGGACTTAGTTCCTTAGTTTCTAAAGTTTCCAGTCTTCTAATTAGGTTAGCTAACTTAGCCTCGTTAGCTATGGATGATTCAATTGAATAGAGACCTCCTTTTGAAGAGATGGAGTTTGAATTCCTAGAGTTTTCACTAGTTGGTTCCCGTTGGATGGTCTTTTTAGCTAGATCCTCATATATATCTCATCCTTCATTCTCATCCTTCTATAAGAATCCCCCTTGGCACATGGTTTCTAAGAGGGTCTTGATAGAGTAGTCTAAACAATCATAAAGAATTTGGCATTGTCACCATTTCTCTATTCCATGATAAGGACATTGGATAAGGAGGTCTTTGAAGCGTTCAAAGTACCTCCAAAATAGTTCACTAGGCTCTTACTTGAATTGCATGATGTTCTTCCTAATGAGAGCGGTCTCATGAATTGGATAAAATTTTTTCAAGAAGACCTTGATGAAACAATCACAGGATGTGAAAGAGCCAGCCGCTAAGCTGTAAAGCCATTTCTTGACTAAGTCCTTAAGAGCAAATGGGATAAATCTCAAAATAATAGCATCATCTACAAGGTGTGAGATTTTCTTCATTAAGTATACTTCCTTAAACTCTCTTATGAAGAAATAAGCATCTTCAGACTCTAAACCATGAAACTTGGAGAGTGTGTTGATGAATTGAGGCTTGAGCTCAAAATTGTATTCACCAACCGATGGAAGTTAGATGCAAGATGAAAGTGAAGTTCTAATGGGATAGAACCTATTCTGCAAAGATGTCGGTTGAGCCATAACCGGATCTGGTCTTGATTCAAACTTAGGAGGTGATGTGTTTCTAATTAACCTAGATGAATTAGGGTCTCTTGACCACACTTGCATACACGAACACAATTACAAACAAGTTCACCAATAGTCAACAAGAGGAAACAACCAAGCCTAGTCTAACGTAACCTTGTGATTGAAGCTTAAACCTGCACACAAATACAGAATTTTAGAACTAAAAAATAGAGATGTGCAAGTGCTCAAATTCTAACACATTTCCCCCTTAGGATAATCTCCTAATTGAGTCCGAGATGTCCCTAGGGCCAACGTCTACTCATTTTTAGTTAGGCTCGGGTTAGTGAGTGCTTGAAATCTGATTTTTGGGCCAAGGAAGGGTGATTAAATCCCCACCTTATCTTGTTATGAGGTTGTGCCCTTAAGATTAGTTTGTGCAAGTGTACAAGATATGTAAACAAGATTCACTCAAAGCGATGTAAATCAACCAAGAGATGAGTCCTATTCTAAATGCAATGCGAACGTACCTTGCTCCAGCACTCTTCAACAGTAAAGTAAATGAATTGAAAAGACACGTGCCTAAAATGCAAACGTCTAATCAATTTTTTTAACTTTTTCAATAAATGTTTTACTGTTGGTTTATTAGCAGGCTTCTGGTGATGGCATATAAGAAATAAAGTTTGCAGAAAACTATTATTTTGCAAAGCAAGCAGCCCTGCAAAAAGCCCGTTAGTAGTGAACTCTTCCTTGCTGCGGAAACGCGGCTAGAGCCGAGCAAACGCGACAATTCAGAGGGTACTTGTCTCTGCTTTCTAGAGCAGAGGCCCAAGACCACTTATATGTTACTGCAATCTTTTTTCTTGCTTTTCCTGCCCTGTAACCTGCAACAGAGAAGAAAAATTCATTTTAGTTCAAAAATTCAATAAAAACTGTTACCCTCCCCGGCAACGGCGCCAAAAATTTGATTGAAGCTTAAACCTGCACACAAATACAGAATTTTAGAACTTAAAAAAAGAGATGTGTAAGTGCTCAATTCTACCGCGATAGCAAGTGGCTATGCGGGTCGTGATCCACAAGGAGGGTTAGCGATAGAAGCGTTCAAGGTTTGTATTGAAATTTTTGTGAAGAAAAACGAAGGTTCTTCTTTGTTTTTAGAAATGAAAAAGAAAAGGAGTTAGGTTAAAGTTAAAAAGGCGATAGATGGAGAAGATGGAGAAAAATGGAGAATGACTATTTACAAAGAAATGAAAAGGAGTGATGAAAGAAATCGTATTGGTGATCTAAACTAAGAAATAAAAGAAAAGAAAGAAGATTAAAGAAGTACTTACCTAGTTTGTTTGATGACTTACCTAGAACCCTTGCATGTTCTACCTTACTTCGGAGGCGTTCAACGCATAAACCATAGGATCGAGCTCAGTCCCCATTCGCATTATATCATCAAGACGAACAAGCATGAAGTGATACGGATCTTGAGGAGGAGAACGTCATAATGAATTATCGTTGGCACTCACACATACATTGTTATACTTATGCTTCTGGATTCACTTGCAAGCTCATCAAAACCAAAAGAGGTAAAGTAGAAAGAAGAAGAAGAAAATGAAAGTAAAGAAGAACATAAAAAAATATTACCTTTTATTGCTTGAAACGATGGAAGAAAGGAGGAGGGTACATCGGTGTCACTCTCAACATAAGCCTCTCTCTCTTACTTACATGAATCTCAATCTAACCTAAGTTTACATACAAATTAAAATTACATAAAAAGAAAATAAAAACCTAAACTACAAAGAATGAAAACTGGACTAAATCCTATCTCTGCATGATCGCCCATTTTTCGTGCAAATCCTGCCCTTTTATAGGTTAAAACCCAACCTACAGGAGAGGATAAAGATAGGGGGAGCAAACGCTCCCCCTAACTCCATAACAGAGCCGCAGAAACGCGACTTTGGCTGCATTTTCGCGGCCAGGGTGTAGCCTGGTGGCCACACCCTGTTGGTGGAGCTTCCCGGCTTCTCTTTCTGGCTTTATCTTCAGTTGGATTTGCAGTTTAAGTCCGGGATTTTGACGAAATGGACTTTGATCTTTGCTTCAACCGATCGATTATGGGAGGATTCTTCTCAACCGGTTTTCAACCTCTCTGATTTTGCCCTGATTCACTGAGTTCGAATTAATTCTGATTTAATTCAGAATTTGGTGGGCTTTTGGGCTCATTTCTCTTCACTCTCCTTTAGGAATGGGCCTGCAAATAAATTAAACATTTAATTAGGAGAAAGCAGATTTTATTCTATAATAAGTGGGAGAATATGATAATAAATGTGCAATATTAGTGACCAATCACACCCCAATACCTATTTTTTGCTCGTCCTCGAGCAAAACAACTAAACTATACTAAGGATTATTAGACCACTTTCGCAGGTCACGCGATTGCACTGAGCATCTGCAATAAGTCGTTAATCCTCTAGGTTTTCCCTAGAGGACGAGTTTTGTCTCGTGAGGGTTTTCAGTGGATTACACCCACAAAATCCATAAAGAAAGAGAAACAAAGAGTTAGTATTTTTGAAAAGCATTTTGAAAGAGAAAAATATTTGAAATATAACTGTAAGATTTAAGTAATCTATAAGTTATAGGAAAACTGAATTTTTCATTCCTAAACTTAGTCTCTATTCAAAAATTTGTTATCAATCAAAGTAAGGAGTCAAATTGTGCTTCTCATTTAGTCTATTACTTTACCCTAAGTCATATGCACCTTGTGACTGTGAAAATTTTGACTAAGGGTTCATTAACTCTAACTCTTATGCCTTATTTATTTATATATATATATTTTTGTGGTATTATTCCTTAGTTCTATTAGGCTTTCTAATCTGCCCATGTAACGAGCCTTTAATCGATGACTCCCAAACCAAATGGTCTTAGGGCACCAAGTGAGAAAACACCCCAAGGACTTAAGGACTCGAGCAAATAAGGCCACAAAACTAAGGATTTTATTATTTGAACCCCTTTTAGGTGTGAATACTTTTGCTTTATTAGGCACAAATACCCAGCTTAATCAGAGAATTTTCATATATATATATATTTTTCAAACTTATCTAATCATCTTTCGCATAAATACTAAGTCTTGCTTAGGCCAAAGCACCTAGCTAATCAATAATTAGATTCGTTCATCTTTCATAGATATTTCTTTTTTATATAAGGCATAAGAATCTTTGTTTTTGAACCCTAAGTATGTAAGTGTATGAAGTGTGCATATTTCATTAAGGTAAAGATCAAGACTAAATTACTTTGACAAATTATCTTCCTAACCCTAAAAATCAAACAAATAATCTTATTTTGACCAAGTATAAAAAATCCTAATTTGGATTTTCCTATTCCTTAAAATTGACTTAATTTCTTACAAAAAATATGTCAAAATATTGTTTCTATTTTCAAAAAGTTTTTAAAAGTAAAGAAAATGTTAAAAACAATTATTTTAATAAAAAGAAAAACCTAAGTTATGTTAGAACCCTCCCCCACACCTATCTCATGCATTGTCCTCAATGTATGAATTAATGCATGGATGCATGAAAAAGAAGAAAGGGAAGGAAAATGTTACCTTAAGGTGGTGGTTCCGGTGGTGGTCTGATTGGTCCACGAAATGCGGCCCAATCGACTTTTCGTGGGGTTCGGAGGAACCCACCAGAAATTTCTCTAATATAACCCACTAAAATGATATATGCATGAATGATTTTTATTAAATATTTGACCCCATCTAATTTCCAAATTCCATAATTAATTTTGGAGTCAAATTTGTCAACCGCCTCGTCCCAAAATGGATTGTGAAAGGATAGAATGATTGACTTGGACTCAGGAAGTACAGGAACTAATACCGACTCAGGAAGGTGACTTAAGTCAAGTAAAGGTTCAGGAGTCGAAATTGGTTCAGGAAGTGGGTCTAAGTCAAGAAGTTGAAACTCAAGTCCACATTTATTTTTCAACAATGGAATGTGACTTAATATTGGTGATTCAAGTTCAAGAATGATAGGTGTGGTAATCAAAACTGACTCTAAAATATTACTCAAGTCGGGTAACAAAATAGGAGTCAATATTGATTCGAGAATTTGAACTGGATCACAGATATGAGAATCTAGGTCACAAAATGAGAACTTGCCAATCTGTCAATAGGACTTTCAAAAGTATAAAATTGGTCAAGTTCAATATGATCATCAAAGATAGGTGATTCAATTTCATGATGAATTGGCACAGGATCCAATGTTGACTCGGGAAAGAGATTGAAATCAGGTGAAGACACCAGAGTCATTATTGAATTAGGAAGTAGAATTGAATCACTAAGTTGAGATTCATGATCATATTCATTTTCAAGTTCAATTTCAGGAAAGGGATAACTTGCCAAACTGTCAATATCATTTTCAAAATTTGGAGTTTGGGCAAGTTCAAATGATTGTTCTGAAATGGAACCTTGATTTCCAGAACAACTTGACTCTTCGGCTCTAACAGAATGGTTAGTTACATCAGAACTGGTCAAACGGTGGGAACGTAGAGATTAGACCATCATATCTATATCACGATTACGAGCGTTTTGAGCTTGAGTCATGGCTTCAAGCATCTCTTCATAATTGATAGGTTCATTGTTTTGATGAAAAGATGAAGTGTTGTCTTGGAATTGGTGGTGAAATTGTGAGTCCATCAGATTTTGTGATTTTTGTTTGGACTCACGCATACTCATTTTCAAAATTGATGGTTTTCTATTTGGACTGGTGGAATTGAGTATGAATCGTGGAAATATTGTGGACTAGGTGGATTAGGAGGACAAGTTGGTTGAAAATTAGACTCGGGGGAGGTGAATCCCCATTGACTCTGTGAAGAGTTGAAATTATCATGGAAATTACGGTTATAAGATTGGGGGCATGGGTTATATTGATTCGAATAAGACCAATCTGGCACACTAGGTTGGTTAAAGTTATGATATGCCGAGTTGGTAATATCCGAAAAAGAGGTCGGTGTGTAATATGGATTACTATTAAAATTGAAAAAATTGTTATTATAAGCCATATCACACAATAGAATACAAACACAGAAAAAAAAACAAACAAATAAGCAAAAAAATAAAAAGAAAAAAATTCTAAACTAAGTTAGGGTAGACCTATGACCTAGACGACTCCTAACTGGTTAGACTGTCCACGGGAGGTGTAATGCAGACTTTGACCACAAGCTAATCAGCCAGGTCAGGCAAGATTGGTGGGAGGTTATCCGTCAAAGATGTTCCTTAATTAAATAACCACCAACCTTCGGGCTTTCGGCCCTTAATCCCTTTCCTAGACACTGATTTGGCAGGAGTCAAATTCCAACACCTTTCCCCCTTAGGATAATCTCCTAATTGAGTCCAAGATGTCCCTAGGGCCAACGTCTACTCATTTTTAGTTAGGCTCGGGTTAGTGAGTGCTTGGAATCTGATTTTTGGGCCAAGGAAGGGTGATTAAATCCCCACCTTATCTTGTTATGAGGTTGTGCCCTTAAGATTAGTTTGTGCAAGTGTACAAGATATGTAAACAAGATTCACTCAAAGCGATGTAAATCAACCAAGAGATGAGTCCTATTCTAAATGCAATGCGAACGTACCTTACTCCAGCACTCTTCAACAGTAAAGTAAATGAATTGAAAAGACACGTGCCTAAAATGCAAACGTCTAATCAATTTTTTTAACTTTTTCAATAAATGTTTTACTGTTGGTTTATTAGCAGGCTTCTGGTGATGGCATATAAGAAATAAAGTTTGCAGAAAATATTATTTTGCAAAGCAAGCAGCCCTGCAAAAAGCCCGTTAGTAGTGAACTCTTCCTTGCTGCGGAAACGCGGCTAGAGCCGAGCAAACGCGGCAATTCAGAGGGTACTTGGTCTCTGCTTTCTAGAGAAGAGGTCCAAGACCACTTATATGTTACTGCATTCTTTTTCTTGCTTTTCCTGCCCTGTAACCTGCAACAGAGAAGAAAAATTCGTTTTAGTTCAAAAATTCAATAAAAACCGTTACCCTCCCCGGCAACGGCGCCAAAAATTTGATTGAAGCTTAAACCTGCACACAAATACAGAATTTTAGAACTTAAAAAAAGAGATGTGCAAGTGCTCAATTCTACCGCGATAGCAAGTGGCTATGCGGGTCGTGATCCACAAGGAGGGTTAGCGATAGAAGCGTTCAAGGTTTGTATTGAAATTTTTGTGAAGAAAAACGAAGGTTCTTCTTTGTTTTTAGAAATGAAAAAGAAAAAGAGTTAGGTTAAAGTTAAAAAGGCGATAGATGGAGAAGATGGAGAAAAATAGAGAATGACTATTTACAAAGAAATGGAAAAGGAGTGATGAAAGAAATCGTGTTGGTGATCTAAACTAAGAAATAAAAGAAAAGAAAGAAGATTAAAGAAGTACTTACCTAGTTTGTTTGATGACTTACCTAGAACCCTTGCATGTTCTACCTTACTTCGGAGGCGTTCAACGCATAAGCCATAGAATCGAGCTCAGTCCCCATTCGCATTATATCATCAAGACGAACAAGCATGAAGTGATACGGATCTTGAGGAGGAGAACGTCATAATGAATTATCGTTGGCACTCACAAAGACATTGTTATACTTATGCTTCTGGATTCACTTGCAAGCTCATCAAAACCAAAAGAGGTAAAGTAGAAAGAAGAAGAAGAAAATGAAAGTAAAGAAGAACATAAAAAAATATTACCTTTTATTGCTTGAAACGATGGAAGAAAGGAGGAGGGTACATCGGTGTCACTCTCAACATATGCATCTCTCTCTTACTTACATGAATCTCAATCTAACCTAAGTTTACATACAAATTAAAATTATATAAAAAGAAAATAAAAACCTAAACTACAAAGAATGAAAACTGGACTAAATCCTATCTCTGCATGATCGTCCATTTTCCGTGCAAATCCTGCCCTTTTATAGGCAAAAACCCAGCCTACAGGAGAGGATAAAGATAGGGGGAGCAAACGCTCCCCCTAACTCCATAACAGAGCCGCGAAAACGCAGCTTTGGCCGCATTTCCGCGGCCAGGGTATGGCCTGGTGGCCACACCCTGTTGGTGGAGCTTCCCGGCTTCTCTTTCTGGCTTTATCTTCAGTTGGATTTGCAGTTTAAGTCCGGCATTTTGACGAAATGGCCTTTGATCTTTGCTTCAACCGATCAATTCTGGGAGGATTCTTCTCAACCAGTTTTCAACCTCTCTGATTTTGCCCTGATTCATTGAGTTCGAATTAATTCTGATTTAATTCAGAATTTGGTTGGCTTTTGGGCTCATTTCTCTTCACTCTCCTTTAGGAATGGGCCTGCAAATAAATTAAACATTTAATTAGGAGAAAGCAGATTTTATTCTATAATAAGTGGGAGAATATGATAATAAATGTGCAATATTAGTGACCAATCACCTTGACCTAGACAATTCTTAACTAGTTGATTGTCCACAGGAGGTATAATGCAGACTTTGACCACAAGCTAATCACCCAGGTCAGGGCAAGATTGGTGGGAGGTATCCGCGCAAAAGCGACGAGCCTAATTAAACCAAACCATCAGCCTTCGGAGTTTCGCCCTCAGTCCCTTTCCTTAAACACTGATTTGGTAGGAGTCAAATTCTAACATCTTCCCCCTTAGGATAATCTCCCAACGTCTATCAGATTTTAACTTAGGCTTAGGTTGTGCATGCTTGGAGATGATTTGTAGGCTAAGGAAGGATAATGACTTCCCCACCTTATCTTGATTTGGGTTTTGCCCTTAAAATTGATTGTGTAAAGTGTGCAAGATATAGAAAAGTAACATTCACATGTAAATATCACCCAAGAATATTTCCTAAACTATATGCTATGCATACGTACCTTGTCTCCAGCTATCTTCAACAGTAATCGTAAAAGAAACGTAATTAGACAAATGCCTAGAATACAAGTCTAAAAGTATTTTAAGCAATTAGCAATCAATCAGATTACTGTTGGATTAAAAATAAGGAATGTGAATATCAGATATAACAGAATAATATAAAAAAATTATATTTTTGCAAAGCGATATGTCCTGCAAAAAAGAGCTTTTAGTAGTCAAAAAATTTCAAGCTTTTGCGTTGCAATTTCTTGAAATTCTGTTTTCTACTTTCGAGAGTAGGGGCACAGAATAACAAATCTTCTCCTGCAAAGCTTGAGTGCTAAATTTGATTCCTTAACATCCCTGAAAAAAAAAACACCAAACTTGTTAGAAAATAATTACACCGTTTCCTCCCTGGCAACGGCGCCAAAAATTGATTGCAAATAAAATCAATGAGAATTACCGTCTAGCTTTGGGCTAACGGGTCGTGTCCACGAGGAGGAATGTGATGAAAGCTTTTTGGTGTTTTTATTTAGAAAGCAAGGAATGGTGTTGGTATTTTTTTATATTTAAAAGAGAATGGAGAGAAGGGAAGTGATTTAAAGAAAATTTTAAAACTTGGAAAAGGATTTGGAGAAAATGATCTTTTAGAAAATGATTTGAGAGTGATTTGGATGTGATTAAAAAAGATCCAGGCTCACTAATCTTCTACTCAACTACTTACTTATCTCAAAAACACTTTGGTGCATCATAAGAAAAAAACCTTTAGTTTCTTTTAATGTTCAAGTAAAATAAATAAGATTGTTTTAGTTTAAATCTTAAGGTCTTTCTTAACACAACATTAAAAATAGAATGTTAAACTATCAAGCACAAAGAAGCAAGTGATTGGTAAAAACAAGGTATATGAAGTTCTTGCACAGGAATTAGGTAGAAAAGATAGGGTTTAGAGTTAACCTTTGGTTCTTGTTCACTTCAAATATGTAATTGATATACCTTGTCCAATCTTCGCTATAGCATATAGCTATACCGAGTCGAACCACAAGGAGAGCTAGCGTTAGAAGCGTTACGGTATGAGTGAGAAAAAGAAACGAGATCTCTTCTTTGTTAATTACACAATTGCAAGAAATGTACAAGAAATGGTGGATTGGTTCATTGTGGAAAAAGAAATTAAATTGTGGAAAAAGAAATGAAAAGAATGAAGTGTAATGTAAAGAAAAGAATGCTAGAAGAAAGTGTGTAAACTCTTTTGATAGAAAGATGCATGGCTAGCCTAACTACACCTCTTTGCTAACATACTAACTCTATGTTGATTGCAAGATTGCCTCATATTGAATCATAGGCAATTGAAGATAGCTTGCATGTTCAAGTGTGGTCTTCCTTCTTGAAGACTAGTGTTCCTTTTTAGTTAGTTAGCTTGATACCTCATCTTGAATCTTAGGTTCTCTTACTAGATGTTCATTGAGGAACTATAGGCTTGGTACTCAATTAGTGCTAGGGTTAGAAGAATCAAAAACTCTTTTGAACATTCATAGCTTAACTACAAAGTTAGCTTGAAGTACATGAGTTGATCTTGCTACACAAGTGACACATCCTTGGTGATCCATCCTTATGTTTCATCAAAGGCTCTTATAAGAGGCACATAATTCATATGGAGATCTAACAAGCCATTACCAAAGGATACAACCATACTTCATTGGAATTCACAAGAAACATAGAATTATGCAAGAATTGAAGTAGACAATCAACCAAGAGTTAGTAGTAGCTAGGTGAGTCTTAGCTAGCCATGCAACAAGAACTTAGCCCTCCATTAAACTAATAACAAAGCTACAATTCTCCATAGAAAGCAAAGATCTAAGCAATTAAACTAGAACTAGAATTAAATGCAAGAAATTAAAGCATATGAAAAGAAAGCATACTCAAGTCTTGCAAAGAGAAGATGAAAGCTCCATTGATGAATCCTTGATTCAAGAGTGTCACTCTCTTGATTACAAGCTCTCAAACTGAAATCTCTCTCTCAATTTGTCTAGAACTCAAGGAGGAAGGAGAAGAGAACTAAAAACCTAGAACAAAAATTACAACAAATCCCTAATTTTCTCTCTCTCTTCACTGTCTTCGCACACGAACCCTGGCCACCTATTTATAACAATCCATGAGAAGCCTCTAGATCCCTGGCCGTTACCACAAAATCCGGGACTCAACGGCCTAGATATTGTCGCGCCCGGGCGGCAAGGCGCGGCCGTTGAGAGTCTGTTAGCTAACAACTTTCTGTTACAGGGTTGTTACAAGTTGGTTAGCCACGTGGCCTTCTGAAATCTTTGTTAGGCGCGCGGATCTCAACTGATTTTGAATTCAAATCTTGGATTCTTTTGATTTAACCCCTTTAATTATCACTAATTAAAGTGATTCAAAGGCTTTTTCTCTTTAAGTGGTGGTCCTGCAAAATTAGAGAGAAAAGGGGTAAAAATCACATATTTATATATAAAATGCATGATATGAAGGCGATATAATATGCAAATATGTGTAACAATCACACCCCCATACCTAGCTTTTGCTCGTCCTCGAGCAAAATAAGAAAAGAAAAAGAAAGAAAAAGAAAATCCTAACTAATTTATTACACCACTTTCGTAGGTGACACGATTGCACTGAGCACGTGCAACAAGCCGTTAAACCTCTAGGTTACCTTAGAGGAGGAGTGTTGTCTCCTGAGGGTTTTCAGCGGATTACACCCACAAAATCCATAAAGAAAGAAGACAAATGTTAGTGTTTTGAAAAACGCATTTTGAATAAGAGACATGTTTTCGAACTATTTTTACAAAAATATAAGTGATCCTAGGTCATAAGTCCACCTATAATTATTCTTTCTTAAACTTAGTCTCCATGCAAGATCTTGTCTTCAATTAAGGTAAGAATTCAAAATTGGATTGAATATTTTATCTTTCATAAAACCTAGATAGTATGCACACCGTGCTCTGTGAAAATTTCTGGGATTTCAACTCTAACCATCAAGCCATTTATTTATTTATTTATTTTTCTTTTCTTTTTTTTTTCTTCCCTTAGTTTTCTTAGGCTTTCTAGTTCACCCATGTAGCGAGCCTATAACCGATGACTCCCAAACCAGATGGTTCTAGGGCACCAGATGAGAAAACATCCCTCGGGTTAAAGGACTCGAGTGAAAAAGGCCACAAAACTAAAGGGGATTATTTATAATCACCGTTAGGCGTGAATAATCATGCTTCTTGAGGCACAATTATCCAGCTTAATAAGTGAGATCACCGTTAGGCGTGAGTAATCATGCTTCTTGAGGCACAATTATCCAGCTTAATAAGTGATCTTTTATTTATATATATATATTTTTTTTTTTATTTATATGGCATTTTTGGTCTTTGTCTCCATCCCAAGAAATGTGTAAGTGTAAAGTGCATATTTATCTAAGGTAAAAATTCAAGATAAAAATGTCTCACCAATTTTACTTACTTAGCCTATAATTTCAAACAAGATCTATTATTTCAACTAAGTTTAAGATGTCATAATTAAGGCTTTCTTAATTCCTAAGATACATCTTAATTTTCTTAAAAATAGATCTAAACTTTGTCTCTTATTTCAAAAAGTTTTTATTTTTATTTATTTATATTTTTTTATTTTTTTTTTCTAAAAGAAAAGGTAAAATCTATAAAGAAAGTGGAAAATCTATAAGAAAGGTAAAAATCTAACAAATAAAGAAAATAAAAATCCTACAAAATCCTAAAAAAAATGAAAATCCTAAAAAGAAAGTGAAAAATCCTATGTTAGCATCTACCCCCCATACCTATCTCATGCATTGTCCCCAATGCATGCAAGATAAAATGTGATGCATGAAATAGGTAAAGGATAAGAATCATCCCCTCCGTCTCTTTGGACCAGCAGAGGTGCTTGGTCCAGCAGACTGTGTTCTCCTCAATGTCGCCTCCATCTCAGCTAATCTAGAAGATTGCTCCTCTACTTTCTTCCTAAGCCGCACTTGTCCCCTAAATATCTTCTTCATGCCCTGCCAAATGGTGGACATGAAGGCTCTTGGTTCTACTGGTGGGTCTTGTCTCCAGAATTGGGGCTCATCTACCTCCTCTAAACTCTCCTCCGAAGAGGAGTCCACATGAACGTTCTCAGGTTGGGCACGAGGTGACCAGAGTGCATGTAAACAACCAGTGTATGAACTCGTGGGTCTCTCAGCTATAACATACACGCGATCAAATGAGTCAAATACAGCATCCGGTATGAAATTTCTACAGAGACGTGTAATTAACACTGGATGAGAATATTTTGCACCTCGAGTGCGGGAGGAATTATCAAGTATGGCGTTGAAAATAGCCCTATTCAAACAGACTGTGTGTCTATTAGTCATTAAGTTATGAATGATTTGTAACACAGGCCTGTTGAAAGTTGTGGAATGATCAAGTCCAAAAACATTACGTTGGAGCAAACGTCCAATGCAGTGTACATTTCGAAATGTGGACTGGGCTTTGAGCCCACGGTCCTGCTCAGTGCAGCGGACCCCCATGAGAGGCATGTAATCAACTAGTGGTAAAGGGTCAGTGTAATGGGGATGAATGGGTATATCGGTGGTCTCAGCAATCAGTGGAATGGTGACAAAGATGTCACCAAATGGCATATGAACCGTGAATTGGTGAGTGTTATGATTAACTGATGCATGGTCCAATGAGTTGTAGAATGTTGTGACCAAATTAGGGCAATAATAGGCATCATTATCAATGTTATCATATACGAGGGAGTACCAATTCCACGCATGAATACGATCTAAAAATATATGCCCAAATCCCCCTTCATCATTGATCGAGTTTTCCTGCACACAAAATGTAGTATTTTAGTTTTAAGAATAGGATGTGCAAGTTCTCAATTCTAATCCGCTGTAGCAAGGCTATGCGGGTCGTGATCCTCAGGGAGGGACTGCGATGGAAGCGTTAAGTAAGTTTCTCTAAAGTTTTTATTTTTATTAGTTAAGTTAGAAAGGAAGTGGTATTTACAATGAATCGGAAAAGAAAGAATTGGGAGATAGTGATTTAATCTACAAAAATAAAATAAAAGAAAAGAAAAGAAAACTAACCTTGGTTGGAGAAAATATGTGAAAACCTAACACTTTCTACCTTATTTCGGAGGCGTTGAACGCATAAATCATGGGATCGATCTCAGTCCGCTGTTCGCATTAGATCATCAAGCCTTGGGCAAGTATGAATTGATACGCCTCGAGGAGGAGAACATCTCCATGGAATATCGTTGGCACCACCAAAATTTGTTATACTTGTGGTTCGGTAATCGCTTGCATGCTCATCAAAGATCAACAGAAATAAAGTAGAAAAGAAAAAGAGAACAAAAAGAAAAGTAAAGCAATGACATAAATAAAAATAAAAATTATCTTCATTACTTGAAACAATGGAGAAGAGAAGCATACATCAGTGTCACCCTCAACATAGCCATCTCCCTCTCTTGAAAATAAAAAGAAACCCTAATTACAAAACTAGAAGAAAGAAGAGAAACCCTAAAAATCCTAACTTTGGCCCTTTGCTGGACGCTGGACGCTTTCTGTGTTGCATCTGCAGGGGTATTTATAGGAGTTGGAAGATGTAGAGTCCTAGTACAACTCTCCCAAAAAATCTTAGCTCCAGACTTGTGGCACTTATCCATAGAAGTTCAAATCAAATCTGTCCTGCAATTTATTATCCTGTTGATCGCCAAATTGGCTTATCTACGGACTGAATTGGAAAGTTTGATCAACATAAGAGTTGTAGGGATTCAAGTCTTCTTTCTGGAGCATTTTGAATCATCGGATTTGCATATCTGTAGCAAAAGTTATGATCTGAATACTAAACATGTACAGTCTGAATCCGAATTTATCTTTAAACTCTTTCCTGCAAGCATTTAGGGTTGAATAGAAGTCTATCTTTCCCTCTTCTTTGTATTTGCAACTTTGGCCCTTATGTATTTGCACTTTTGACATTTGGTATTTGCACTTTTACACCTGGGCTTGGACTTGGACTTGGATATGGGCTTTTGGGCTTCATTAAGCTTTATTTCTTATAAAAATAAGAACTCGAGGCCTGCACACAATAAATCACAAAATATTAATAAATGTGCAGAATTAAATGAATAAATATGGAAATGTGATGGTAAATGTTATGATAAAAATGCATTTTTCACTACCAATCACACCCCCACACTTATTTTTTTGCTCGTCCTCGAGTAAAAACAAAGAAAAAGAAAAATTAATCTAACCTAACTCACTTTCGTAGGAATCACGGTTGCACTTAGCACGTGCAACAAGCCGTTAAACCTCTAGGTTACCCTAGAGGACGAGTTTTGTCTCGTGAGGGTTTTCAGCGGATTGCACCCACAAAATCCATAAAAAGGAAAATATTTGAATTATTATTGAAGAGACTAAGTAGTCTATAAGTTTTAGGATCCTCATTTTTATTCATTCTTTAAACTTAGTCTTAATAAAGTTAATTGTTTTCCATTTTAGGTAAGAATTAAAATTGAATTTCTAATATAGTCTTTTTCGTTACCAAAAATCATATGCATCCTTATGTTTTTACTAGGAATTCCTTAACTTGGACTCTAATGCCTCTTTATATATATTTTTTTTTCTTCTTTTTTTTTATTTTTTATTTTTTTAATATGTATAACGCATCTAATTTTCTTTCGTGTAAGCATCAAGGCTTCTTGAGGCCCTCATACCTAACTAATTGATTATTAGATGTGTTAATACATATATTATATTTCTTAGTCTTCTTAGGCTTTCTAATCCACCCATGTAACGAACTTAAAGTCGATGACTCCCAAACCGGTTGGCTTTAGGGCACCAGGTGAGAAAACACCCCGCGGACTCAAATTCGAGTGAACTAGGCCCCAAAACTAAGGACTTTATTTTATTTACTCACCTTTAGGCATGAATACTTATGCTTCTTGAGGCACATATATCAGCTTAATTGGTGATTTTTTTTTCTCTTTTTTTTTATGAGGCACAAGGTCTTTGTCTTAGAATCCTAGATATGCATTTGGTATGCACATTTCATTAAGGTAAAAATCAAGACTAATTATTTATTCAATTTCTCCTCCTATACCTAAAATTTAAACAATTTATTTATTTTGACCAAGTTTTTAGAAATCCTAATCATGATTTTCCTAATCCTTAAAACTAACTTAAGTTTCTTTCAAAAAAATAAGTCAAAATATTTCCTTTTTATAACATTTTTTTTTAAATTTTTTTCAGATTTTTTTTTTTTTTTAGCAAATTTTTTTTTTTTTGTTAGTTTCTACCTATGTTAGTATGTTAGTAAAGCCCACCCCCACACTTATCTCATGCATTGTCCTCAATGTATGAATGTATGCATGTATGCATGAAACAGAACAAGGGAAGGCGGAAGTTACCTTAGGGTGGCGGTTCCGGAGGTGGTCTAATTGGTCCAAGAAATGCGGCCCAAACAAGATAACGTGGTAGTTCACGGGACCTACCTTTATTGACCTCTTTTTTATTTACATATTTACAGTCCCCAGAATGAATAGGATCATGGAAGATCCTCTCGTGAAACTTACTCCCTTTACATGACCAGTCCTGGAAAATCATCACAGAGTCATGGTCTATACCTATGTCCAACAAAAGAATGTGACTTGATAGAATGGTTGACTTGGACTCAAGAATGATAGGTTCAGGAACTAATACCGACTCAGGAAAGAAACTTAAATCAAGTAAGGGTTCAGGAGTCGAGCATGGTTCAAGAAGTGGGTCCAAGTCAAGAAATGAAAACTCAAGTCCACAATCATTTCCCACAATGGAATGTGACTCAATGTTGGTGATTCAAGTTCAGGAATGATAGATGTGGGAATCAAAACTGACTCTAAAATATTACCTAAGTCGGGTAACAAAACAGGAGTCAATAATGATTCAGGAATTTGAACTTGATCATAGATTTGGGAATCTAGGTCACATATCTCATTAGTTTCAATCTCATAAAAATGGGAACTTGCCAATTTTTCCATGGGACTTTCAAAATTGCACAATTGGTCAAGTTCAATATGATCATCAAAAATGGGTGATTCAATTTCATGATCTATAGGTATGGGAATAAATGTTGGCTCAGAAAATTGGTCCAAATTGGGTAAGGATACTGGAGTCAACATAGATTCGAAGATGGAAACTGAATCGCAAAGTGGGGATCGGGTTCACATTCATAATCTAATTCAATCTCATTGAAATTAAAACTAGCCAATTTGTCCAAGGATTGGGATTGAGCAAGTTCATATTGATGTGATGAAATTGAATTTTGATCAAGGTCTTCTAAACAGAATGATTCTTGGTTCCTATCAAGATGCTCAAGAATGTTTGAAAGTCTAGAAATTTGATCATTCATTGTATCTTGCAACCGATCCACTTTTTCTTCTAACCCATCGAATAGATCAATGGAGGACTGAAACCTTGGTGATGTGGGAAAAGACGTATATGAAGATAATGGTTGAACAGGTGGTTGACCATATGGCTCAGGGGTGTTGAATCCCCATTGACTCTGTGAAGAGTAGTGATGATTATTCCAATCTTGTTCATAGTATTGGGACTGGGGCATGTAATGATTCGGATAAGACCAATCTGGCACACTAGGTTGGTTAGAGTTATGATATGCCGGGTTGGTAATATCCGAAAAAGAGGTTGGTGTATAATATGGATCCTCATTAAAATTGAAAAAATTATTGTTATAGGCCATATCACACAAAGCAAACAAAAGAAAAAAAAAGAAAAATTTCTAACCTAAGTTAGGGTAGACCTAGACCTAGACGACTCCTAACTGGTTAGACTGTCCACGGGAGGTAGGGTGTAGACTTTGACCACAAGTTAATCAGCCAGGTCGGGGCAAGAGTGGTGGGAGGTTTTCCGTCAAAGACGTTCCTTAATTAAATAACCACCACACTTCGGGCTTTCGGCCCTCAATCCCCTTCCTAGACACTGATTTGGCAGGAGTCAACTTCCAACACCGTTCCCCCTTAGGATAATCTCCTAATTGAGTCCGAGTGTCCCTAGGGCCAACGTCTACTAATTTTTAAGTTAGGCTTGGGTTAGTGAGTGCTTGGGATATGATTTTTGGGCTAAGGAAGGGTGATGAAATCCCCACCTTATCTTGTTAATGGGTTATGCCCTTAAGATGAATTAGTGCAAGTGTACAAGATAAATAGATAAGAATCACTCAAAGCAGAAAATCAACCAAGAGATGAGTCCTATTCTACATGCAATGCGTACGTACCTTGCTCCTCCAGCACTCTTCAACAGTAAAAAAAATAATTGAAAAGACACGTGCCTAATATGCAAACGTCTAATCAATTTTTATTTTTAACAACCAATAATTTACTGTTGAATTATTAGCAATTTACAGGTATATCACAGAACAAAATAAACAGAGCAGTAAACAGAATTTACAATTTGCAGCAACCTGCAAAAATATCAATCAGTAGTTCTCTACTGTTGCCGCGTTTCCGCGGCTCTGGCCGCGGATCCGCGGCAAAACAGTAGGTTCTGGTGTTCTGCCTTTGAGGGCAGAGACACATAATAGCAATATGTCCACTGCTGCTGCTATGTTTCTGTTTCCTGTTCTCCAAACCTGCAAACAGAAAAGAATAAAGAATTAGTTAAAAATTAAATTTTTGTTTTAGAGATAAACTTACCGTCCCTCCCCGGCAACGGCGCCAATTTGTTGACTGATTTTTCCTGCACACAAAATATTATATGTTAGTTTTAAGAATAGATGTGCAAGTCTCAGTTCTAATCCGCGGTAGCAGGGCTATGCGTGTCGTGATCCTCAGGGAGGGACTGCGATGGAAGCGTTAAGCAAGTTTCTCTAAAGTTTTTATTTTTATTTGTTAAGTTAGAAAGGAAGTGGTATTTACAATGGGTGGTAGAAAAGAATATGGAGATGAGTTATATTTAATCTACAAAAAAGAAAAGAAAAGAAAAAGAAAGAAAACTTATCTCTTTAGTCTGCTTGCCGTTTGAACCGTTGCGATGATTTCCCTTTTCTTGGAAGGTGTACAAGCACGGCTTATGGGATCGTCCGCCTTCTTAATCTACTCTACGAAATGAAAAACAAGCTATGAAGATCTGTTCATCGCCATTGGGCCGTCAAGGTTCCTTCTTCGGCTAGGTATTCTCGAAGCAGTTGGATCTCATGGTGGGCAAGACATTAGAGAACAAATAGAAGAAAGTAGATACAAGATTAAAATAAGAATAAAAGAAACTAGAATAATACAAGAATAAAATAAAACAAGCCTTGATTCGATTATTAAACAATGGTGGAAAAATAACACTTACACCGACTGTCACCATCAGTACAAGCAGATTCCTTCCTCCATGAATACATCATCTCCTCTCAGCTTTTACAAAAAGAAAAAAAAAATATACAAAGGTGGAAAGAAAACCTAAAAACCCTAACTTTGGCCCTTGGCTCTTCTCTGGACGCTCTCTGTGTTGCATATGCAGGGGTATTTATAGGTGCAGAAGGAAGTAGAGTCCCGGATGAAGTAGCCCACGAAATCTGGTATCCAGATGAGATCAAAGTGCCGCGGATTTGCCGCGGATTTGCGGCATTTTTGTGGAATCTGGCCACGCGCTTTGGCGCGTGGCCTCACCTGGTCCGTCCATGTGGGCGCCTGCTTCTAGAAGTATGATCCTGGCTCTCCATATTGGGATTTCGAGATAACTTAGAAATCAAGTTACCTTGATCTCAATTATCCCAAACTTTTTTTAAACGAATTTCCTTATTTTTGCACTCTTTTCATTCTCATCTGCAAGAGTTTAGGGTTGGGTAGAAGTCTATCCTTCCCTCATCTTCGATATTTGCAACTTCAGCCTTTTGTGTATTTGCACTATGACAATTGATATTTGCACTTTGACTCTTGGGCTTCAAATATGGGCTTTTGGGCTCTTTTTAAGCTTTAATTCTTTCTTTTTATTATTTCGAGGCCTGCACACAATAAATCACAAAATATTAATAAATGTGCAGAATTATATAAATAAATATGAAAATGTGACGGTAAATATGATGTTAAAAATGCACTTTTCACTACCAATCAATCATTCAACAATAGAGAAAAATCCCTCTCCACAAATAAGCTAGGGGCCATGATTAATAGTAAAAATTTAGAGCAAAAAGGGACCAAGAGATCAAACCACCCCGGATAATCGTGGGGGGAAATCAAAAATAGGTGCACAGAGGGCACCAGAGTTGGCTGCAGGAAGAATGGTTCGAGGGCTGTCTCCAGAGAAATATTGCAGTAGATCTGAGCTTTTCCTGCGCGCCTGAGATGTCAGAATTGCGGCGGCACGGCGGCAAGGCGCGGCGGATTCAAGGAATTTGGGAGCAGGATTTTGGGTGGAGGTCGTTTGTGGGAAGTAATATTTAGATCTGAGGAGAAATCTCGGTTTGATGGAGGAAGAGAAGTGAAAAAGTGTTTTTATAGGGGTAGGTAAAAAGGGACTTCCAAAAATATCCCTAGGTCAAAGGTAATATTACAACCCTTGGTCAAAGGAATTTGAATTTGAAAAGAATCCTAAGGAAAGAGAATTCTTAGGAATGTGAAACTAAAATAAGCAAAAAATCCTAAAAAAAATTGTATTTACAAAAAGTGTAAAAGAAAAGTATTTACAAATGTGGACCCCAAAATGATATTCAGGAAAGTATGCAGGGAACTATACAGATGAAAATGTCACAAATAAACTGGGTCACAAAGACCCAATTCGTGAACTTCGTGTGACATATCTTCCGTGGTAAAAAATGGCTTGAGACGTTGACCGTTAACAGTAAATTTGTTGCCATTAGTTGGGTCAAGAATCTCGACTGCACCATGAGAGAAGACAGTTTGAACAATAAATGGCCCTGACCACCTGGTCCTCAACTTGCCAGGGAAAAGGTGGAGTCTTGAATTGTATAACAGAACCTTCTGTCCAGGAACAAAGATTTTCCTGTGAATGGATCTATCGTGAAATAGCTTGGTTCTGTTCTTCGAGATCCGAGCGTTATCGTATACCTCGTTTCGTAACTCTTCAAGCTCGGATAGCTGCAGCTTCCTTAGAACACCAGCTTTATCCAAATCTAGATTCAGCTGCTTTAAAGCCCATAGTGCACGGTGTTCTAACTCAACGGGCAAGTGACATGGTTTTCCAAATATAACTCGGTATGGGGACATACCGAGGATAGTCTTGTAAGCGGTCCTGTATGCCCATAAGGCATCAGTCAGTTTGATGGACCAATCCTTACGATTCTGTCCTACAGTCTTCTCCAGAATAAGTTTTATCTGTCTGTTTGTTACCTCAACTTGCCCATTGGTTTGAGGATGATAAGCCGTGGATAGTTTATGAGTAATAGAGTATTTTCGCATCAAGGCTTCAAAAGCCCTATTGCAGAAATGACTCCCATTGTCGCTCAGTATCGCACGGGGGGCTCCGAAACGCGAAATGATGTTCTCTCTTAAAAACTTAATGACAACTTGGTTGTCATTTGTCCGTGTAGGAATCGCTTCAGCCCATTTAGAAACATAATCTACGGCTACCAAGATGTATTGGTTACCGTAGGACAGAGGAAAGGGTCCCATAAAATCGATGCCCCAGAGGTCGAAAATTTCGACTTCCAAGATGGGTGTGAGGGGCATCATGTTTCTTTGTGTAATACGACCCGTCATTTGACATCTATCACAAAGCTTGCAAAAGGTATAGGCATCCTTAAAGAGAGTGGGCCAATAGAATCCACTCTGAAGCACTTTTTCCGCAGTTTTCCGTGGACCAAAGTGTCCACCGCAAGCTAACTTGTGACAGAATGTCAAAACACTCTGATGTTCATCCTCTGGAAGGCATCTCCGTATAATTTGGTCAGGACAGTACTTAAATAAATACGGTTCATCCCAAAAGAAGAACCGCATTTGTCTCAGGAAACGATATTTGTCTTGTCCTGACCAATGGGAAGGAATTTGCCTGGTAGCCAGGTAATTCACTATATCGGCATACCAGGGCTCTCCACGTATCTCGAGAATGTGCTCGTCAGGAAAGTCTTCATTAATCGGTATTTTCTCATGAGGTGCGTTCGGGATTCTTGACAAATGATCCGCAACCACGTTCTCAACGCCCTTTTTATCTTTTATCTCCAAGTCAAACTCTTGCAAAAGAAGGATCCATCGAATCAATCTTGCCTTAGCGTCCTTCTTTTGCATCAAGTACCTCAGGGAGGAGTGATCAGTAAAAATTATGGTCCTGGACCCTAGCAGATATTGTCGAAATTTCTCCAACGCAAAAACAACCGCTAAAAATTCCTTTTCAGTGGTCGTGTAATTGAGTTGGGCATCGTTTAGCGTTCTGCTAGCATAATAGATCACGTGCTGCCTATTATCAATACGCTGTCCTAAAACAACGCCTATAGCAAAGTCAGAGGCGTCACACATGATTTCAAACGGTTTGGTCCAGTCTGGTGCAGATATTATCGGTGCAGAGACAAGTTTATCCTTAAGCTCTTTCCATGATTTGTGACATTCCTCATCAAAAATGAAGGGTACATCTTTCCCTAGGAGATTTGTCAAAGGTCTCGCAATGTTGCTAAACCCTTGAATGAATCTCCTATAGAAACCAGCGTGCCCTAAGAAAGATCTAATGTCCTTTAAACATTGTGGTTCAGTGAGCTTTGTAATAACCTCCACCTTCGACTTGTCAACCTCGATTCCTATTCTTGATATCTTGTGTCCCAGTACAATTCCGTGCTTGACCATGAAATGACACTTTTCCCAATTAAGTGTCAAATTCTTTTCCGTGCATCGTTGCAAAACCAACTTCAGATGGTACAAGCACTGCTCAAATGAATCCCCATATATCGAAAAGTCATCCATAAAAATTTCTAAAAATTTCTCCACCATGTCCGAGAACAGGCTCAACATGCAACGTTGAAACGTTGCTGGAGCATTGCAAAGACCGAAGGGCATCCTTCGGTATGCAAATGTTCCAAACGGACAGGTGAAGGTTGTCTTATCTTGGTCCTCGGGAGCAATTGGGATCTGATTATATCCTGAATATCCATCCAGGAAACAATAATACTCGTGCCCCGCCAATCTCTCCAGCATCTGATCGATAAATGAAAGAGGAAAGTGGTCTTTACGTGTGGCACTATTTAGTTTCCTGTAATCAATACAAACTCGAATCTTCGTTGGAAGACGTGTTTGTATTAATTCTTTATTCTCATTCTCCACAACAGTAAAGCCAGCTTTCTTAGGCACAGCGTGAACAGGACTTACCCATTGACTATCAGATATGGGATAAATAATCCCATTGTCTAATAGTTTCAATATCTCAGCTCTAACAGCTTCTTGCATAATAGGGTTAAGTCGACGCTGTGGGTCTCGTTTAGGCTTGGCATCTTCCGTTAAGTGAATCCTATGTTGAACAATAGTAGGACTAATCCCCTTAATATCAGCCATGGTCCAACCAATGGCTTCTCTATTTTCCCTTAGCACTTTCAGAAGGTCCTCTTCTTGTTGTTCCGTGAGATTGGATGCAATGATAACAGGAAAGGACTCTTTCTCACCCAAGTACTTGTACTTGAGATGGTCGGGAAGAACCTTAAGCTCAGTAGAAGGGACTGGATCTATCAATGATTGCTCATGGTGCAAGGGAAGAATAGGGGTGGAATTAGTAGTCCTTTCAATAGTTGATCCAACAATTTGATCAAGGTTGAAGTCATCTGACTCCAACTCAAACTCCTTTTCAGATTCATATTCCATCTCTTCCACGTGTTCGCTGGTTAATCCCTCTATCAAGTTTACATCAAAAGACT
This sequence comes from Agave tequilana, assembly GCA_038442645.1. Lineage (NCBI taxonomy): Eukaryota > Viridiplantae > Streptophyta > Magnoliopsida > Asparagales > Asparagaceae > Agave > Agave tequilana. The sequence continues at coordinate 153,723 of JAVJIF010002357.1, read as the reverse complement.
CATGTTCCACATCCCTTGGCTGCTTCCCCAGATGGAAGACATTCACCTCCTTCGTCATATCTCCGAACGTCAGCCGCATTGATCCATTTCGGCAGTTGATGATCGCATTCGCGGTGGCTAAGAAAGGACGTCCTAGAATGACAGGTGTCTGTGCTCTGTGATTGTGTACGGGTTGTGTCTCAAGAACGACAAAGTCCACGGGGTAAATGAATTCCCCGACCCGTATCAAAACATCTGTAATCTCCCCCTTGGGAATCTTTACAGAGCGGTCAGCCAACTGTATGGTCATCTGGGTTGGACGAAGATTGCCTAACCCTAACTGCTGGTATACGGAAAAGGGAAGAAGATTGATGCTTGCGCCCAAGTCTAGCAAAGCCCTATTTACAGTGGTCTGCCCTATGATAAAAGAAATGGTTGGGCTCCCTGGATCTTTGTACTTCACAGGGATTGGACCATTGAGCAGTTCACTCAGGTTGGAAGCCAAGAAGACTTTCTTAGGGACATTTGCCTTTCTCTTCTTAGTACACATCTCTTTCAGAAACTTGGCGTATGATGGGACCTGTTGAATAGCATCTAAGAGAGGGACATTGATTTGTACTTGGTTAAATATCTCTCTTATCTTCTCCATGTGAGCATTATTCTTATGATTATTGAGCCTGTTTGGAAAGGGTACAACAGGCTTATATGTTTGCTCATCAACTTTCTCTTTTCCTTTAGACTGGGATGTGGATGGTTGTGAACTCGAAGAAGAACTATTTTGCATGGGTTGGATTGGAACAGAAGGTGGTGGTATTGACACAGATTTTGGAGACTGATTTGAGACCTTATTGTCTATATGTTTCCCAGACCTAAGGATATGAATGGCTTGGCATTGGCTGGGTCCCAAGTTTTCAACTTCGTGCAGAGGAAAATGAGCTTTGGGATTAGGCACAGGTTGGCTAGGCAGCATTCCTTTTTGCCTTTCAGTTAGGGAATTAGCCAACTGTCCTATTTGGATTTGCAGTTTATTCATATCCTGCTGCTGATTGTTCATCATAGCTGCTTGGGTTTTCGACAAGGTTTCAATCATTTTCTCCAATTCGGAAATTTTCTTATCTGAAGGATTGGGTGGTTGATGCTGTTGTTGTTGTTGATACTGGGGTTGAAAATTAGCTTGATATGGCACAGAATTTTGATATGGTTGGAATCTGGGTGGACTATGATATGAATTGAAATTTGGTGGGTTTTGGTGGTAAGTCGGTGGATGTGCCTGAGCAGGGTATTGTTGATGTGGAAATGGTTGTCTCGGCTGCTCAGGGCCAGACTGACTCCAAGAGAAGTTCGGATGGTTTCGCCATCCCGGATTATAGGTTTTGGAGTAAGGATTGTAGGTGGGTCTGGTGTACATGGCATTCGTATTCTCCTGAAAATTTTGAGAGTAATACACTGGACACTCTTCCAACACATGATTCAAATCATGGCAGTAAGTACAACCCGGGTGGATTATAGGTGCAGGGCTAGCCATAGGTGATGGGCTAGCTATTGATGATGGGTTGACTTGACTAACAACAGAATTTTCCCTGGATCTAGCAATTCAATCCTCTTCATCAACTGAGTTATCTTAGCTTCTGCAGCTATCGAGGATCCTATAGAGTGTAAACCAGTTCTGAAAGTTGTTGGTGTGGGTTTCTCAGAGCAGGATTCCCACTGGATAGTTTTCTCCGCTAGAGCCTCAAAAAGATCCCAACCCTGATCTTCATCCTTCTTTAAGAACTCTCCTTGACACATGGTTTCAAGGAGAGTCTTGGTCTGATAGTCAAGCCCATCATATATAATCTGGCACTGGCGCCACTTTTCTATACCATGATGGGGACACAGGGCTACTAGGTCTTTGAAGCGCTCAAAGTACTTCCAAAACGGTTCATTTGCTTCTTGTTTGAATTGCATTATATTTTTGCGCATAAGAGCTGTCTTATGAATAGGATAAAACTTCTTAAGAAAGACCTTAACGAAATCATCCCAAGAAGAAATTGAGCTAACTGGGAGATTATAAAGCCACTTCTTAGCAATATCCTTCAATGCGAAAGGTATGAACCTAAGTCTGACAGCATCTTCAGTAAGCTGGGAAATCCTCATCATAAGGCATACTTCTTCAAACTCTCGGATGAAGAAGTACGCATCCTCAGATTCAAGGCCATGGAATCGTGGAAGAGTGTTTATAAACTGGGGTTTCAACTCAAAATTATTTCCGTTTGTGTTTGGGAGGAGAATGCAAGATGGCAGTGATGTGCGAATAGGATAAAACTTGTCCTGCAACGACACGTTGTTCGTCATGACTGGAATTGTGTCGAGTGGTGGTGTATATGGCAGTGTAGAAATTCTCACAAGCCTAGCAGAATCTGGGTCCCGAAACCACTGTTGCATACACAATCACAGTCAACGTGCACCTTTCAGTCAAGCGAAAAAGGAAAAATAACAATCAAGAAAAAAGAAAAATCAATCCAAGCTTTCTAGGTTTCCTGGACCTAGACGACTCCTAACGATAGATCGTCCACAGGAGGTTTGGTGTGGACTTTGACTATAAGCAAATCGGCCAGGGAAGGGTAAGGTTGTTGGGAGGTTTTCCGTCCGAAGACGTTCCTTAATTAAGTAACCAACAATCTTCGGGCTTTCGGCCCTCAACCCTTTCCTAGACACCGATTTTACAAAAGTCACTTTCCAACACTTTTCCCCCGTAGGAAAATCTCCTAGATGAGTCCGGATGTCCCTAGGGCCAACGTCTAGCAATTTTTTTATTTAGAAGCTTAGGATTGTGAGTACGTGGGAAAAATGGTTTGTGGGCTAAGGAAGGGGTGATAAAATCCCCACCTTATCTTTGTTATGGGTTATGCCCTTAAAGTTGATTCGTGCAAGTGTACAATATAACAAACAAGGATCACCCAAAGCTTAATTAAATCAAACAAAGAGTGAATCCTAGTCTATATGCTATGCTTACGTACCTTGTCCCACGCGCTCTTCAACAGTAAATGTAAAGTAATTGAAAGACACGTGCCTAGTATGCAAATGTCTAAACAATTTTTAACAATTACAACAAATTTTTTTACTGTTGATTAGCAGATATCAGGTGAAGAAAATAAGATTTAAAATATAGCAGCAGCTGTATTTTGCAGAGAAGCAAGCCCTGCAGAAAACTGGTTAGAAGTCAACTCTTTCTTGCCGCGCCCGGGCGGCAGAACGCGGCAAGTCAGAGGGATCCTGGTCTCTGCTTTCGAGAGCAGAGGCCCAGGTCCGCTTATATGTCACTGCTATGCAAGAATTGCTGTATCTTCAACCTGTAACCTGCAACAGAGAAGAAGTATCGTTTAGTTCCTCACTTTTAAAACAACTACCGTTGCTCTCCCCGGCAACGGCGCCAAAATTTGATTGGTAAAAACAAGGTATATGAAGTTCTTGCACAGGAATTAGGTAGAAAAGATAGGGTTTAGAGTTAACCTTTGGTTCTTGTTCACTTCAAATATGTAATTGATATACCTTGTCCAATCTTCGCTATAGCATATAGCTATACCGAGTCGAACCACAAGGAGAGCTAGCGTTAGAAGCGTTACGGTATGAGTGAGAAAAAGAAACGAGATCTCTTCTTTGTTAATTACACAATTGCAAGAAATGTACAAGAAATGGTGGATTGGTTCATTGTGGAAAAAGAAATTAAATTGTGGAAAAAGAAATGAAAAGAATGAAGTGTAATGTAAAGAAAAGAATGCTAGAAGAAAGTGTGTAAACTCTTTTGATAGAAAGATGCATGGCTAGCCTAACTACACCTCTTTGCTAACATACTAACTCTATGTTGATTGCAAGATTGCCTCATATTGAATCATAGGCAATTGAAGATAGCTTGCATGTTCAAGTGTGGTCTTCCTTCTTGAAGACTAGTGTTCCTTTTTAGTTAGTTAGCTTGATACCTCATCTTGAATCTTAGGTTCTCTTACTAGATGTTCATTGAGGAACTATAGGCTTGGTACTCAATTAGTGCTAGGGTTAGAAGAATCAAAAACTCTTTTGAACATTCATAGCTTAACTACAAAGTTAGCTTGAAGTACATGAGTTGATCTTGCTACACAAGTGACACATCCTTGGTGATCCATCCTTATGTTTCATCAAAGGCTCTTATAAGAGGCACATAATTCATATGGAGATCTAACAAGCCATTACCAAAGGATACAACCATACTTCATTGGAATTCACAAGAAACATAGAATTATGCAAGAATTGAAGTAGACAATCAACCAAGAGTTAGTAGTAGCTAGGTGAGTCTTAGCTAGCCATGCAACAAGAACTTAGCCCTCCATTAAACTAATAACAAAGCTACAATTCTCCATAGAAAGCAAAGATCTAAGCAATTAAACTAGAACTAGAATTAAATGCAAGAAATTAAAGCATATGAAAAGAAAGCATACTCAAGTCTTGCAAAGAGAAGATGAAAGCTCCATTGATTAATCCTTGATTCAAGAGTGTCACTCTCTTGATTACAAGCTCTCAAACTGAAATATCTCTCTCAATTTGTCTAGAACTCAAGGAGGAAGGAGAAGAGAACTAAAAACCTAGAACAAAAATTACAACAAATCTCTAATTTTCTCTCTCTCTTCACTGTCTTCGCACACGAACCCTGGCCACCTATTTATAACAATCCATGAGAAGCCTCTAGATCCCTGGCCGTTACCGCAAAATCCGGGACTCAACGGCCTAGATATTGCCGCGCCCGGGCGGCAAGGCGCGGCCGTTGAGAGTCTGTTAGCTAACAACTTTCTGTTACAGGGTTGTTACAAGTTGGTTAGCCACGTGGCCTTCTGAAATCTTTGTTAGGCGCGCGGATCTCAACTGATTTTGAATTCAAATCTTGGATTCTTTTGATTTAACCCCTTTAATTATCACTAATTAAAGTGATTCAAAGGCTTTTTCTCTTTAAGTGGTGGTCCTGCAAAATTAGAGAGAAAAGGGGTAAAAATCACATATTTATATATAAAATGCATGATATGAAGGCGATATAATATGCAAATATGTGTAACAATCAGCAAGTATGGAATAAAAATGATTTAAAAATATTTATGCTTTGAATGTCCAAGTTTATAAGAGAAACATCCTCATGTGCTTTCAAGAACAAAGTTCAATTCAGACATTATTATGATTCAAGAAAATTGCTTTCGTAAAAATGGATCAAGAGAAAGGAGGTAGAAGAGATTGATTAGTGAGCCCAGAAGATAGTTTATTTACTCATGATAAAAAGAAAACGAATAAGAGAATGAAAATCAAACATAGACATCTGAATTGAGTCGAGTTGAATAAGCAAGTTGAATCTCCTTTGATTGTCACTTCAAAGATGAATTACACACTCAATTCCACTCTTCTCTCTTTGCTAGTCTAAACTAAAAAATAAAGATGAGATACAGCTTCTCAGAACTATCTAACAATACTCCTAAAACCCTAAATATGAACAAGAATTTTAATCCTAGTCTTCGTAACTCTCTTCTCTGTAGAACACGGTATTTATAGGGGAAAACCAAACAGGGGAAGGCGTATGAAGATAGGGGGAGCAAACGCTCCCCCAACAGACACAACCAAGCCGCGAAAATGCGGCGTTGACCACGTTTTCGCGGCCATGGTGTGGCCAGGTAGCCACACCTGGTTGGTGGCACTCCCCGGTTTGGTGATTTACCCTTATCTCTTTCTAGTGTTCCCGTTTCAGCTCCTGAATTTGACGAAACGGCATTTGATCATTAGTTTTAACCAATTGATTTGGGAAGATTCATTTTAACCGGTTTTCAACCTTTCTAATTTGTCATGATCTGCCCTGATTTTCTGATTTCGAATTAATTCTGAATTAAATCAGAATTTGATGGGCTTTGGGCTCGTTTCTCTTCTCTTTCCTTTAGCAATGGGCCTGCATTTTATAAAGAAAAATAAGACTTATTAATATGATTTATTAGATAATAAACATGGTAATGTGATAATATATATGCAATATTTATGACCGATCAATAATGTTATTTGGAGTAAAGCTATGTTAGTGGCCCAAGGTTACACCCAAATCGAAGGTATCGATTTTGAGGAAACCTTTGCACCCTAGCCATATGAATTACACTTGCTTTTGCTTCTTTTAAATATTTCAAACTTTTTCAAATGGATATCAAAAGTGTATTTAAAATGATTTTATTGAAGAGGAAGTGTATGTTGAATACCCCCCCCCCCCCCCGAGTTTGTTGATCTTACACATCCAGATTTTGTTTTCAAATTAGACAAAGCTTTATATGGTTTAAAACAAGCTTCAAGAGCTTGGTATGAAAGAGTTTCAACTTTTCTTATTTCAAATAGTTTTATAAAAGGTAAAGTAGATACCACTTTGTTTACAAAGCATGTAGACAGTGATATCCTTATTGTTCAAATTTATGTTGATGATATTATATTTTGATCTACTAATGAAAAGCTTTGTAAAGATTTTGAATCATGCATAAAGAATGAGTTTGAGATGTCTATGATAGGCGGGCTACACTATTTCTTTGAACTCCAAATCAAGCAAAAGAGTGATGAAATTTTTTATAAATCAAGTCAAGTACACAAAGAAACTCATAAAAAAATTTGGACTTGAAAATGCAAAGTCAAGCAAGACTCCCATGGCTACCACAACAAAACTTGACAAGGATGAACAAGATATAAATGTAGATATTAAAATTTATAAAAGCTTGATTGGTAGTCCACTTTATTTAACGGCTAGCAGGCCAAATATTATGTTTAGTGTATGTTTATGTGCTAGATTTCAATCTTGTCCTAAAGAGTCCCACTTGATTGTCGTAAAACACATTATTATATATCTTAAGGGCACTATTGGAATGGGATTGTGATATCCGAAGACCAGATAATTTTTCATGACGAGTTTTTCAGATGCTGATTATGCCGGTTGTAGAGTGGATAGGAAGAGCACTAGTGAAACTTATCAATTTCTAAAAAATTGTCTTGTTTCATTGTCTTCCAAGAAACAAAATTTTGTAGCCCTCTCAACCGCCTAGGCGGAGTATGTTGCGGTCAGGGCCTGTTGTGCACAAGTTCTTTAGATGAAACATATTCTCCTTGATTATGATTTGCATTATGATCATATTAAGATATTTTGTGATAATACTAGTACTATTCATAAGACTAAAAATACAAATCAATATAGTAAGACAAAGCACATTGAAATTCGATATCACTTTCTTAGAGATCGCTATGAGAAAGGAGATATTGACATTGATTATATTTCAGCTAATTTTCAACTAGCAGATATTTTTATTAAGCCACTGGATTTTAACAGATTTTGTTTCATTTGTGGTGAACTAAATGTTTGTATTATAGATTCATGAGTTTTTCCTTATGTTAAAATCTATATTTGTTTTAAATTTTTTGGTTGTTTTGCTTACCCTTTTTTATGACAAAAAGGGGGAGAAGTATTTTTTGAAACAAATATTTATTATTAGTTTGTTCATGCTCGTATGTAATGCCTTTGTTATACATTGTCATATTATTCATATAACTTGTTGATATCATGTATTTGATAGATAAGCATAACTTGAGGGGGAGTTTCTCAAAGCTCTTTCCATTCATTTCTTTTAAATAACTAATATGTTTTGTCATCATCAAAAGGGGGAGATTGTTGTCCCAAGGGTTGCAATCATCGATTTTGTATTTTGATGATGACAAAACATATGTACTTATTTAGGGCCTATTTGTTTCGCCGCAAAACGTCGCAAGTTGTAAGCTGTAAAATGAGAATGGAAAAAGTGAACTGTAGTAGAGAAAATATATTGTGTTTTACGGTGTTTGGTTGATAAAGTAAAAGTGCAAATAGAAAAGTATATTATATTTTACAGTATTTGGTTGGTAAAGTGAAAGTGTAAATGGGAAAGTATATTGTGTTTTACGGTGTTTGGTTGGTAATGTAAAAGTGTAAGTGGAAAAATTAACCACAAAATTAACTGTAGCAGAGATTTAAATATTATAAATACTATTAAATTAAATCTACTATTGTATTTAAATATTTTGAGATAAAATATTAATAATTTTAATATTTATTTATAACAATAATATTAATAAAATATTAGTATAATTAGTAAAAACTACTAAAATATTAACAAAATAAATAATAAAAAATTTTAAGAAAAATTTAAAGAACATTGATAAAATTTTAAGAATACTAAGAAAACATAAATATTAAAAAATATTAATAAAAATTATAAAATATAGTTATAATATTATATTATTATAAAATACTTAAAAATTATTATAATATTACTGTAATATTCTAAAAATATAAAATTAACAAAGTAAAATATAATTGTAATTTGAAAAATAAATTATTATTATAATATTATTATAATGTATTATTACAATATTAACATAATAAAATATTAATATAAAAATAAAGTTTATTATAATATTAATAAAGTAATTATATTAAAAAATAATTAAATATATAGTAATTTTATATTAAAGTATAATATTTTTAAGTTAATAAAATATTAACTCTAAGTAAAATATTAAAAAATGGTATAAGTATTAATAAAATAATAAAGTATTAAATAATAATATTAAATAAAAATATTAAATTAAAATAGTAAAATATTAAATATTAAATCAATAATAAAAATAATAAAAAAATAAAGATTAAAATATAAAATAATTAAAAAAGAAATTGAAAAATATTAAAAATATTAAATATTAAATATTAAATTATATTAAATTATATATTGATTATCAAGTAACTACCTTGAACTGCAAGTGTACTACAAGTGAAATTTATATGACCACAAAATTAACAGTAGCAACTGTAAGTGGGAAAATATGAGTGTAAAAGTGAAATTTACATAACCACAAAATTAACTATAGCAACTGCAAATGAGAAAATGAGAGTTGTATTTTGCACGTTATTTTTCAGCGAAACATAAAGCAACAAATAGAAAAGAAGTTTTATGACTTACGACTTTCAGAGTTTTGCGACGAAAAAAATAGGCCTTTAGTACTAATCAAGCTCAAGTGTTTTAAGTATGTTTCAGGGTTCAAGAAGATCTAACATATTTCTTCCTCTAAAGGAGGCGTTGATGGCTTAAGGGTACTCAACGTCGCTATCAGAGAAACCTGCTTGAAGATTCTTGTAGTTGATTAGAACCTTGTAAGAATCTAGTTTGTTAAAGAGCAGAATATAGATTTGATGCTCAAAGATATACACAAACAAAAATGCACGTTTTTGAAAGTATAGTTTATTTTGTATTGGTGTTTTGACATGGTTGGTCTTGATACATGATTCCATATTTCTCAAAATTTATATCTCAGTTTTAGAACTTGTATCTATATGTTATACATGTCTTTCACCCTTCCAAACCCATACAAAAGTATTTAAAAAATTTCTTTATTTCAAAACAGACGTTTGGTTCAGGTTTTGGCTTAGGTCGATCGACTGGGTGATCGACCGTGCCTATACAGGCCAGAGCGATCAACTAAACCTCTGGCAGAGGGGTGTGCATGCTGGTACAAGTTCCCGGTCAACCGATCCGTCGACCGATCCTCTTTGCGATCGACCGATGAGTCGACCGACTGTAATGACTTTGGTCTTGACTAAAATCGATCGACCAAGCGGTCAACCGAGCGCCAACAGTCGGATTTTTTTAAACTGAGCTGGTCGACTGGCCGGTCGATCGATAGACTGCCAGAATGGTAGTAATGGCCAGATTTCAAATTCTATCTTTTTAGACATATTTTTTAAAATGTGGTTATTTGAATTCTTAGGGTCAAATTCTTCTCTTTATGACCTGATAAACTATTCTAATTGTGTTTTTCTACAGCCTATATAAAGGGTCATTAGAATTGAATTAACGCTACAACAAATTCTCTTAAAAATCAAGTTTAGCTTTCAAAGTGAAAAAGTTTTCAAAGTTTTTATTTGTTCTTTCAATTTCAAAGTTTTAAATTGAGTTTTCTGCTCTTATATTCTCTTTGTTCTGATTTTTACCTTTACATACATCCTTGACCTTCAAATCTACTTTTTACTCTTTAGAGATTTGTAAGAGAGTTGTGAGAGAGTGTTTGTGATCTCTTGATCACCAAGAGCTTGTAATCTCAATTGGCTTTGTGCTATCTCTAGTGTAGAGGACTTAAGTTGGGGAGTTGGGTATTCTGAGTGATTGTAATTTCTTATTGTAAGGTCCCTTTGTGGAAGATCCATTAGTGGATAGTGAAATCCTTCACTGTGGTGAAGACGGGGACGTAGAGCGGTGGCTCGAACCTTGAAACAAATCTTTCTTGTTTGCGATTGCCTTATTGTCTCCATTTCATCACTTGTTTATTATTCATTCATTTTTGTCAATCAATACACATCTCAACAAGATAGCAATGGAGCACCTCAACTCTTATCTAGAGGAATCACGAGGAGAAGTTCAAAGCTCTTCACAGGGAATCTGGCTTTATTTCTTGTTTTGAGTGATTGGTTTGCATCACTCATTATAAATTGTTTAGAATTTGCATTTGATTAGCTTTACACCTATTCAGCCCCCCTCTAGGTGTATTTTTAGAACCTATATCAAACATTGAAATCTCTTTAATCTACACCCACTATTGTATCTAGAATGTTGAAAATTATAGGGTTCGACACCTTGATCATCTGAATCCAACTACGATTGCACGATCTACCTTCCAATCAATCTCGTCCGTTGATCGTCTTCATCACCCTCCACTGTTTTTTCTTTGACTTGCTGTCGCAGTGAGCCTCCATGGGATGCCTTGTGTGATGCCACCGTGAGCTCATCGAGCTTATTTTGCTGTCCGCCATTGGCGATCTGATCATCGCCGCTGCGTCTACCGTGTTTAGATCTGAGTATCATTGAGCCTTGACGACTCTACCTTGATCAATATACTTCAAAAGTCATCGATCTTTTCCTTATAATAAATTTAAAATTTCTTTTTGTTTTCTTCATCTTGAAGCCTCTGCCAAACTCCATCGACTTGACATCTTTCTCTTCATCTAGAGCACCCGAGTCTTGAAAGAACACTATCAGCTCTGATACCAATTATTGCGTGCATAACCCGGGATACCATACTTACTATGATACCAATAGTTGGGAGATACGGAGATCCCTACCGATGACCTCAAGCACACCATGAGATCGAGACCTCGAGCACACAAAATGAATATTAAAAGATATAAAAAGAACACTTAATTTAACGTGGTTCGGTCCAAACTTGGCCTACGTCTATGATTAGTCTCTATATATGCATATTTCATACCATATCTTTACATTTATTCTATATAAAATATTACTAATAATGGTTTTCTTGTGTGTTCTTAGGTCCATGGTGTGGAATAAAGAAGAATCTTAAAAATCCCATTTATTTGGTGATTTTAGAGCCTAAAATATAGCCATTGACTTTGGGGAGCTAATATGTCAAATCTGGGAGTAAAAAATTAGAAACCAGCAGGGGACCAATAGGGGACAAGCCAGCAGTCTGCACGCACTAGTGTGGTGCACGCGGTCCCAAAAGGGTCACGGAAACGAGGCAAAAATCATATTTTGCAGCCTTCTGGTGGGCCCATGTGTCGAGTTTTGACTCGTGGCCCTGTAATGCCCCCTGGTTCCCCCCTTAGCCTATAAATACCCCAGGTTCTTCAGAACGGGGGGGAGAAGAGTTTTTAGGATAGTTTTCTTTCTTTAGTTTAGGTTAGTTGTTCTTCTTCTTCCTCCTCTTTTATATTTTTTATTTCTTGTAGATCATGTAATAGGAAAGAGAGTGATCATAAGATAGAAGAGAAAGTTCTTGTAATGGAGGGTGACACTCTATGAAAGGTTCTCTCATATCTCTACTTATTTTCTTCTCTCTAACTCTTTACATGTTTAGCTAATTTTTTTCTCATGACAACTTACTACTAACCACTAAATATGCAAACTCCTTACTTGATAATCCACATGAATCTAACAGCCTATACTTGAACTTGCTCTTGCAAGAGCCATTGATGGCTCATGATAATGGATTATAACATTCTAACATCTAACTCTCTAATAAGTTATCATTACTTTATTCCATGCTTGCTCTAGTTAGTTTTGATGGTTTAAGTGTAGCTTACTCTTATTTGTTGAGTTTGGATGTGAAAGTGATCTTTTGAGCCGTACTTTGTAAAGCTCTTGAACTAAGGACTACTGATGGCCAATGATACATGTGAGGCAACTATCACTAAGAGCTAGCATGTTAGTGGAGCCATTAGTAGTTCGTATCCATGAGTCTTCTTTCCATTTTTACTTTGTTATAGAAATATACACAAAAATCACAAATACATTGTTTTCTATGTTTCCCACTTCTTCGTTTTCACTGTATCCTTCTCTTTTCATTCGTTATTTTCTTTTCTTTTCATTCTTTAAAACATTGAAGAACACTTAACACACACGTGAATCGACCGATAAAGCTTATATCACTTCCCGTCCTTGTTGATTCGACCCGTTCATCCGCTATGCTATAATGAAGTATCGAGGAAGCTAAAGCATGTACTTTTAACTCGTGAATTCAAAACATTCACTTTTTGTGTGTGGTTTTCCCTCGATCAAATTTTGGCGCCGTTGTCGGAGATGAGAACGGTTTGATCTCATAATTTTTTTAATTTTTCTTTTTTCTTTTTAGTGTGCAGGTTAAATTTTTAGCATTACAGAAGTCCACACTTGCTTGCATCTCTCTGTTCAGAAAGCAGGGAGCAAGTGCTTCAAAAATTTTGTGTAGTTGGGTAAATCTTTGTATATTAATATCTTCTTTTACTATTTTTCTGTTTATATTACATGTACACTGTAATTATTTTAAGAACTAAAATATGGTAATTGAATGCTTTAAAATGGTTTAGACATTTGCATCTAGGCACGTGTCAATTTTCATTCTAATATACTGTATTTTGTTCTTTTGTTGTTGTAATCTGGACTGAGGTGTACATATTGCATTACATCTAATCAAAACAAACACGTGGGTGATTTACTCGCTTTGTATGTTCTTCTTATCTATATTGCACACTTGCACGAATTGGAAATTAAGGGCAAAATCTAACATAAGATAAGGTGGGGAAGTCATTACCCTCCTTTAGCCCAAAAATCACCTCTCCACTCACACAACCAAGCCTAAATAAACTTACTAGATGTTGGCCCCTAGTGACATCTCGGACTCAATTAGAAGATTTATCTAAGGAGAAAGTTGTTCGAGTTTGACTCTTGCCAAATTGGTGTCCAAGGTTAGGGATAGAGAGGCAAAACCTCAAAGAACAGTGGTTTGGCATAAGTAGGCCCGTTGTTCCGGTACGGATACCTCCCACTATTCTTGCCCCTACCTGGCCAATTAACTTGTGGTCAATTTTCTACAAGGTACCCCCGTGGATAGTCTAACCAGTTAGGAGTCGTCTAGGTCTAAGTCAACCCTAGCATAGGCTTGTTTTGTTTTCTTTTTCTTTTTCTTTATTGTTTTTTTTATAAATTGTGAAATGGATTTCGACAACAATTCTTTTAATCCTCATGTGAATCCATATTTCACCCCGACCTCATTTGACTCAGATAACTCCAACCCTACTATGTAAAATATGAACTAATCATATAGGCCAGATTGGGTTTATCCGACTCAATATGACCCATATCCCCAATTTATGATCCAAATTTTCAAAGTAATTTCTACTCTTCACAGAGTTAGTGGGGATTCACCTCCCCCGAGTTAGATTATCAATCACCTTGTCCACCATCCTCTTTCCCACATTTTGCTTCATATGCTCCTTTTTCAAAACAACCAACTGAGAAAAAATCAGAGTTGCAAAAGAGCATGGAAGCAATGTTAGAGGCCCATAAATAATTTGAAATCATGACGGCCTTATCATATCCATAAAATTTCCAAACCCCATATAGTTCTTTTTCAGAACCACAAAAAGAAAAATCATTGTTGGAAAAAATTATGGAACTCGTGCAAGAGTCCGAGCGTCTAATTCAAATTATGGTTGACTTCCAATGTCCACCAAATTTTGATATGACCAAAGAATCATGTCATTTTGGAAATCATGCTTCAATTTCATCATATCAATCTGAACTTGACCAAATCAAATCCTTGATATTTTGACAAGTTATCTATTTCTTGAAATTGAACTAAAGATGAATGTGAACCTGAGCTTCAGTTTAGCGATTCGAGTCCAATACTTAAATCAATATCGACTCATGTAGTGTTACCGAAACTAAGTAACATTCTTGAGCCAGTTTTGATTCCCATCATTTTGAACTTGAATCGATCATTTTATCTATTCACATTCTTTTCGTGGACGAAAATCAAGATTCAATTTCATTCCATCCATTTGAACTTGCCCAAAATTTCGAGAACCATCTTGACATTTTGGCAAGTTATCCTTTTCCCGAAATTGAACTTGAGTACGAATGCAATACCGATCCACAAGTTGGTAATTTCTTTTCACCTTTTGTTTCAATAATGACTCTGATATGTTTACCAGATTTTTTATATTCTGGAGTCAACATTGAATCTTGTACTAGTACACCGTGAAATTGAATCACCAATATTTTACGATCACATTTCATTAATGGGGAAAGTGTGAGAATATCAACTTCTTGATTTGGACCCACTTCCTGAACCAATCTCGATTTCAGAACCTTTACTTGATTTCAGTCAATTTCCTGAGTTATTATTTGTTCTTATACTTTCTGAGCCAAAATCAGTTATTCCATCATTTCACACTCCATTCTGAGACAAAGGTGTTGATACAAAAGACTCTGAAATTATTTTAAAAATTTGAAATTTAGATGGGATAAATTTCAAATAAAAATCATCCATGTATATATCATAATAGTGGGTTATATTAGAGAGGTCGCTGGTGGGTTCCTGCGAACTACACGTAATTTGGATTAGGCCGCATTTCATGAATCAATCAGACCACCACCGAAACCACCACCATGAGGTAACTTTCCTTCCCTTTCCATTTATTTCACGCATATACACATTCACGATGCATTGAGGACAATGCATGAGATAAGTGTGGGAGAGGATTTACTAACATAGTTTGTTTTATATTTTCTTTCTTTTACGCTTCTTTTTAGAATGTTTTTGGATTTTTTCTTTTATATAAAAACCCTTTTTTCTTTTCTTTTTACAAAACTTTTTGAAATAAGAGAAATAGTTTTAATTTATTTTTAAGAAAATTAAGATTTTCTTAGGAATTAGGAAGACCGAAAATTATGAATTTTTAAACCGAGTCAAAATAATAGATCTTGTTTAAATTTTAGGATGAGGAAGTAAGATTGGAAAGATAATTTGATCTCGAATTTTATGCCTTAGATATATGCACTTCACACTTACACAATTTTTTTAGATTGAAACAGATTGAAAATGCCATAACAAAATATATATAAAAAAATGATGATAATAAAAATCATTTATTGAATCTGAGTAGTTATGCCTTAGGAAGCATGATTTTTCACGCCTAAAATGGTGGACAAAAAAATAATTCCCTTTAGTTTTGTGGCCTTGTTTACTCGAGTCCTTAAACCTAAGGGATGTTTTCTCATCTGGTTCCCTAAAACCATCTAGCCTGGGAGTAACCGGCTAAAGGCTCACTACCCGAGTAAGCTAAAAAGACTAAGAAAAATAAGGGAAGAATTTTTTTTTTGATATAAAGAAATGGCATGAAAGTTAGAGTCGATATCCCAAAATCTTCACAGTTCACAAAATGCATATTTTCTTAGAGTTCTTATGAAAGATCAAAGAATCAATTCAATTTTAAATTCTTATCTTTAATTTATAACAAAATTTTGCATTTAAACTTAGTTTAAGGAAGAATAATTTCTAGATAACCTATGACCTTTGATGGCTTAAATTTTCTGCAAAAATACTTCAACACTTTTCTCTCTTTCAAAATGTGTTTTCAAAATACTAACATTTGTTTTCTTTCCTTGTGGATTTTGTGGGTGTAATCCGCTAAAAATCCTCAGGAGACAAAACTCCTTCTCTAGGGAAAACCTACAGGGTTAACGGCTTGTTGCACATGCTCAGTGCAATCGCGTCACCTGCGAAAGTGGTGTAATAATTTTCTTAGTTAGTTTTTTTGTTTTACTTGGGACGAGTAAAAGATAAGTGTAAGGGTGTGATTAGTCTCTATATGTGCATATTTCATAGCACGTCTTCACATTTATTCTATATAAAATATTACTAATAATTGTTATCTTGTGTATTCCTAGGTCCATGGTGTGAAATGAAGAAGAAGCCTAAAAATCCCATTTACTTGGTGATTTTAGAGCCTAAATTATAGCTATTGACTTTGAGGAGCTGATCTGTCAAATTTGGGAGCAGAAAATCAGAAACCAGCAGGAGAACCAACAGGGGGACAAGCCAACAGTCAGCACCCACTGGCGCGGCGCGCGCGGCCCTAGAAGGGCCGCAGAAATGCGGCAAAAACCGCGTTTCCATGGCCTTCTGGTGGAGCCACATGTCGAGTTTCGACTCATGGCCCCATGATGCCTCCCTGGTGCCCGCCTTAACCTATGAATAGCCCAGGTTTTCCAGAACAGGGGGGAGAAGAGTTTTTAGGGTAGTTTTTAGAGTAGTTTCTTTTTTAGTTTAGATTATTTGTTCTTCTTCTTACTCTTTTGTATTTATCATTTCTTGTAGATTATGTAATAGGAAAGAGAGTGATTATAGGATAGAAGAGAAAGTTCTTGTAATGGAGGGTGATACTCTATGAAATGTTCTCTCTTATCTCTACTTGTTTTCTTCTCTCTAACTCTTTACATTATTAGCTAATTTTCTTCTCATGGCAACTAACTATTAACCACTAATTATGCTAACTCCTTACTGGATAATCCACATGAATCAATAGCCTCTACGTGGCATTATTCTTGCAAGATCCATTGATGGCTCATGATGATAGATTCTAACACTTGATATCTAACTCTCTAACAAGTTACCATTACTTTATTTCATACTAGCTCTAGTTAGTTTTTATGGTTTAGGTGTAGCTTGCTCTCGTTTGTTGAGTTTGAATGTGAAAGTGATCTTATGAGTCATACTTTGTAAAGCTCTTGAACAAGGACTAGTGATGGCCAATGATACATGTGAGACAACTATCACTAAGAGATTAGCATGTTAGTGGAGCCATTAGTAGTTAGTAGCCATGAGTCTTCTTTTCATGTTTACTTTGTCTTAGAAATATACACAAAAATCACAAATACATTCTTTTCTATGTTTCCCACTTCTTTGTTTTCGCCGTATCCTTCTCTTTTCATTCTTTGATTTCTTTTCTTTTCATTCTTTAAAACATTGAAGAATACTTAACACACACGTGAATCGACCGGTAAAGCTTCTATCGCTTCTCGTCCTTGTGGATTCGAACGTTTAGCCTTTGTGCTATAACAGAAGTATCGAGGAAGCCAAAGCACGCACTTTTAACAGGTAATTTCAAAACATACACCATTTGTGCGCGATTTTCTCTCGATTAGTCCACGGGGAGAGAACTTGAGAGAGCTTTATTAATAAAGTTGATACAAAGAGATCTAACATTCCCCTTGATGACACAAGAGTATTCATCTCCCCTTTGAATCTACGCCTAAATTACAAGAGTATACCTTCTCTCTATGCACCTTCACATTGCTCCTCTCTTTCTTCTCTTTCTTGAATTTTTAGGGACTTCTTGGCTTTTTAGGGCCTTACATTATTGTTCCCATAACTTTATTCTCCTCTTCTGCTCCACCTAAATCCTAGGTTACAACCCTTTATTTATAGGATTTTATAATACAACTCCTATTTGGACTATGAGATGATCTTGGTCATTGGATGCTTGAAGAATCATGATCAATCCTATTAAGAGTTGATCTCCTTGATCTAGAAGGGTCAAGGCCCTTTAATCTTTAGAAATAAATCTTCATTGAATAAAAATTAAATCCTATTCATACTCCTCCTAAAAAGGAAGCTCGCAATCGCTTGAAAAGGAAACTATTTCACCTTGATTTGCTTCCATCGTCTTCTCCAACTCAATTGGATTTTCTTGGACCATCATCTTCTCTTGAAAAATAAGGCAAAATTCTAACAATCTTCATCTTGACTTGCTTTTCAAGCCTTTAGCAAAACAACTTGAGATTTTAAATTACTACCTTAATTCTTTCCTTGGTTGTAACCATGTCATGAAGCCTTTAAGCTTGCCTCCTCTCCCGGGGACTTTGACGCATTCACCGCCATACCTTGGGCCATCTCTGGCCTTACTTGAATGCATCTTTTTTTAGTCGCCCTGCAATACTTAGACCCATTGTAATTTTTCTTGAAGCTCCACCACGAAGTGAGCTCCGTTCATGTTTTTCCTTGAAACTCCTTGACCTAATTTATTTTCCTTAGCTTGCATTGCATCATCACCGCCAGCAAAAAATTTTGCTTTATGATGTCTTCCCGGCCATGAGGCCCTGTCAGTCTTGAGGCAATCCGCTCTAATTCTGCCATGGTTTTATCAACTTTGCATGAATAATTCTCAAGGACTTGTTGTGCTATGGTCTTCCACCGATCACTTGGTGATGGTTCACCTTTCATCGATTTTTTAACCTTGAGACTTCGTCGATGCGTCTACCGTGTTCAGATCTGGGCATCATTAAGCCTTGACGACTCTACCTTGACCAATATACTTCAAAAGTCATCCATCTTTTCCTTAGAACAAATCTGAACTTTCTTGTTGCCTTCTTCATCTTAATGCCTCCACAGAACTCCATCGACTTGACATCTTCTTCTTCATCTAGAGCACCCGAGTCTTGAACGAACACCATCAGCTATGACACCAATTATTGTAATGAACTTGATATGCTTGATACCAATTATTACGTGCATAACTAGGGATACCATACTTATTATGATACAAATAGTTGTGAGATACGGAGATCCCCACCAATAACCACAAGTACGCCATGAGATCGATTACCTTGAGCACACAAGATGAATATTAAAAGATATAAGAAGAGCACATAATTTAACGTGGTTCGGCCCAAACTTGGTCTACATCCACGGGGAGAGAACTTAAGAGAGCTTTATTAATAAAGTTGATACAAAGAGATCTAACATTCCTCTTGATGACACAAGAGTATTCATCTTCCCATTGAATCTACGCCTAGATTACAAAAGTATATCATCTCTCTATGCACATTCACCTTGCTCCTCTCTTTCTTGATTTTTTAGGGCCACCTTGGCTTTTTAGGGTCTTATATTATTGCTCACCACAACTTTATTCTCCTCTCTTCTCTATCTAAATCCTATGTTATAACTCTTTATTTATAGAATTTTACAATACAACTCTTATATAGACTATGAGATGATCTTCGTCATTGGATACTTGAAGAATCTTGATCAATCCTATTGGGAGTTGATCTCCTTGATCTAGAAGGATTCTAGGCCCTTTAATATTTAAAAATAAATCTTCATTAGATAGGAATTGAATCCTATTCATAATCCTCCTGAAAAGAAAACTCGCAATCGCCTGAAAAGGAAACTGTTTCACCTTGATTTGCTTCTTCTGCTTCAAGCTATCGTTTTCTCCAACTCAATTGGATTTTCTTGGACCATCATCTCCTCTTGAAAAACAAGGCAAAACTCTAACACTTTTCTCGTTGGACCATTACAAAAATGCATCAGGATAAACAAGTATTGAACTTGATGGGCCGATCCACAAACTAAACCGGACCCAAACTCGATCCAATATTGCCCGGCCTCTTGGGGTCAGGTCTAGTGGTTTTAAAATTAGCGTTTGATGTTTAAGGGAAGCATCCTTTGTGTACCGTTAGATCATCTCTGGTTAAATTTAATATGAGAATCTACAACTATTTTTAAAAGCAAAAATAAAACATGTGGAAAATTCTGTCCCCCCCCAACATCCCCCCTCTCCTCTCCTTGTCCTATCACCAATTTTGTCCTCCGTTGTTCTATCACTTAATTTTTCTTATAATAATTTATTTATCCTAATATAATTAGAACTCTACAATTATAAAAATTCCTTCTCTTTATCTCAAATTATACAAACTTCTTTTCTTAATTAGTTCTTTTATCAACCTAATATAATTGTATCACTCAAACTACATAATATATAATTAAAATTATCAAATTATGAAATCTCTTTCTCTCATTCTTTTTTCTAATGATCTAATATAATTGAAACTTCCAAATTGTGAAACTACTCCCATCTTATTCTATCACCTAATATTCCTATCATTTATTTTTTTAATATAATTAGAACTCTCAAATTATAGAAATCCTCTCTCTTTTATTATATCTTTCTATCAGCCTAATATAATTGAAACTCTATAACTATATAATATATAATTATAATTCTTAAATTATTGAATCTCGCTCTCATTCTTTTTTTTCTAATATTCTAATATAATTGGAACTACAAAATCTTGGAAAACTCTCTCTAATTTTTTTTCTTTTTTTAATTGAACATCTCAAATTATGAAAACCCTTCCACTTCCTTCTTTTTGTCCAAATATAATCATATTTTTTATTTTTCTTAATTAACTTTGTGCTTCCCTTCTTTTAATTCTTTTATGTGTTTGTTGTGTGAATAATGTTTCCCTTCTTCGCCTTCACTCATTTTTTTTATATTTTTTACTATCATTTTTATTAAAATTCTATGTTCCTTATTTTATAAACTTTATTCTTTTTTATTTTCATGATTATTCTCTTTTTATTCTTTCTTTTTATTTTTATTCTTATTCTATTTTTTACTCTTTTTTTCTATAGTGAAGAAGAAGCGAGAAAGTCAATGTATCCAACATCAATGAAATATTACTGTATTATTGGCTATCTTGTTCTCAGAATTTCTCGATATTACTTTTTGTTGTCTATTTTTTCTTTTTTCTTTTGAGTTCATAATTTTATTGTTTGATGCTGGTTTACAGTTTGTCGAAGGGTAGATAAGTCATACTTAAACACAGAGAAAAAAGATTTTGGAGGTGAGAAAAATAGCTCAAGTTCATTTTATTTTGGAACAATATATGTGTCATGTATATATCATGATTTCTCGTTGGTTATAATTCTAACATATTCTATATTGTTGCTATATGAAAATTTATAGTATGAGTTTATATCTCCCAATTTTTCTGTATTTTTATTATTTATTTTACATTACTTCAAATTTTTTATCTTTAATTCTTTTTAATTTTATTTTCTACATAAATATTTTTAAAATATTTTTTATGTCTACTTTAATGTTTTAATGAAAATAAATAAAGATTTATACTATTTTTGTTAATTTTTTTAATAGATCGATATTATGTTGTTCACCCAAATTATTAGAAAATAAATATTTATAAATTAGAAATAATTCTAATTTAAAAAACTTCACGTAGCCTGGCATGTGCACTTTTCTAGTTCCTTCTCATATCAAAATTTAGGTTTGAGTCTTTATATAATGACATAAATCCCTCCCCCTAAACACAAATTTCTCATACAATCTCAAACCTTCATATTTCATCTTGAGATTAAATCTATTAGTCTACTAGTGTTGTACAAAGTGAAGGAAACTGTTGCATAGGAGTTATCGTAGCCGTTTTCCCCATCATGAACATTCGCGAGAGATTAATTTAGCCATGTGAAAGTCTTTGCTACTTTCAGAAGTATCAAGAATGTCCACTTTGATTTGGTTGATACACCACCCATATGTAAGATCCAAACCGTTGGATGTGGTTTACTAACTATAAACTAGTTAAGAATAAAATTTCACAGATTTTCGTTATTATTTACCCGTTCATCGAAGTGACTAAAAAATCGACATTTTTTAGAGACCTAAAACTAGTTTATAGTTACTAGATCACATCCAACGGTTTGGATCTTGCATATGAGTAGTCTATCAATCAAATCAAAGTGGGAGTATCGACATTCTTGATACTTCTGAAAGTTGACCAGCTCAACTCCATATACGATCTTTTCTATTTCATGCATAATATAGATCATAGTTTACAACATCATGTCAGAGCTCGGTAAGAGCTCTCCCAAGTTGATTAACCTTTTTTGTAGATGGAGATAGGGATTCAAATCATGTTCTTAACAAATATTTAATTTTTTTATTATATGGAAAAGTTATCTCATTCTCAGATTAGGTTTTTTATTTATTTAAATTATAAACCTATAAAATTAAAAATATGGTAATTTTGCGGGTTATTGAGTAAAAATCAGGAAAAAATAATAGAAAGCTCTTCTTTCTCTTACTAATCTTATATCCTATAAGATAATTTCACTTCACAGCATGATCAAAAAGAACTTTTTCGCTCGGTTGCCTCTCCTACATTGACGCCTACATTATCTTCTCTTAAGGGCCTATTTGGTTTGATGTAAGTGGGAGAAAAAGGTGTAAGTGAGAAATAAAGATGGAAAATACGAAAGTGTAGTGAAAAATTGAGATTTGTATAATTCACATTTTCAGTATTTGATTGTAATGTAAAAGTATAAGCGGAAAGTATATATTATTTTTGGTATTTGGTTAGTAATGTGGAATTGAAAGTGAAAAAGTTGATTATAAAGTTGACCATAAAATAATATTAAATTAAAAATTAATTCTAAATTGATATTTTAAGACTGTAATTGGACTGCACGCGAGATTTACATGACATCAAATTAACTATTTTGAAATACAACTTATTACAAGTGAAATTTACATGATCATAAAATTAACTGTAGCATCCTAAAAGTAGGAAAATAGTAGTGTAAAAGAGAGAGGTAAAAGAGAAAAAAAGAAACAAAAATTTTTTTATTTCCCATTTTTAATTCAAACAAAGAAGAAAAGTGGGAGATTTGTTTTCTCACTTCTCAACTTCCCTGTAACCAAACACGCCATAAGTCCATAACAAGTTAGAGAGGTAGCATGAACCCACAAAAAAAACCTTCAATAGATTTACAAAGGGTAAATCAGCCATAATAAGACCATTGTCTTGTTAGCCGATATTCGGTGATATTTGAACTACTAAAATCGATGAAGGATTGGAAGGCGACAAACATATTAGGGAGGGCAATCAACCGGCAGACTGGTTGGTGAAGAAAGCATTGAAAGAGGGTGGTAGTAGGAGTTGGTTCTCAAGTTTCCATAGAGAACTTATTGAGTTATTGTAACACCCCATTCCCAGAATACGTACTTAGATACCTATTGAGATTTTTTGATCATATTTTTTGATTTACTTCCCGTATTTTATTTTTATGATTATTTTTGTGATTGTTTTGCATTGGGTCCGGATTCGTGGACTCGGAGTTAGTTCTAATCTGAACCTCGGACCCGATCCTACTTTATTCCTCGATTTGGTCTTTTCAGTAGTCAGATTTGACCAGTTTTAGTTTCAAATATCATTTTTTAATATTTTAGACTTTTTATAATTTTCTGAAATTTTCCCGAATTAAATTTCAAAATCTTCAAAATCTGTATCAACCAGTACCACCGACCGATTTTAGAATTTTTAATTTACAAATGGAGTTGAATTTCTGAAATCTGGTTTAACATTTTTCTTAGAATCACAATTTCTACTTTAATCTATTTTTATAGCTTTTCTGAATTTATCAAAACTTGACCGAATTTGGTGTCGACTGATATCGTCGATTGATTCCAAGATTTTTAATTTGAAAATGGATTGAATTTCTTTAATCAGATTTCACCATAGTCCTTGAAATAATATTCTCTATTTTTAAAAAAATTTAAGAGCTTTCTGAGTTACTCTATTTTTTCGACATTTTCGATGTTTTCAATATTTTACCGGATCCGGAGTTAATACAAGGATATTTTCTTTCTTTATTTTCTTTTCTTTTTCTTTTTCCTTTTTTCTTTTTTTCTTCACCATAACCTTTTCTTTTCTTTTCTTTTCTTTTTCCATTTTTCTCCTCCACACAAAAAACCCCAAAATATCTCTCGCTTCTCCTATATATTTTCTTCTTCTTCCTTCTCTTCTTTTTCTTTTCTTTTCTCTTTCTTACCCTGGCCAGCAAACGAAGCTTCTCCCCCTCTCCCTCAAAATTCTCTCTCTCCCTTCTACAATCACTATCTCATCCCTATTCTCTTTTCCTCCATCTTCTCTCTCTCTCCCTCACTCCTCAATTTCCCCTCACTCCCTCTCTCCTCACTCCCTCTCTCCTCTATGAAACGACCACCTACCTCTACCAACGACCTCACCTCCTTCGACCCGATGCCGGCGACGCCCTAGGCGGCGGCCAAGCTCCGATGCCACCCCAAGCTCCTCCTTTCATTTCCTCTCCTCCAATTTCACCCCAACTAACACCACAATCTCCTCCTCCTCCATCTACTCCACCAATCACCACCCATCCCACCACCATCTTCAACATCTACACCATCACCAACTACCACCTTCACTTCCTCTACCCTCTCTACCATTTATATCTCAATCTCCACCCATAAACTACCACCACCTCATCACCATCACCACCATCTACACCACCAAACCATCACCGATCAACCCCCTTTCCCTCTCTCTCTTCTCCTTGGGGTGGTCGGCGGCCACCCCTAGCTACGGCGGGTGGCGCCGCTCCACCTCCCCAGTGCTGCCTGGGCCTAGCCTGGCCTAAGCCTTGGGCCAACCAGGCCGCCTACTGCCAACCCCCTCCTTTCTCTCTCTCTTTCTATCTCTCTCTTTCCTATCCCTGGCCAGACCACGGCCACGCCATGGCCTGCCCCTCTCTCTTCCAACTCTCTCTCTCTCCCCTCACTCTAGTTTCTCTCTCTAGCTCTCCCTCTCTCTTGTTATCTCTCTCTCCCTCTCTTGATTCTCTCTCCTTTCTTTTTTTCTCTCTCTAAATATATAATTATATTTTAATATATATTGGTGGCGTGCACATGTTCTTGGGATTCCAGATTTTTGCGTAGTTTTTTCAGAGACTTTTAGGCGAGTGTTCTAGCCCTTTCTGGGTTTTCCCGCTTCAACGGGTGATTTGAATTTCATGTATTGTGTATATGTATCAGTGGAATTTTAATTGTATCATGGACATGTAATTTTAATCGGGGTGTTGGGTTTTACTAGTGTGGGTGAGTACATGTATATTGTGGCATGTGTATTATACCGGTGTGCTGTATTATGATATGACGAATGATTATAATAGTGTAGTTTAATTCCTGTACTAGTATATGCTGTGATATTTGCTCTATTATCATGCGTGGCCGACCCTTCGTGATCATTTAGCCTCTAGGCTCTCTACTCGGCCACGGGCCCTATTAGCCCCCGGGCTCCACACTCAGCCTCGGGCTTCACCATTCCATGGATAGTCTAGTTGTTAATCACGTTTGTATGTGTGCTCGTGTGGTACTAACATCTCAGGTAGGTAGCCAGCCCACTTCCCGAGCTACCTGATTGAGGCAAAACCTGCACACAAAATACGAAATTTCAGAACTTAAAAAAGGAAATGTGCAAGTGCTCAATTCTTCCGCGATAGCAAGTGGCTATGCAGGTCGTGATCCACAAGGAGGGTTTTGCGATAGAAGCGTTTACGTTATTTATTGAAATCGTTATGAAAAATGAGAGTTCTTCTCTGTTTTTAAGTTAAGAAAATGGAAAAGAATTAATAGTTAAGGTTAGAAGAAAATGAGAGATGAAGAAGGTGGGAAAAATCAGAAAACGGCTAAAGAAAGCGACTATGTACAATGATTATTTACAAGGAAGTGAAAAGGAGCGATTTAGAAGATATGGTGTTTGTGATTTAATTTACAGAAATAAAAGAAAAGAAATACAAATAATTACTCACCTTCTTTCCAACAAAAGCTTACCTTGAGTCTTCAGCGACGATTTTACCTTGAAGTGGAGGCATTCAGCGCATAGCCCATAAGATTAGAGTATTGGTCTCTTCCACATTACATCATCAAGACTACTTCAAGTATGAAATGATACAGAGAGACTCACAATTCCATCGTCATGAGCTATCGGTGGCACTCGCAAAGGCAAGGCTCTTTCGATGCTTTAGACTCACTTGGAAGACAGTTGTACCAAAAAGAAAAGTGAAGTAGAAAAGAAGAAGAAGAAGCAGACTAAAAGAAAGTACTTACAACGAAAAAAACATCGATTCAATTTCATAACAATCAAAGAAAAGAAATAATCTTACACCGGTGTCACTCCAGCTCAAGCTTCATTCTTGTTCTTCGATGAAAGTCTGATCTCCTCTTATTTATATAAATGAAAATTACAATTACATGAAAAAGAAAAACAAAAACCTAAACTAAGAAATGGAAAACTAGTCTAAATCCTAACTCTGCATTGTCGTCCATTTTTCAGCGCAAAGAATGCCCTTTTATAGGCATAACCCACATCTATAGGATCCCGGGGAGGTCGGGGGAGCAAACGCTCCCCCTAACTCCCCAACAAAGCCGTGGAAACGTGGCTAGGGCCGCGTTTCCGTGGCCAGGGTATGGCCAGATGGCCACACCCTGTTGGTGGGTCTCTGGGCACACCCTGTTGGTGGGTCTCTCTGGGAGTTCCTTCTGTCTTTATCTTTAGTTGGTTTCTTCGTTTGGGTCCAGAATTCTGACGAAATGGCCTTGGATACTTGGCTTTAACCGATCGATTCTGAGAGGATTCTTCTCAACCAGTTTTCAACCTCTTGATTTTGCCCTGATTCAGTGAGTACGAATTAATTCTTATTTAATTCAGAATTTTGGTGGGCTTTGGGCTCATTTCTCTTCATCTCCTTAAAGATTGGGCCTGCAAATAAATCAGACAATTAATTAGGACAATGCAGGCTTTTATTCTATAATAAGTATGGAAATATGATACTAAATATGCAACATTTGCGACCAATCACACCCCCATGCCTATCTTTTGCTCGTCCTCGAGCAGAACAACTAAACTATACTAAGGATTATTAGACTACTTTCGCAGGTCGCGCGATTGCACTGAGCATGTGCAACAAGCCGTTAAACCTCTAGGTTTTCCCTAGAGGACGAGTTTTGTCTCGTGATGGTTTTCAACGGATTGCACCCACAAAATCCATAAAGAAAGGGAAATAAAGAGTTAGTATTTTCGAAAAGTATTTTGAAAGAGAAAAATATTTGAAATATGATTGTAAGATCTAAGCAATCTATAAGTTATAGGAAAACCGAATTTTTCATTCCTAAACTTAGTCTCTATTCAAAAATTTGTTAGCAATCAAAGTAAGGAGTCAAATTGTACTTCTCATCTAGTCTATTACTTTACCCTAAGTCATATGCACCTTGTGACTGTGAAAATTTTGACTAAGGGTTCATTAACTCTAACTCTTATGCCTTATTTATTTATATATACTTCTTTTTTTTTGGTATTATTCCTTAGTTCTATTAGGCTTTCTAATCTGCCCATGTAACGAGCCTCTAATCGATGACTCCCAAACCAAACGGTCTTAGGGCACCGGGTGAGAAGACACCCCTAGGACTTAAGGACTCGAGCAAACAAGGCCACAAAACTAAGGATTTTATTATATGAACCTCTTTTAGGCGTGAATACTTATGCTTTATTAGGCACAAATACCCAGCTTAATCAGAGGATTTTTCTTTTCAAACTTATCTAATCATCTTTCGCATAAATACTAAGATTTACTTAGGCCAAAGCACCAAGCTAGTCAATAATTAGATTTGTTTGTATATATATATATATATATATATATGTTTTTTTTATAACTTATCTAATCATCTTTCGCATAAATACTAAGGCTTGCTTAGGCCAAAGAACCTAGCTAATTAATAATTAGACTTGTTTTTTTTCTTTTTTTTTATAAGGCATAAGAATCTTTGTTTTTGAACCCTAAGTGCGTAAGTGTATGAAGTGTGCATATTTCATCAAGGTAAAGATCAAGACCAAATTACTTTGACAAATTATCTTCCTAACTCTAAAAATCAAACAAATAATCTTATTTTGATCAAGTATAAGAAATCCTAATTTGGATTTTCCTATTCCTTAAAATTGACTTAATTTCTTACAAAAAATAAGTCAAAATATTGTTTCTATTTTTCAAAAAGTTTTTATATAAAAGAAAAATCTAAGTTATGTTAGAACCCTCCCCAACACCTATCTCATGCATTGTCCTCAATGTATGAATTAATGCATAGATGCATGAAAAAGAAGACAGGGAAGGAAAGTGTTACCTTAAGGTGGTGGTTCCGGTGGTGGTCTAATTGGTCCACGAAATGCGGCCCAATTAACTTTTTGTTGGGTTCGGAGGAACCCACCAGAAGTTTCACTAATATAACCCATTAAAATGATGAATCCATAAAGGATTTTTATTAAATATTTGACCCCATCTAATTTCCAAATTCCATAACTGATTTCAGAGTCAAATTTGTCAACCACCTCGTCCCAGAATAGAGTGTGAAAAGATAGAATGATTGACTTGGACTCAGGAAGGACATGAACTAATACTGACTCAGGAAGGTGATTTAAGTCAAGTAAAGGCTCAGGAGTCGAAATAAGTTCAGGAATTGGGTCCAAGTCATGAAATTGAAACTCAAGTCCACAATTATTTTCCAACAATAGAATGTGACTTAATGTTGGTGATTCAAGTTCATGAATGATAGGTGGGGGAATAAAAATGACTCTAACATATTACTCAAGTTTAGTAACAAAACAGGAGTCAAGATTGATTCAGAAAGTTGAACTGGATCACAGATTTGAAAATCTAGGTCACATATCTCATTGAGTTCAATATCAAAAATTGAGAACTTGCCAATTTGTCAATAGGATTTTCAAAATTGTATAATTGGTCAAGTTCAATATGATCCTCAAAGATGGGGAATTCAATTTCATTATGAATTGGTACAGGATCCAATGTTGACTCCGGGAAAAGATCGAAATCAGGTGAAGATACCGGAGTCATAATCGAATCAGAAAGTAGAATTGAATCACTAAGTTGGGGTTCAGGATCATATTCATTTTCAAGTTCTATTTCAGGAAAAGGAAAACTTGCTAAACTGTCAATATCTTTTTCAAAATTTGGAGTTTGGGCAAGTTCAAATGGTTGTTCTGAAATGGAATCTTGATTTCCAAAACTACATGACTCTTCGGCTCTAACAGAATGGTTAGTGACATCAGAACTGGTCCAACGGTGAGAACGTAGAGATTCGACCATCATATCTATGTCACGATTACGAGTGTTTTGAGCCTGAGTCATGGCTTCAAGCATCTTTTCATAGTTGATAGGTTCATTGTTTTGATGAAAAGATGAAGAATTATCTTGGAAGTGGTAGTGAAATTGTGAGTCCATCAGATTTTGGGATTTGTGTTTGGACTCACGCATACTCATTTCCAAAATTGATGGTTTCCTATTTTGGACGGGTGGAACTGAGTATGAATCTTGAAAATATTGTGGACTAGGTGGAGAAGGAGGACAAGTTGGTTGATAATTATGCTCGGAGGAGGTGAATCCCCACTGACTCTGTGAAGAGTTGAAATCGTTATGGAAATTATAGTCATATGATGGGGAACATGGGTTATATTGATTCGGATAAGACCAATCCGGCACACTAGGTTGGTTAAAGTCATGATATGCCGGGTTGGTAATATCCGAAAAAGAGTTTGATGTGTAATATGGATTATTATTGAAGTTGGAAAAATTGTTATTATAGGCCATATCACACAATGGAATACAAACAAAAAGAAAGAAAAACAAACAAATAAACAAACAAAAAAGAAAAAATTCTAGGCTAAGTTAGGGTAGACCTATGACCTAGACGACTCCTAACTGGTTAGACTGTCCACGGGAGGTCCAATGCAGACTTTGACCACAAACTAATCAGCCAGGTCAGGGCAAGGTTGGTGGGAGGTTTTCCGTCAAAGACGTTCCTTAATTAAATAACCACCAACCTTCGGGCTTTCGGCCCTTAATCCCTTTCCTAGACACTGATTTGACAAGAGTCAAATTCCAACACCTTTCCTCCTTAGGATAATCTCCTAATTGAGTCCGAGATGTCCCTAGGGCCAACGTCTACTCATTTTAAGTTAGGCTTGGGTTAGTGAGTGCTTGGAATCTGATTTTTGGGCTAAGGAAGGGTGATTAAATCCCCACCTTATCTTGTTAATGGGTGGTGCCCTTAAAATCAATTTGTGCAAGTGTACAAGATAAATAAGATTCACTCAAAGCGATATAAATCAACCAAGAAGTGAATCCTACGCTAAATGCAATGCATACGTACCTTGCTCCAGCACTCTTCAACAATAAAAATAAATGAATTGAAAAGACACGTGCCTAAAATGCAAACGTCTAATCAATTTTTTTATCTTTTCAACAAATATTTTACTGTTGATTATTAGCAGGCTTATGTGATGGCATATAAGAAAAAGTAAAGTTACAGAAAACTACAATTTACAAAGAAAGCAGCCCTGCAAAAAGACAGTTAGTAGTCCACTCCTTTTTGCCGCGTTTTCGCGGCTGTGGCCGCGGATCCGCGGCAAAGCAGAGGGCACTTGGCCTCTGCTTTCTAGAGCAGAGGCCCAAGGCCACTTATATGTTACTGCAACTTTAATTTCCTGCTTTGATTGCCCTGCAACCTGCAACAGAGAAGAAAATTCGTTTTAGTTCTAAAAAATTTTCAATAAAAATTCAGATTTCAATAGAAACGTTACCCTCCCCGGCAACGGCGCCAAAATTTGATTGCTAAAAATAAAGAACAATCAAGAGTTCGAAAGTTTACCGTGTAGCTTGTGGCTAACGGGTCGTGTCCACGAGGAGGGATGCGATGGAAGCTTTTCGATGCGTCGTTTTAAAAACAAGGAATTTGTGTTCGTTTTTTTAGGAAAAAGAGAATGGAAGGAAAAGAGATGAAAAAGAGAAATTTCAGCTTTTAGAAAAGGATTTGGAGAAGATGATTTTAAAAAAACTTAAGAGTTGTGTTGTTGTTTTATAATAAGAAATCAAATCTGAGCTTACTATCTTACTACTCAATTGTTCATTCTTCTTTTAAAATATTAAGTCTCTCAAGTTATCTTTTGCAAAACTTAAAGTTGATTTTTTTAGAAAGCTTTAAGTAAAGCACATAAGATGCAGAAGAGTTGAGTCCTTTTTCTTCAAGAAAGAGTTGGAATCGGATATTAAAACATAAAGCGCGAAGAAGCAAGAATGAATTAAAAATGATTCACAAGAAGTTCAAGAAAGAATGGTGAATTCAACTATCCATACCCATCCTCATGTGCCTTCAAGAACACTTTCAAAAAGAAAGGCTTTTAAGGGAGGCATGCATATGAGTCATCGGGACTTTTTTTTTAAAAACAGAAGAGAAGAAAACAAGAGAGAGTTCGATAGCTAGCCCAGAAAACCTTTTAGTTATCCATGGAAAACAACAAAGCAAACATAATAATGCATAACATACCGAAACACGAGTGGAAGGAAAGGTGGCTTGATTCTTGTATTGCTGTCACTTCAATCTTCAAGTACAAGCTCTCAGTCCTCTCTCTCACAAATTTTTAAACTAAACTACAAAGTAAACAACAGAATTACAACTTGTGTTCTAGCTAACAAAGAGCCTAGATCCTAAGAAAATAAAAGCAAAACTTAATCCTAGTCTTCGCCTTGCACCTTTTGGGTTTCATGGTAGCTAGAAGTGCGCTTAGACCTTCAGGTCTTTCAGCTCCGTCTGGTACGCGAGCCTAGTGCTCAGTGCTCTATCGCTAACTCCGTCTGAGTTTAGTTATGTCTAAGCGATAGTTGTACATTTTTGTGGCTTCGCCGCGAGCGATAACTATACCGAGCGTGATAGCGTTTAGCGCATAGCGCTAGCTTCGCTCCAGCCTTGCTTAGCTCCGCTTGATTGTTAGCTTGTCTGCTCGCTTACTTTATTCCTGTCTCACTCAGCCTCTGGGTTTTACTACTCTACTGATAACTTTGTTTATTACCTGTTACTATGCTTAAATGCGTGTGTTTGATACTAACACTTCTGCAGGTACTTACTTGGCCTTCCGGTCCTTCAGCTCTTTGGGCTTTCACCCACTTCCTCGAAAAAGGAGTGGGTTCAGACCGTCAGGTCTTTTAGCCATGCCTGGTAGGCGAGTCTAGCGCTCAACGCTTTAGCGCTAACTCTGTCCAAGTGTAGTTACGCCATGAGCGATAGTTGAACATTATTGTGGCTTCCCCGCGAGCGGTATCTATGCCAAGCGTGATAGCATTTCGTGCTGTACGCTAGCTTCGCTCCAGCTTCCTTAGCTTCGCTTAGATGTATGCTTGCTTGCATACCTGCTTGTCTACTTGATAATTCAACTATTATTCTGATCTTGATGGCTATGTAGAGTTTGAAACCTGTGCTTGAACTGTTTTCCAAAACTATATCATTTTCCAGTATTCTTATCGATCTCCTGTATCGGTACTGTTTTCCTGTATTCATACCGATCTCCTATATTGATACTGTTTTCTGTATTCGTATCCTGTTCGGTCCCATTTTCTTGTATCGTGTTATTTGACAGTTAATACCTATTGTGCTTTCACTTGACGTGCTAACACTTGCCACTTGACACATACCACCTGTCTGTTACTACCTGAACTCTATCTGTATCACTTGACACCTGTATGCTATCACCTACCTGTTATCACCTAACACTTGCCATGCCTGATACTTGACTCTTATAATTATCACAATACGAGAATGATGACCTGACATCTTGATTATATCTTGATATATTCTAGTGCAAACCGAACTCCTGATACAACATATACTCATGATACATCTGACATACTCCTACTCATTCTCTCTCATACACTGATGATTATGTAATAAACCATAAAAAGAATAACTTATAGTGGGTAAGGAGAAAACTAATGGACTTAAATTGTGGTTTTGTTTTCAATGGTATAGGGATGTTGTGCAACTAAAATCTTGAGGTTCTACCTGAGGGCTCCCAGTGTTCCGGGTGGGTAGTTCTTAAACTCTGGCTATTGTAACCATTCCATCATGAGTGCTTAGTGGCATGGGCCTGGCTAAATGTCAGGTTATTGGGTCGTTGTTCCGGACATGCATGAAAACTTTTGTAAATATAATTCGTTGATCTCATCATCAGTTTCTAATAACCAATCTCGACTTACTCATATATGAATGTTTGTGCATTGAGTCGTACGCAAGGACACATACCTAGATATATATGTTGACACTTAAAAAGACAAGATTCTTATTGGTCCGAACAATGTCTAAACTTGTTGACATTTACAAAAGACAAGTGACAGACAAGCTGAAGACCAGTTTTCACCCATCTCCGAGGGACAAGGAAGCAACTTGGACTCCACTGATCCAGCAAGCAGACAGTGAACCCGGATTGTTTCTAAACAGACCTCAGCAGGTCTAAAGATGCTAGCACTTAGCATCACACGAGCCCAAAGGGATAGCCTCGCTTGAGAGGCTAATATCACTCAACTTCGTCTTGAAGCCATTCAAAGCCTCGCCAAGAAGCTAACTCGCAAACTTCGCCACAGAGGACTTCCAGCTCCGCCAAAGGGTTTCTTTCGGACTTCGCCAGAAACCGTCTCTAGCTCCGCTGCGAGCTCAATACGGGCAGCGCTGCTATGAATCTGCTACGGTCAACCTTTGACCAATCAAATCTTCGGATGAGATCAGATCCAATCAGATCAAATCCAATTAAGATCAAATCAGCGATCAAATTTGGCAGTTGATTGCCACAATCTCTTGACTCTTCTAAAAACGAGTAAGAAGATTAGGGGAAATCCTCCAACGATATGGAAAGGATCAAAACAGATCAAGAGGATCAACCGACCTGCCAATTCTAGCTCCGCAGAAGCTATCTTAGCCTCGCAGCAAAGGCTACTTTCCAGATTCAAACAGATTCGATTCAATCTGTTTCCATATTTTCAGGGGACGATTATACCCTTGCTCTCCCTATAAATAGCCCGCCAGGGGTACAAGGAGAGAGACATGCATACGGGAGGACTCCACAAGCAGAGGCTTCTTCATAACGCACCGTGCGTTCTCGAATTCAGAGACCTTTTAGAGAATTGCTTTCTCTATTCAGGGTGTTGATACCCTAACAACGTCCTTCTTCTCAAGGAATCTCCGGAACCAGGCGAGAAGGAGTTCCTAATTGAAGGCGATTTTGAGAAGCAGCAAGAGAGTTCTACCAACCTTCTATTCTCTGATTCCCCGAACCAGGCGAGAAGGGAATCTCATCGCTCGCATCGTCAAAGGGACAAAGTGGTCGCGCGCTGACCAGACTCCTATCGGCACACTTCTCTAGAATCTCTGAGGAGATCTACTTGTAATCTTTTTAAGAATACTTATAATTTAGCTCCTCAAACCTTTTTTGTAAGTTTTCCCCCTTTGCAAACATAATGGAAAACAAGATGGCGACTCCGCTGGGGACGAAATTCTCCACTGCCGAGAATCAAGTGTCGCAATGCGACGAACAGACCTTCGGGTCTAACTCTGGATTCAGAAAAGCCGTGCAGCCAGAGCTTCTCTGGCCAAATCCTCAAGGAAAGTCTCTGCGGAGACTGAAAAGGTTCTCTATGAACCTACTGCGGTTATTTGGCGCAACAAGGAAGCACGTCCGCAGTCTGATTCTTTTACTTGCGAGAACTTGGTGGTTCGGTTCGATCAAGCAAGATTTGAAGAAGTCCTCTCTGGGGGTGGCCCAACGCTTCGAGCACGGAAGCATAGGAGGGTTTCCACGACCAAGGTTTCAAATCAGAAACCGGAAGCAGAATTTTGCCAACACCCCTCAGCCTCGTGTGTGGCTAATCAGGTTCTTTGCGAACCTAAGTCTCCTCTGCCAAGGCAGGTATGGAAGCCTAAACAGAAGTCTTCGACCGAAGAGAAGGGCAAGATGCCTGTCTGCTCCAATCATAAAGTTACGACGGCAATCATACCGTCGTCCAATTCAAGAGCAGCGATGCCTCGCGCCGGCCTCGTTCTCATGAGCGAAGCCACTGTACCACAGCGCACGCGCAGGGTCCATGACCGCGAAGCCAAAGCACCATCTAAGGCTAATTGCCTTCGCAGTAGCATAGCGGGTAAAGCACCGCAGCGTGCTCCGCTTTCCAGTGCGTCAAGCACTAAGTTCGCGTCTAATGGTGAAGCTAGAACCAAAGCACTATTCAGCGCTAATCCCTTCTGCAGGGATAAAAGAAGCAGGACATCGCCCTATGTGCGATCCAGAAGAGCCTTTGCGCTCGATTGCAGGGGCCCAACCGGGTTCGATTTGAGAAAATTGTTGACGGATAGACAAACCTCTTCCCCCTATTGCCAACACAGGGGATGTCAACTGCTGACACTCCACTCGGTCCATTGCCGGCTGGGACCAATCTCCGCCACGCCTCCAAGACGACGGTCAGTATTTGATCGATTATCGGTACAAGTCCCGGTGAAACATCGCAAAAGGAGCATCTCGCGAGATCTACCCTCCGCATCCGTCAACATGACCGGAAGAGGACAAGAGTCCCCAGATCCAGACTACAGCCCAGGCTTAGGCGAAGTCTTGGTGCATGAAGAAGGTGTTTTCCGAAACACCAGATCCAGGGTGGCGATACCCTACACTTATGAACAGCATTCTTCCTCGACGGCCCTAGCCTCGTCACAGCCCAGGAAATCACTCCAATCATCGGACGAAGAAGATGAAGATAGTGGGTACGCCTCTTCGGCGACAGTCAGTTCAGTGCGAACAGACAGAGCATCAGTCAACATGGCTGATAATGCTAACGATGATTTTCGTCGGCATTTGGAAGCTCAGGAGCAAACTTCCAAGACTCAGCAAGAGGCTCTGGACAATATTCAACAGATGCTCGCTCAACTCCTCAGTAACGGAATAACAATGATGCCGGGAGCAATCACGATGAAGAGGAACACTTCAGCAATGAGCAACCAAAGACGGAGAAATCCAAAGAGGGTTCTTCCTTAGACGCCGAAGTCCTCAAGGGCCTCCAGGCTCAAATCGCATCCCTAGCTCAGAGGGATGAATTAAAGAAGGTAGGGACAGTCCGTCCTTATCCGCTGGAGTGGGATTCGGTGCCATATCCACCGAAGTTCAAACCGCCAACGCTGCATACCTATGATGGAAAGAGCTCGCCAAATCAGCACATCTACTATTTCCGGTCTCAGACTGGTAATGTTATAAGCAATGATGCCATCATGGCTAGGCTTTTCATTGGCACCTTAAAGGGGGTGGCGTTTGACTGGTTTCGCAGTCTTCCCCCGGGCTCTATCAACTCCTGGATCGACCTGGAAACTCGGTTCCTCTCTCGTTTCTATGAGGATGATACCGAAGTAACCATGGACAAACTCCTCTCCACTGTGCAGAGGAAGGGCGAATCTGTTCGTGACTACATTGAACAGTTCAGAAACTTATCCTTGATGTGCCCAGCAGGGATGCCATTACCCATGCTCTTACAGACATGCAGACACAACTTCTTAGACCAAGTGGAAGTTCGCATGGGGGCTGTCAAAGCCCACACTTGGAAAGAATTTGTCGAACAAGCTGAGATAGCCGAGAAGTCGGCTAAAAAGTTCGAACCATCCTCCCCTAGAGGCAAGTGGGGGATGAACAACAAAGGGCGTAGCGATCTACCGCAATCTTCTCAAGCTAAAGGCAAAGAGACTATGTCTGTAGAGTTATCCGGAGATGTGCAGTCAAAGGCCAAGAAGAGCGGCTTCAACAATCAGGAGCCTAAGTTCCCTCCAAAGCAGTACTCGTTCAAAGACGACCAGGTGGTCACCATATTCCATCTGCTCCACAAAGGGAACAAAATGAAGCTGCCAGATGCTCGGCGTCCCAATGAGATAGGGCGCACAAACGACCCTAAATACTGCCTCTACCACAGGATGATCCACCATCCTACTGACAAGTGCTATGTCCTCAAGGATAGAATTCAAGCCTTGGTCGACGCCGGAGTTCTGACGTTGAAGACGGAGCAAAAGAAAGTCACTGCCAATATGGTGACTCTTGAGTTCGGCAAAGCCCCAAAGATCACAGTTCCTGATGGGACTTATGCAGTCCCTGCGCCACGGTTGGAAGTCAAGCATCCTCCAGCAATAGCTCAAATCCTCCGAATGGGACTCCGATATCAGCATAGGAGGAATGTTCCAGGACCTCACTGCTAATATGACCTCAAGCAGTCAATGGGAGCCCGCAGAAGCCGCTGATGAGGAACCATGGGCCCAGCAATTAGACCTTCAATGGGAAAAGCGATTCGAACTGCGCGAGCCGCCCACTGAAGACAAGGTGATGCAGGTCAATCTGGGTAGTCAAGACCATCCCAAACCCATCTTTATAAGTGAAAGCCTATCACTTACGGAAAGGGAAGAATTGATAATACTCGTAAGAGAGTATATAGATGTCTTCGCATGGAGCTACGAAGATATGCCCGGACTTGATCCACAGGTCGCTATGCACCGTCTAAACATCAAGCCTGACGTCAAACCAGTTAAGCAACAACAACGTCGGTTCCGCCTAAACATCATGGAAGCTATTGAAGCCGAAGTTCACAAGCTCATCGTATGTGGCTTCATCCGGGAGGAACAACATCCAGATTGGGTAGCTAATATCGTCCCCGTCCTCAAGAAGAACGGGAAAATACGGATATGCATCGATTACCGTGATCTAAATACGGCCTGTCCCAAAGACGAATTCCCACTGCCCATCACCGATGTCATGATTGACAACACATGCGGGTTCGAAAGGATGTCTTTCATGGACGGCTTTTCAGGATACAACCAGATCAAAGTGTATCCCGACGACGAGAAGCATACTTCGTTCCGAACACCATTGGGGGTATACTGCTACACTGTAATGCCCTTCGGACTGAAGAACGCCAGAGCAACCTATCAGCGGGCAATGAGTACAATCTTCCGCGATCATCTTCGAAAAACGGTGGAATGCTATGTCGACGACATTGCCGTTAAAAGCCGCAACAAGAATGAACATCTTCGCGACCTGAGAACGATGTTCGGCATAATGCGGGCTCATCAACTGAAAATGAACCCGACAAAATCCTTCTTGGGAGTGTCAAGCGGCAAAATTCCTTGGGTTTATTGTCACATCAAAAGGAATTCATCTTGACCCAGACAAAGTCAAAGCCATCCAGAGCATGCATCCACCAAGGAATCTCAAAGAGCTCAGAGGCTTGCAAGGCAGGCTGGCCTATATCAGAAGATTCATCGCAAATCTCTCAGGCCGCTGTCAGCCGTTCACCCGGCTCATGAAAAAGGGTACTTCCTTCGTATGGGATCAAGCTTGTCAGGAAGCTTATGAAGACATCAAGAGGTACCTCACAAAGCCTCCAGTCTTAGTGGCCCCTACATCAGGGAAGCCATTCTTGCTTTATGTAAAGGCTATGGACTACTCCCTCGGTGCCCTCCTCGCTCAAAAGGACGACAATGGCCACGAGCAGGCCATTTATTATCTGAGCAGAACTCTCATAAGAGCGGAATCTCGCTACAACCCTATCGAGAAAGAGTGTTTAGCTCTCGTCTTCGCTGTTCAGAAGACACGACATTATTTGGTCGGCCAGACCATACATGTCATCTCCAGAGTAAACCCATTGCGTCTTCTTATGACGAAGCCAGGATCATTGAATTCAAGATTGGCTAAGTGGGCACTTTTATTGTCTCAATACGACATGATCTTCACGCCTCAGAATGCGGTTAAAGGCCAGGCCCTTGCAGAGTTCTTGGCTGCTCATCCAGTTCCGGAGCATTCAAAACTTCACGAAGATATCCCTGATGAAGCCTTCGAGTCTTATGCAACCTCAGAAGAGGAAGTGTGGCAGATGTTCTTTGATGGAGCATCGCGAATGGGCCCTAAAGGCAAAATTATTGCCGGAGTGGGGGTTGTGTTTATCTCCCCACAGAATCATGTCCTGCCCAGAGCATTTTCTTTGACAGAATCGTGCTCCAACAATGTAGCAGAATATAATGCTCTGCTCATTGGTCTTCAGCTCGCCCATGGAATGGGGGTACGCTACCTCGAAGCTTATGGCGATTCAAAACTGATCATCATTCAGGTTAAAGGCGAATACGAAGTCCGTCATGAGAACTTGGTGCCTTATTACCATACAGCCATCGAATTGGCTAACCTATTTGAAGGTTTCTACATCGGGCATGTGTCCCGATCTCAAAATACTAAGGCGAACGCCCTTGCTGCATTAGCAACAACTCTAGCCTTGCCAGCCGACACCAAGTATCACCTCACAGTCGCAACTCGACATCTTGTATGCTCCAAGCACATGCTAAGAACTCGAGAAGTCTATAATGTCTCGACGAATCTTGAGCCGAGGGACTGGCGCTTTCCTCTCATCGACTATGCTTTGCACGGTCTGCTTCTAGACGATCCCAAGGAAGCGGCGTCCATCAGACGGAGGTCTCTCCGGTTCTATTACGATCCGACTTTGAAGACACTTTACCGTCGCTCATATGACGGTGTTCTCCTCCGTTGCCTTTCCAATTCAGAGGCACAGGAAGCGCTCCAAGAAGCGCACGATGGCACTTGCGGAGCTCATCAGCCAGGTCCAAAGCTTAAAGACAGGTTGCATAGGCTGGGATATTATTGGCCAACTATGATAGCCGACGCCATCCAATATGCACGAAGGTGTAAAGCATGTCAGATTCATGCGGACTTCATACACCAGCCTTCGGAGTTGCTCCACCCGACTGCTGCTTCATGGCCATTTGAAGCATGGGGAATAGACGTCGTAGGGCCAATCAGCCCTTCTTCGACAAAAGGTCACCGGTTTATCCTAGCAATAACCGACTACTTTTCAAAATGGGCGGAGGATATACCACTGGTTGAAGTCAAAACCTCCAATGTGGTTCACTTTATCAAACATCATGTCATCCATCGATTTGGTGTCCCTAGGCGGATCATCCACGACAACGGTCCCCAATTCATAAGCCAAGTATTCTATCAGTTCTGCGATAAATACCGAATTCAGAATGTGGCTTCAACTGCCTATAATCCTGCTGCCAATGGCTTGGCGGAAGAATTCAACAAAACAATCATCAAGCTGCTCAAGAAATTCGTCTCCTCGAATAAGCGAGATTGGGATGAAAAGCTCGGTGAATGTCTTTGGGCCTATCGAACCACGGTTCGGACACCGACAGGCAATACGCCTTTTTCCCTGGTATATGGGTGCGAAGCAGTCCTCCCATTGGAAATCCAGATGCCATCGTTGCGTGTAGCTCTGATTACTAAAACCACATCAGAAGACAAAGATTGCCTACGCCTTCAAGAGCTCGAAGCTTTGGACGAGAAGTGACTACAAGCTCAGCAGCATATCGAGCTATATCAAGCTCGAATCTCAAAAGCCTTCAATAAGAAGGTCAAACAGAGAGTCTTCCAGAAAGGAGACCTGGTCTTAGCCGTCAGACGACCGATGATTATGACGCACAAGATCAAAGGCAAATTTCAGCCTAAATGAGAAGGACCGTTTGTAATAGAAACAGTCTATTCAAACGGAGCATACCGCCTTACGACTGCAGAGGGCGAC
The DNA here is from genome assembly GCA_038442645.1 of Agave tequilana. Taxonomy (NCBI): domain Eukaryota; kingdom Viridiplantae; phylum Streptophyta; class Magnoliopsida; order Asparagales; family Asparagaceae; genus Agave; species Agave tequilana. The sequence goes on along the minus strand of JAVJIF010002357.1, from coordinate 113,280 downwards.
CTACTCATGATGCCGATCAATGGCAAGTTCTTAAAGAAGTATTATCCTTAATCAAGGATCCTTCTCTTGATCAAGTTAACACTACACCTCTGATCAAGATCTCCGAGAGCCTTTCTCTGCCTCCCAGTGAGGTCATACAGCCATAAACCAACAGGAACCTGGCCGTGCACCAGTTATCCTAAAGGAGAGTCAGGGTTATGCAGACATTAACCCGATAATCCAATATCCTTAACGATTAAGGATAGAGGAAAATGTTGGCCTGTAAGCCCAACATAAGTCCTCGACAACTCATCATGCTGAGGGGAATAGCATGGCTAGCCCAATTCAAACGGTAGTTGGTAAAGGCATATCAAACCCGTTGACAGCTGGGGATTTGCTAAAAATCCTAAGGGACCAGTTCCCATTTGATTCCCTCTCCAAAGTCGCTTACAATTCTCATCCATAGGATGGTAAGGCCACATATATTCCGCTGTTATGTTAACATTAAACCTATGACAGCAGTCCCCTCATTTCTCCTCGTGAGAACGAGACCTCCAAAGTCACTTACCAATTCTCATCCATAAAAGGGTAAGACCACATATACATTTCGCTGTTACGTTAACACTAAACCTATGACAGTGATTCTCTCGTTTCTCCCTGTGAAAACGAGACTTTCTCCCAAATTCCACTACAAACTCGATACTTATTGACATTTACAAAAGATAAGTATCACCAATTTTTTAAGCTTGGTGGCGTCTCATCCGGTTATGTCATTGCGACCTCTGAACCAGCAGACAGCTAAGTCTTAATTTTGAGCTTGTTGACATTTACAAAAGACAAGTCTCAATTCCGAGCCCTGTTGACATTTACAAAAGACAGGTCTCGATACTCGTTGACATTTACAAAAGACGGGTATCATCTATTTTGAGCTTGGTGGCGTCTCATTCGGTTATGTCATTGCGACCTCTGAACCAGCAGACAGCTAAGTCTCAACCCCGAGCCCTGTTGACATTTACAAAAGACAGGTCTCGATACTTATTGACATTTACAAAAGATAAGCATCACCAATTTTTGAAGCTTGGTGGCGTCTCATCCGGTTATGTCATTGCGACCTCTGAACCAGCAGACAGCTAAGTCTCAATTTTGAGCTTGTTGACATTTACAAAAGACAAGTCTCAATTCCGAGCCCTGTTGACATTTACAAAAGACAGGTCTCGATACTTGTTGACATTTACAAAAGACGGGTATCATCTATTTTGAGCTTGGTGGCGTCTCATTCGGTTATGTCATTGCGACCTTTGAACCAGCAGACAGCTAAGTCTCAACCCCGAGCCCTGTTGACATTTACAAAAGATAGGTCTCGATACTTATTGACATTTACAAAAGATAAGTATCACCAATTTTGAAGCTTGGTGGCGTCTCATCCGGTTATGTCATTGCGACCTCTGAACCAGCAGACAGCTAAGTCTCAATTCCGAGCCCTGTTGACATTTACAAAAGACAGGTCTCGATACTCGTTGACATTTACAAAAGACGGGTATCATCTATTTTGAGCTTGGTGGCGTCTCATTCGGTTATGTCATTGCGACCTCTGAACCAGCAGACAGCTAAGTCTCAACCCCGAGCCCTGTTGACATTTACAAAAGACAGGTCTCGATACTCGTTGACATTTACAAAAGACGGGTATCATCTATTTTGAGCTTAGTAGCGTCTCAACCGGTTATGTCATTGCGACCTCTGAACCAGCAGACAACTAAGTCTCAACTTTGAGCCTGTTGACACTTACAAAAGACAGGACTCACCAATGCTTGCTGACATTTACAAAAGGCAAGTATCTCCCCTTCAGCCTCGCAAAGGGCTAACCTCGAGATCGCTGACGTCTTAATCGGTTATGTCATTGCGACCTCTGAACCGACGGATAGCCACGTCTCAAAGATTACGTCCTCAAGCAAGAACAAGATTGGAGATTCGACAGAAGCCAAAACAAAAGAAAGAATTTCCATTAATTCCAAAAGATGGGGACACATGGAGGCACGTATACAATGAGCTACAAGCGCACACTATACGATCTAAGCCACTCTCCGAGGGTGTTCAGCCTCGTCTTCCTGTCGTCAGCAGCCTGGGCAAGCGCTTGCGACCTCAGCTCAGCCTCATTGAAATCTTCCGCCTGAGCCAGACGAGCTTTGGCCTCCGCCAAAGTTGCCCTCTGTGACAACCCCTGCCGCGCAAGCTCCTTACTCTGAGCTTTGAGCTCTTCAAGCCGCGCAGTTTCCTCAAGACGCACCGGTATGGCCTTGGATAAGAGGAGATTCGCTTTCCTAATCATTTCCTCAGCCTTCGCAATCTTATCCTCAGCGCCAAGAAGAGCACTAGTGGAGGCGTCAATTGCACTTCCAACCTCCGCTTGCCTTGTTTCCAAGGATTTCAAATCAGAAGAGACGACCTTAGCAGCCTCTTGAGCAGCAAGCCGGGCCTCGTGCTTTTGGGCAACAAGACAGGCGAGCTGCTCATCAGCTAAGGACGCCGGGTCTGAGCGATAGAGACGGCGCCACTCCTCTACAGCCTTCTCAAGTTCATCCACCAGGAGTTCTAAAGCAGCAGCCTAATGATACCCCTCAAAGTCCCGAATGCTCTCAATGTCACGGGGAGAGGACCACCTTCAGCTTTGAGAAGGGTACAGGCGAGCCCTTCAAAACTAGGTCGATAGTTCGCTCCAAGCTTCTATAAAAGCTATCGACCAGGTCACCTATATAATCATTCTCGGCCTCAGCCATTTCTGGCAGGGAGGCAACCTCGGAATAGTCCACCAGCCTGGTCGACGCCGTCGCAGAAGAAGCAGCGGGAACACGACAGTAGCAGGACTAGCCGAAGGCGATCTCGGCGGAGTCCTCATCGAAACCAGCACGCCAGCCACCGTGGAGGTAGGACCGGCAACCACCTCTTGAGCAGCAGGCTCAACCACCAGGGTTGGAGAAGTAGGGCTTGCGATCACCCTCAGTGCCGCACTCGGCAAAACAGTCCGCACCTCACTGTTGATGTGATTGGGAGTGAGGATACCTCCGGAACTGTCGTCCTTCAACCTCTGGTCCTTCAGCTGATTTAGGCTGATAAGAAGGAAGGTCGCCATACAGCGCGTCCAACACAGCAGCATCCGCCGTGGCCGAGGTGCTCATGTCACCCCTCGATCCCTCAGGAAGATCTACCGGCTCCCTTGAAGCTGATGCATCTTGAGGCCGAACACCTGTAACAAGACTGTGGTTAGTCGAGACACTATATACAGAAGAAGCCAAGAGGGTACGACAATACCAAAGGATGATGTTGCCTCGAACATCTCGTCGGCCGCACCAGTCTCCAGAGGCTCCATCGAAAATTTTTTGGCAGAATCAACACGAATAGCCGGCTCGTTTTCACTTGCCGAGTATCCTGTGGACCACCCGATAGAGCTCGATGCCTCAGGACTTCCTTTAGAGGTCCCAACGCCTGAAGGACCGATGTTGGCCACATCACCTCCAGACTCCTCCGGAAGGGCATAGGAACCAGCTTCAACCCTATAAGTGAATAGGGGATCATAATGTTTCCCTTGCTCTCCAGCCGTCTCGGCTCCTGCAACAAGAAGCAAAGGATGAGTTATTCGGAACACACCAGAAGCATTATATGAACAAGGGTAACCTCACCCAGACCTAGAGCGAATTCACCGCTAGTCGGTTCAGCAACCGACGGTTCAGCCGCTAATGGGGCAGCAGGAGGAATCGCTGTAGAGGGATAACCCTCTACGACAATCGTAGGAGCTTGGCGACGGGGCTTCTTCGCCAATGACTTCCTACGAGAGCTACCCGCTCGCTTTCTCTTGAAGTGGACGTCAGAATCCTCTTCTTCCACTCCTTCCACACGTCGTGGGGAAGATGTCCCCACCACACCAGAGCCAGCCGCATGAGTATCAGCTCCAGCCCCCATTTCGAAGCAAGGGCTCCCTGCATCAGAAGCCTCGCTGTCATCCACAGCGATGAATTCTTTCAAGCCGGGGACACGAACCCGTTTGCCTTCTCTCTTATCAGAGGCTTTCCGCTTCAGTCGCTGAGAGATTAACTTCACACCCGAACTGTTGGCGTTAAATTCAGGAGGTGTGGAGTTGGAAGCCGCGTACCACTGGCAAAAGCATAGAGTCGTCGAGAGGCCGGGATCTTGCAGCGGCGTGCGTAGCCACGCCCCAGTGCCATCCGCAGTAAAGAACCGCCAGGCACGGGCCCCATCAATAAGACTCCCCATGAAAGCCAGGTCCGAATTGGGGTTGCCCACATACAGCTGGTCGTACCCGAATTGGCGGGCAAATCGACTCGGGACGTAGGGTTCCAGGTAGCAGGTATCCCCACTCCTGTACAGCAAATGCGAGGGCCGGATGCTGACCAGCCACTCGAAAACACCCCGACTCATGGGAGACCGCCCCGACTCCGCATCTCAGAATTCCTCGTTGTATCCTGCACCCCGAATGCGAGGAAAACAGCAGAACAGGCTATAAGCGTCATGACGACGCACTAACTTACGGGCCTCGGCCACGTAGGTTTTCATCCAAGAACAGCCTTCGAATCGGCGGAGAAGCGCCATTCGAACACCCTGTGGAGGGTCCTCCCCAGCTCCAATCAAAGTAGGGCAGTGTAAGGCGAACCACGCCATCAAGTAGGTGTATGGCAGACCCACCCTAGGATTGGGTCCATCACAAGGCAGGATAGCACTCTTCCCACGCCTCGTCGCCGGTGGCCTGCAGAAAGCCTCCGTTAATGCGCGAAGGCCTCTTTGAATACAGCACACCATGGCCGGGAGAAGACCCAGACGGTGGCCATGGGCCAAGCGAACGGCGGGTAGCAGAACATTCGGGTGGACGATGTCACCCTAGGAAGAAGGCACAACACACTTCTTTAACCAGACGGTGAAGAAACCGGCCAGCAGCGCCTTTCGAGACATAGGCCGACGGGCCTGATGGTGAAAGCTCCGAAGGGTATCACCCTTCTCATAGGGACCAGTGTCTTTTGTTACAACGATAACCCTTGGAGACACATCTCCATCCGTTCAACAATATCGCCATCAGCAACTCCGCGATGAGCTGCTTCAGGAGCATTCTTCATGTCTGGGAACAGGTAACTTCCCCAGCTCTTCAAGCTCTTCGAGCTACCCTTGCCACCACCGTGAATGCTGGAACAAATATGCAAGTGGCACATCAACTCCCGATAAGTCTCGAGCATAGCAGGCTCCTGCTTCTCCAGGAGAGCCAACTCCGCCTCACAGGGAAAGTACTCTTCGTATGGAAGAGACCCGAAAGGCAAAGCAGAGATTTCCCACATCTCATGCAAAGCCATGCCCAGCTCGCCAACCGGGGTGAAGAAGGTCCCCGAAGCCGGGCAGTAGAACTCAAGGATGGCGTAGAAGCACGCCACCTTCATCTCAATGCCGTAACAGGTCGCCCTGACGGCCTCATAGAGATTCAACCCCTCCAAGTCCTCCTCGAAGTGAGCGAGGATATAGTTGGTCAACTCCGCCCACCATGTCTTAGGAGGATGAACCCAACCGGGAGCCTTGAAGTCAGTTGCAGGATAGTTCCCGTCAACTGCGCAGAATTGAGTGCCAAAGGTCTGCGCCACAGCCGGATTCTCTCCCACTGGAATTTCCCGCGATACCTTCCCAGGGTATAGCCCCATTATGCTGAGGGGAGGGCCCGCCCTCGAATAGCCGGACTGAAAGGTCATTCTCCCAACATGAACGGATTCGACGCTTCAGCTTACGCCCCACGCCATCTTCCGAGCCTGAGTCACATTCACGAAAGAAGATAAAGGAAAGTGCCGCTTAGTCGACGGAAGGTAAAACTTCTCGCCATCCAGTTGAAAGATCCGTTGTCCTTCGCCTGCCTGTAACTGGCGATCGGGGTCGGATGCGGCATCCCCGAACATAAAGTCGGGCTTTCTGTAAGTCCGAAGGTCAACATCCTCAAGAGGAGCCGTGGTCAAGATACTCCGCGTGGTCTGCGGATGACCGCCTTGGATGAGCGTATCCCGGACGAGGGAGCTCCGCTCACTGAACAAAGAAGCCTGTCCATGGAATTGCAGGCTGAGGTTACCATCTGCTCCACTGGTCAGCCCAAACAGACTGCTCAGGAGATCGGGAGCGTAATGCACTGCAAAGACAGAAACGAACTATGATTAGTTCAACAATCAAGTGGATACGAAGACATAGAAATTCACTAAGGCATAGCCTCGCTCAGCAAGCAAGGCCAGCAAGGCGATAGCCTCGATGAAGCTTGATCTCGCGGATAAAACTGCATTTTTGCAGAAAGCGTCCAAAGTACCAACTTCGCTTAAGCAGGAAGTGGTATAGCCCTAAGGGCTAACGTCACCAAGAGGGCATCATGGTCAAAAGTCACCCTTCGTGGCCATGACTGAAGGAACAGACCTATATCATGTTCCTCAACAGGATGGAGACTGCCCGAGTAATGGCTTCGTACGAAGAACTGTTCGGTTCTTAATTCCCTTGTGCAAGGAAGATAGGGAGGTTCAAGGAAACGATTTCCCTAATGAGGACAGATCATATTCGATCTTCCTAATAGCCAAATGTTGGCTCCAAAGGAGAGAGACCACAGTCTCTAATCAGGTAGGAAAATCCCTTACCGGTGACTGGTCGCTCGATGACCGGAGGAGGAGGACCCTCCGCTACAGAAGTCGCCACTTCTTTTCTAGCTCGTCTTTTGGGCGCCATTAAAGAGTTGCAAGAGTTCTCAGGGTTCTCTGAACAAAGAAGGAAGAGGAAGAGGGAAAGTCAAGAAATCTCTCTGAAAAAAGGAGATCTTTTCCTGCTCAGCCCGATCGGGCTTTTATAGGCCAATCAGCGCCTGAAACGAGGCCTCGAAAAGGGCGTATGCTGCCGTTTCGAATTAATTCGAAACGCCGCCCAAAGCGCCTTCCCGAGAAGCGCTGCTTCGATTCCGCTAAGGGTTAACTTTGCCCTGGCTTAAAGTGCGGATTTCGCACAATCCTTGAAGGACATTCGTCGAGAGGCCTACCTTAGCCCTCTAAAAAGGCGCTGACATGCCAGTCTCACGAAGATCACTCAAAGAAAGGACTATGTCCTTAACTCCGCATACAGTTTAGCCCCGCTATGGCCAAACCCTCAAAGAAAGCAAGCAAAGATCAGATGATTAGAAGATGAACTTTCATTGATTTAAAAGGAAGGGTACATTGATATTACATCGAAGTTGTGTTTCATACAACACACCCAGTTGCTCGACAGGGTCATTTGTGCAAAAAAAGCATACAACTGGTTTTATCCGCTTCTAAGTCAAACCGACTGGACAAAGGAGGCCTTCCTCCTGCACAAGGCCGTAATCAGTAGTGCCGCAAGGACACGGTCATTATTCTCCACAAAAATGGCAGATCTTGCCAGGCCATTTTTGTTGAAGCCTGGCAATAAAAACCTATCGCCGCCAACACGATAGATCACGTATAATGGGAATCGGCAGTGATACCAGTGATCTAACGGGTGTGAGGCCCGCTTTCTCGAAGTGGATCGCCCTTAAAGGCCACCAAAGTTGAAAGTTGGCAATGATGCCAGTGATCCCACAGGCGACGCCCACTATCTTGAAGCGGATCATCTCCGACAAAGCGGCTACCAGCCTCACCTCAGAACGAATCATCTCGGATAAGAGGCTGCCAATAGCCTCTGGGACATGCACCCGCTGCCCCGAATTGTTCCTCCTGCTTAAAAGTAAAGCTTCAACCGGGGAAGCATAAGGCAATTTTATGGTTCCTTCCATCAAGTCACAAGATTGGCGAGCATAGCCCACTGCAAGGCAAATCAGAACAGATTAGCAGTTAAGCACAGAAAAAACTGCAAATCAGAATCTTTTGGGTCAAAGCAATCCAATTTCAGCGAAAGCAGAGGACAAGCCTCGCCTGCACAGCACTGATGGGCTGGCTCAGCAAACGCCAAGTCCAAGCCTCGCCTATATGGCAAGACTGGCTCAACTATTGAAGAGACCAAGTCCCAAGTTTTGTCTGGGCAGCGGACTTAACATGAAGCGATCTTTCTGGGAAGCTATGCCAAAATCCTTCTCTACAGATCAGTCAATTGCAAGATGAAGAACAAGGGAAGTTAATCCCTGAAGCAGCTGTTAAAGCTGAATTAAGGGAGATGAGTTCCCTAAAATCGGTGAAGTCGTTGAATGATCAAGACTTACCAGTCCTTGGCCGGATAATGACCAGAGTGGGCATTCCCACTAGTTCAGAGATCTGAGTATCTCTTTCAAACCAAGAGAAGAGAAGAGAGGCAGATCACTTCTCTTCAGAGGACCTCAAGTGTCCTATTTATAGGCCCCATGGCCTGAACGCTACCGCCTCAAGCGTGGAAGCACGAGCGCATTTAAGGCATTTATTACGCCTTGAGAATAGGGACGGTTTTCCCTTGAAACCGTGCAAAGGAAGAAACGTCTCCCTCATAAAGGCACTTATTGCGCCTTGAAGAAAGGGAATATCCTCCCTCGGAAACGTGCAAATCGGAGAATATCTCCCTCGATCAGCACGAAGAAAGGAGTAATCCTCCTCGTAACCAGCCCACGGCAGTTGATCTCGGGAAAGCGACATGCCCTCCCAAGCGAACATATCTTCAGAAGCCCAGATGCGGGGCTACTAGCTGCGAAGCTACCCAGACGCAAGTCTACATGATTCCTCGGCGAATCTACATCCCAAAGCAGGATTCAAAGCGAAGCTGAACTCAACCATCATGGCGACGTTCATACTCCACACACCACCAATCAAAGCAGTTCAAAGTGTTTCGAAGTCTGAGCTATTGTAGACTTTCGAAAACTTTGAAGGGGGTCTTGTTGATACTTAAAAAAGACAAGATTCTTATTGGTCCGAACAATGTCTAAACTTGTTGACATTTACAAAAGACAAGTGACAGACAAGCTGAAGACCAGTTTTCACCCATCTCCGAGGGACAAGGAAGCAACTTGGACTCCACTGATCCAGCAAGCAGACAGTGAACCCGGATTGTTTCTAAATAGACCTCAGCAGGTCTAAAGATGCTAGCACTTAGCATCACACGAGCCCAAAGGGATAGCCTCGCTTGAGAGACTAATATCACTCAACTTCGTCTTGAAGCCATTCAAAGTCTCGCCAAGAAGCTAACTCGCAAACTTCGCCACAGAGGACTTCCAGCTCCGCCAAAGGGTTTCTTTCGGACTTCGCCAGAAACCGTCTCTAGCTCCGCTGCGAGCTCAATACGGGCAGCGCTGCTATGAATCTGCTACGGTCAACCTTTGACCAATCAAATCTCCAGATGAGATCAGATCCAATCAGATCAAATCCAATTAAGATCAAATCAGAGATCAAATTTGGCAGTTGATTGCCACAATCTCTTGACTCTTCTAAAAACGAGTAAGAAGATCAGGGGAAATCCTCCAACGATATGGAAAGGATCAAAACAGATCAAGAGGATCAACCGACCTGCCAATTCTAGCTCCGCAGAAGCTATCTTAGCCTCGCAGCAAAGGCTACTTTCCAGATTCAAACAGATTCGATTCAATCTGTTTCCATATTTTCAGGGGACGATTATACCCTTGCTCTCCCTATAAATAGCCCGCCAGGGGTACAAGGAGAGAGACATGCATACGGGAGGACTCCACAAGCAGAGGCTTCTTCATAACGCACCGTGCGTTCTCGAATTCAGAGACCTTTTAGAGAATTGCTTTCTCTATTCAGGGTGTTGATACCCTAACATCGTCCTTCTTCTCAAGGAATCTCCGGAACCAGGCGAGAAGGAGTTCCTAATTGAAGGCGATTTTGAGAAGCAGCAAGAGGGTTCTACCAACCTTCTATTCTCTGATTCCCCGAACCAGGCGAGAAGGGAATCTCATCGCTCGCATCGTCAAAGGGACAAAGTGGTCCCGCGCTGACCAGACTCCTATCGGCACACTTCTCCAGAATCTCTGAGGAGATCTACTTGTAATCTTTTTAAGAATACTTATAATTTAGCTCCTCAAACCTTTTTGTAAGTTTTCCCCCTTTGCAAACATAATGGAAAACAATATATAAGTCAGACGAGTAATAATAAAAGATGCTAATTAATAATTCATTGTTCATTTTGCAATTCGGGTACTGTGAACTCAGGCTATGGTGACATGAGACATAGGGTATATAGATAAGGGTTTTCTTGTTTGGATTAACCCTTTGACGTACTTGTCTCGTGAACCGTAAACTGAGCTTATACAACTGGTTTTGCTTGCATTCGATATTATCTATTTTATCGGTTTTCTATCAGTTTTATGATATTTCTTAATTTAGGAGACAACTCAGGTTATATGAACTCAGAATACGGTGACGTGAGATATAAGGTATATAGATAAGGGTTTTCTTGTTTGGATTATTCCTTCGACGTACTAATCTCACGGATCGATAATTTGAGCTTATATAACTGGTTTTTTCATATTTACTTTACTTGCTGCCTCACTGCCTGCTGCTGTATACCTGTATTTATGACACAGTTTTCAATATATGCTCTTTGACTTGAATTTATCGATACACATGTGCTTATCTATGCACGCCACTTAGTTCTCACCTCATCACTCGTTGAGGAGTTTCTGACTCCCCTTAACCTGCATGTTCAGATCGAAGCTTGGATAGTAGTGAACTTCCTGATGATCAGAGTTGCACAGCGGTAGCGTCTTGGATCAGTTGTTGACTGTTCATAGTCCTTTCCTTCCAGTCCCCCTGCTAAGCTTTCGAGTTTTTCTTTTGTAACTCGTGAGTTTCTTTTGTACTGTTCATAATCGTATATCTCCTAGTATTCTCGCATTTGCGCCTATCGGTGATGTAATATTCTTATAATATTGTGTCACATCTTATGATAACTTTATAATTGTACTCATATGCTGGAATGTATAATGCACCACGTACTTTCGTACTCTGATTCTTGCCTGTACTGATACTTATTGATATATGTAAGGGTATTTCAGGTATGCGTATATACATCACAGTAACATCTCCATACCCACGAGATTGGAGCGTTACAGTTATGCCAAAAGATGTATCTGCTTTCATTTATGAGTGATTATAATAAATAACCTTTGGGCTTGATTAGCAAAAAAACATAAAAATATTACCATATTGGAAGTCTGTTTAAAATCTAAAAACTGCTATATATATTTTTCATAAAAGATTAGGCTACAACCCTGCGACGCATGGCTTAGCCGCACAAATCAGACGCGTGCCATGGTGGTGTGGGCTCTGGTGTTGTGATAAACACCACCAAATAATAAGAGAAATAGCAGAAATACCGAGCGATCTACCGTAGCAAGCAATATAACTTGATCACCATAAGAGAAAGAATATAAATTAAGAACACAAGATTTTATGGCAGAAAGGGGAGAAATTTTTATTAACTTTAGAAGAAAAATTAGGTTTACAAGGCTCTCGCACAAGGATCTCTCAAACTCTCAACACAAGATGGATGAAACTAATGAAATAATCTCCCCTTTGTAATCTAAAATCCACAACTAGAAATTTTATAGACTTCTAGAATAAATTTAGACCTTCTAAATATTTAGCAAAATCATCTTAGCCATCTAATCAACCGCCCTTAGAAAAAAGGAATCGAAAACCCTTTCAAAATACCATTCAGAAAACAACTCAGAATATGAAAATCATTGCAGATCTTTCGAAAGCTTCGTACCAACTTTCAAAAGCTACAACCAAACTGCATTTGACGTGTTCTCCAAGTTTTACGGACTACGAGGTTTTCAAACTGGACCGCTTATCCATTATGTATCTCTGTGGTGCTAATCTGTATTGTCACTTTGGAGTGCTCCTCCACTAAGATAATTCAGAGTGCTCCTTCAGAGTGATACCAAGCTACTACTTTGGAGCGAGACTCTGACTTTGCCCTCAACTTGAAACTCCAAACTCACCCTACTTCTTTACTAGGAGTGCTTCGCCCTCGTTCCGGGATCTGCAAGAGAGACTTCTCAAAGTAATTTTATTTTAGCGGATCTTCCCCCAAGCCCCCGAGAGGGGTCTTCCTGCCCTCTTTCAACCCCCACGGTCACCTGATTGCGCAGGTCAATCCATAACTCTGCGTAGGACAATAAATTATCAAGACAATAATTAAGCTCCACAACTTAATAATTCTGGCTATTGAATCTGCTGGAATCTCCTCTGCCTTGTCACATAGTCTTCTTCAATGAATGTGAGGCACCCAAAATATCAACATCTGAATTGTAGGTGGGGTGGCAGGTGCGCAAAGGTCACCCATGCTCGCTCACGCCAGGACATAGGTCGCAATGACCACTGTCCGAGCAAACCATGAGTTTGTGCATGTTGCGACATGCGTTGGTCCGTACTAGCAGTGCCCACGCGAGCGCACCCATGAAATTGCCAGGCCACGAGTGTTGGAATCCCAACAACAGAGAACAACAACACCAGAAAAATAGTCACCAATCGCATGAACAAGCAAACAAAAGAAAGAGAGCGAGAACTCAAGATTTAACGAGGTTCGACAATTTGCCTACGTTCTCGGGGCAGAAGGAGAGAGAGATCTTATTAAATCAATTAAGTACAAAATACAAAAATAGGGGCAATACACCTATTTATAAGGCCAGAGTTTATGAAAATAAGGAAACCAATCACTCTGAATTCGGATCAGAAACACACTCTGAATCCAATTTGAAAACCTCCCAGAGATCATATGTTGTTGACAGACCTATTGGCCTGTCGCCAGATTGAGCCAATCTACACAACACCGGACTTTCAGAAAAAGCATGTCGATAGCTATGGAAGCTTGTCGACAGTCGAGATGGTCTATCAACAGACAAAGCAATCTGCTCCTCCTGTTAGCATATCTGAAAATCACCTAGAGGGGGGGTGAATAGGTGATAATGCTAATCAAAGGGCAATTTAAAATTTAAAGCTACAACAATCACCAATCAAAAATCACAAGATGAATGCAAGCAATTAAGTATGACAATGAATATGATGAGCAATTAATAAGTGCAAGCAAAGTAGAGTAAGGAGTGTAAGAACAAGAAAAGTAAACCAATCGCAAACACAAGGATATGTTATCGAGGTTCGAGCACCCAGCTCTACTCCCCGCCTTCCCCAGAAGGATTCCGACCACTTCCACTATCACAAAGATCTCAAATACAATGGAGTACCCAACTCCTACAATCTCAAGTACAAGTAATTTCCTTGGTAGTCAAAAGACCACAAACTCTCTCTTTCAAATATCTCTTCCCTTACAAAGGTCCTTAGAGAATATTGAGTAGGAATGAAGCTCTTGTTGTAAGTGAAGAAAGAAAATTAAATCAGAGAGTATTTGAAAACCCTTCAGAAAATCAGTGAGAAATTCAGCACAAAAACCAAGAAACAAGTCGCTTTTGAAAGCCTTAAACTTTTGAATTTTCTAGCAAAAATTGTTGTAACCAATCTCTCCCCAAACACCCCTATTTATAGGAGAGGGCTAGGGTTTAGGGATAAAACATAATTACTGATGTTTAGGAGGTAATTAGATCAAATATATCCTTAAACGAATTTTTAAACACAAAAGATAAAAATAAACAGCTCACTTAAAATCTGCCCGTTACTGTTCAACGGACACATCGGTCGACTGGGCCGGTCGACCGGTAGATCAAAAATTCGACCGTTATAGGCTAGCGGTCGACCGACCCGGTCGACTGAGAAAACCTGTGAGCAAAAACAATATCTCGGTCGACCGCCCCGGTCGACTGGCAGACATGCACACTGATACGTGCATCTGCCAGAACTGCGGTCGACTGGTCCGGTCGACCGGACGAGACTGACACAGACTCGGTCGACTGTCCCGGTCGACCGGATCAGGTCAAAAATCATTTTGGAAAAGAAAATAAAGAGGATTTTGATTTTAACAAAAATACTTTTGAACAGGGAATAGAATTAAACATAAAGATGTATTTGTAGGCAAAAACTTGTATGCAAAATATTTTTGTATAATTTATAAGAAATTATTTTGGAATGAGCATGTGCGCAAAAACATGTGTGATAGAGCTTCAAACCTATCCACTATTCTTTAACATACTATAAACTGAAAAATAAATTACATGAAGACTTCTTGAGCTATCTTCAAGTCTTTGAGCCATCCAATGCCTTGCTAGTGCCTTCTCTTCTATGATCCTTCCTTGATGTGCAATTTGCCTTCCTTACTTTGTGGAACTTAGAAATTCTTGCAATAGCTAAGCGAATGGTCTCTAAACATGGTACAAAACCTGAAACTCATCTTAACAAACTTGTTAGTACCAAAAAGCTCATATTTGGTTTGTCATCATCAAAACCAAAAGACAAATGGAGAGTGTAACTTCTTGGGCCAACAATCTCCCCCTTTTTGATGATGACAAAACAAATAGGCTATAAACAAAAATATAGGGGGAGAAAACTCCCCCTCAAATTATGCTATATAAAAAGACACTTAAGTTTAAAACACAAGAATTCATTTGAAAACAAAAGATTTATGCACTTGATACCAATAGAAAGAAATTGAGACAAAACACAAGAATTCTCAAAATACATACATAAACATAAAACTCATAAAACAAATCTTTAAAATTAAAGCATATAAATTCATATGGAACCAAGACCAAATGAACTTATTTTTGTCATGTAAACTTATTCTCCCCCTTTTTGTCATACATCAAAAGGGTTATGAAAAACATGTCTATTCAATAATACAAACATTAAGTTCTCCACAAATAAACGAAAATCTAGCAAAATCAAGAGGTTTAGTGAAAATATCGGCTAGTTGTAAATCCGTGGAAACATAATCAATATCTATATCACCTTTCTCAAAATGATCTCTAAGAAAGTGATATCTAATTTCAATGTGCTTGGTCTTACTATGTTGATTTGCATTTTTGGTCATGTGTATAGTACTAGTATTATCACAAAATATTTTTATATGATCAAAGTGCAAATCAAAATCAAGGAGAGTATGTTTCATCCAAAGGACTTGTGCACAACAAGCCCCCGCGGCAACATACTCCGCCTCGGCGGTTGAGAGAGCAACGGAATTTTTTTCCTAGAGGACCATGAAACAAGACAATTACCAAGAAATTGACATGTCCCACTAGTACTCTTTCTATCTACTCTACAACCCGCATAGTCGGCATCCGAATAGCTAGTCATTGAAAAATCTCTAGTTTTCGGATACCAAAGACCCATTCCAATAGTGCCCTTAATATAACGAATAATGCGTTTTACCGCAATAAGATGAGACTCTTTAGGACACGATTGAAATCTACCACAAAGACACACACTAAACATGATATCCGGCCTACTTACCGTCAAATATAAAAGACTTCCTATCATGCTTCTATATAATTTAATATCAACATTTTTACCTTGTTCGTCCTTATCAAGCTTGGTTGTAGTTGCCATTGGAGTGTTGCAAGCCTTTGATCCTTCAAGCCCAAACTTCTTTACTAGCTCCTTTGCGTACTTGGCTTGGTTAATGAAGGTTCCATCTTGCAATTGCTTGATTTGGAGTCCAAGGAAGAAATTGAGCTCACCCATTGAAGACATTTCAAATTCAAGTTGCATGACCTTCTCAAAATCCTTGCATAAAAGCTCATTAGTAGATCCAAAAATTATATCATCAACATAAATTTGCACAATTAAAATATCATTATCAACATGCTTAGTAAAAAGAGTTGTGTCTACTTTGCCTTTAATAAAATCATTTGAAATGAGAAAACTAGAAAGCCTTTCATACCAAGCTCTTGGAGCTTGTTTCAATCCATACAAAGCTTTATCAAGTTTAAAAACAAAATCGGGATGAACATGATCAACAAAACCGGGAGGTTGAGAAACATAAACTTCTTCATTAATAAAACCATTCAAAAATGCACTTTTCACATCCATTTGAAAAAGTTTAAAATTTTTAAAACATGCAAAAGCTAGTGTCATCCGTATGGCTTCAAGCCGTGCTACGGGTGCAAAGGTCTCCTCAAAGTCAATTCCCTCAACTTGAGTGTAACCTTGGGCCACTAACCTAGCTTTATTCCTAATGACATTTTCGGACTCATCCATCTTGTTTCTAAAGATCCACTTAGTACCAATTATTGGTCTATCGTGGGGCTTAGGAACAAGGTGCCAAACTTGGTTGCGCTCAAATTGATTGAGTTCCTCTTGCATGGCAAGCAACCAATATGGGTCCGTCTCGGCTTCGAGAATGCCTTTTGGTTCAAAATGAGAAATGAAAGCAAAGTTACCACATAGGTCATGGAGTTTGGAGCGCGTTGTGACTCCTTTAGATGCATCACCCAAGATGAGCTCCTTAGGATGATTTGTAGCGTATCTCCAAGCTTTAGGAAGCGGTTGAGTGCTTTCCTCCTTATCCTCTTGAACTTCACCTATAGATTCTTGCTTATCTTCTTGCGCGGGTGAGTCCTTCAAGGATAGTTTCTCCATGTTTTCACCTAATGGTTCAAACTCTACAACATTCTCAACAAACACATTAGATTCTTCAAACTTAACATGTATGGATTCTTCAATGGTTTGAGAAGATCTAATGAAAACTCTATATGCTTTGCTAGTAGAGGAATATCCAACAAAGATAGCCTCATAAGCCTTAACATCAAATTTACCCAAATTATCCTTAGTATTCAAAACAAAACACTTGCATCCAAAAACTTTAAAATATGCAACATTTGGTTTTCTAGAATGATACATTTCAAAAGAAGTTTTTGAAGAATTTTTGCATAAATAAATACGATTCGATATATAGCATGCGGTGTTTACGGCCTCGGCCCATAAATATTGAGGGAGGTCATATTCACTTATCATTGTCCTAGCCATCTCTTGAAGTGTTCTATTTTTCCTTTCTACTACTCCATTTTGTTGTGGAGTTCTAGGACAAGATATTTCATGCTTAATTCCCTTTTCATCACAATAAGTCATGAAGAGTTGGTTAACAAACTCACCACCTCTATCACTCCTTATTCTCAAAATCGAAAAACCCTTTTCTTTTTCAACTCTTTTTCGAAAAATCTTAAAATGAGAAAAAGTTTGATCTTTATGTTGCAAAAAGAAAACCCAAGTAAAATGGGAGAAATCATCAACCAAAACAAATGCAAATCTACTTCCATTTAAACTCTTAGTTTTAGTTGGTCCAAAAAGATCCATATGAATTAATTCTAAAGGCCTAGTTGACATGATATCCTTGATTGGTTTAAAGGAAGACTTGGTTTGTTTCCCAAGTTGGCACGCACCACAAATGTGGTCTTTCTCAAAATTCAAGCAAGGTATACCCTTCACCAATTCCTTTGAATTAATCCTAGAAATATGGTCAAAAGATGCATGTCCTAGTCTTCTATGCCAAAGCCAAGAATTTTCATCAAAAGCATTCAAGCATTTAGTAGAACAATCTAAATTAAGCATGTCAATAATATAAACATTATTATCACGAAAACCGGTGAGAATACAAACATCGGATTTAACATCAAAAATTTTACAAGAAGTATCATCAAAAACAACTTTAAGTCCACGATCACAAAGTTGACTAATGCTAAGCAAAGTATGTTTTAAACCATCTACTAAAATAACATTCTCAATAATAGGAGATGCACCAATTTGAATGTTACCTATACCGATGATAGTTCCTTTGGAGTCATCCCCGAAGGTGACGGTGCCACCTTCCATGTACCTTGATAGGGTTGTGAAGTTGTTGATGTCCCATGTCATGTGTCTTGAACAACCACTATCAAGGTACCACCGCTCCCTACGTCTTGGAGCTTTGGTGTGTACCTACATCAAACAATTTAAGACTTGATTTTGGTACCCACATTTTATTGGGTCCTCTAGGGTTAGTGTCATGAACCCAAACAAGATTATTTGTTCTATTTAGTTGATCATAGCAAAACTTAGCTAAATGTCCATTTTTACCACAATATGTGCATCTATACACTCTACCATATTTAAAAGCATAGTGAGTGTGTGATTTGTGAGCATGAGAAACTTTAGCATGGGTGGTGTGAGCATGAGAATTCTTAGCTTGTGAAGTGTTAGCATGTGAAGTGTACTTTTTAGAAAACATGTTCTCAAGTTCTTGGTATTAAAAGCACAATCATTTAAAACTTTTTCAAAATCATTCATTTTTGACTTAAAGGAAGAAATTTCTTGTTCATCAATAATAGGAAATTTTGCTTTACAAGAAACTTTGTAGGCATTAAATTCTTTTTGTATAGAAATGAGATTAGAAGAAATATTATCCTTTTCTTTAGAAACCATAGCAAGTTCATTCTTAAGAAAAGCAACTTCTTTTTGTAATTTTATGCATTCAAGTTTCTTGTTATCATAAGTTTCAGAAAGTTCTACAAAAGCATGCACTAGAACTTCCTTACTTACATCATCATCTTCATCATCAAGGGATTGAGGGGTTACCTTGGGTGTGTTTGCCATGAAACACATATTAGCTTGATCCACCTCCTCTTCGGACTCGCTTTCCGAATCCCACGTAGCTTTGTAAGCTTTCTTTTCCTCCGGCTTCTTTGGCTTGAAGGAGGAAGTCATCTTCTTCTTGAACTCCGGACAATCCGCCATGATATGTCCGGGTTTGCGGCAATTATAGCAAATGATCCTCCGCTCCTCTTTGCCTTCAAATTTTCTCTGGAAGTTGAGCTTGTTCTTCCGGTACATCCTCTTGACGTTGCGAACAAGTAGAGTAAGCTCCTCATCTTCTTCTTCGTCATCTTCATCGTCATCATTGGTGGATGAAGTCTTGAAGGCTATGGATTTCTTCTTTGAAGTAGTGGCCTCTTCTCTTGCCTTCTTCTCCATCTCATGGGTCTTTAGGTTCCCAATGAGACTAATGAGGTCCATCTCGTCCTTGTCGTTCAACTCCTTCAAGGTGGTGGCCTTGATCTCCCATGATGAAGGAAGAGCCCGAATTACTTTCCGCACCTTTGATCGTTGGAGATGTCATCACCTAAGGAAGAAAGACCATTAGTGATTTTAGTAAACCTTGTAGCCATACTATCAATAGACTCATCATCAAGCATTTTAAATGACTCATATTGGGACCTCAAGAGATCTATCTTAGCTCTCTTGACTTGTGAAGTCCCCTCGTGTGTGACCAATAAGTGTTGCCAAATCTCATAGGCGGATTGGCAATGAATTACCCGTGTAAGGTCATCCTCATTCAAGGCGGTTAATAGGGAGTTTTGGGCCTTGGAGTTAGCCTCATATAGTTTAAAGTCAAGGTCGGTCCAAGTGCTCTCATCACCATCGGGTGCTTCATAGGGTTTGGTCAAGGACTTGGCTACTAAGCTACCCAAAGATTGCAAAAATATAGTCATCCTAACCTTCCAAATTGGGAAATTGAGTCCATCAAATTTAGGTGGGGATTTAATGTTGTCGGCCATGATTACTAGTGATGAATGAATGAAATGAAAATGTTGATTAGCAAGTTTTAAGGATCTCTCTATGGATGTTAAGCCAAACCTAGAGTCCAAGCTCTGATACCAATTGAAAATCACCTAGAGGGGGGGGTGAATAGGTGATAATGCTAATCAAAGGGCAATTTAAAAATTTAAAGCTACAACAATCACCAATCAAAAATCACAAGATGAATGCAAGCAATTAAGTATGACAATGAATATGATGAGCAATTAATAAGTGCAAGCAAAGTAGAGTAAGGAGTGTAAGAACAAGAAAAGTAAACCAATCGCAAACACAAGGATATGTTATCGAGGTTCGAGCACCCAGCTCTACTCCCCGCCTTCCCCAGAAGGATTCCGACCACTTCCACTATCAAAAAGATCTCAAATACAATGGAGTACCCAACTCCTACAATCTCAAGTACAAGTAATTTCCTTGGTAGTCAAAAGACCACAAACTCTCTCTTTCAAATATCGCTTCCCTTACAAAGGTCCTTAGAGAATATTAAGTAGGAATGAAGCTCTTGTTGTAAGTGAAGAAAGAAAATTAAATCAGAGAGTATTTGAAAACCCTTCAGAAAATCAGTGAGAAATTCAGCACAAAAACCAAGAAACAAGTCTCTTTTGAAAGCCTTAAACTTTTGAATTTTCTAGCAAAAATTGTTGTAACCAATCTCTCCCCAAACACCCCTATTTATAGGAGAGGGCTAGGGTTTAGGGATAAAACATAATTACTGATGTTTAGGAGGTAATTAGATCAAAATATATCCTTAAACGAATTTTTAAACACAAAAGATAAAAATAAACAGCTCACTTAAAATCTGCCCGTTACTGTTCAACGGACACATCGGTCGACTGGGCCGGTCGACCGGTAGATCAAAAATTCGACCGTTATAGGCTAGCGGTCGACCGACCCGGTCGACTGAGAAAACCTGTGAGCAAAAACAATATCTCGGTCGACCGCCCCGGTCGACTGGCAGACATGCACACTGATACGTGCATCTGCCAGAACTGCGGTCGACTGGTCCGGTCGACCGGACCAGACTGACACAGACTCGGTCGACTGTCCCGGTCGACCGGATCAGGTCAAAAATCATTTTTGGAAAAGAAAATAAAGAGGATTTTGATTTTAACAAAAATACTTTTGAACAGGAATAGAATTAAACATAAAGATGTATTTGTAGGCAAAAACTTGTATGCAAAATATTTTTGTATAATTTATAAGAAATTATTTTGGAATGAGCATGTGCGCAAAAACATGTGTGATAGAGCTTCAAACCTATCCACTATTCTTTAACATACTATAAACTGAAAAACAAATTACATGAAGACTTCTTGAGCTATCTTCAAGTCTTTGAGCCATCCAATGCCTTGCTAGTGCCTTCTCTTCTATGATCCTTCCTTGATGTGCAATTTGCCTTCCTTGCTTTGTGGAACTTAGAAGTTCTTGCAATAGCTAAGCGAATGGTCTCTAAACATGGTACAAAACCTGAAACTCATCTTAACAAACTTGTTAGTACCAAAAAGCTCATATTTGGTTTGTCATCATCAAAACCAAAAGACAAATGGAGAGTGTAACCTCTTGGGCCAACAATATCCAATATCTGCTGCATCCTAATCTTCATGCAAACTCCATACTAACATCAAGAGTTAAAAAACTCCACCATTAAGATTTTGACACTCTCTCCCTACAATTCTCGATCTCGATAAAGATTTCTCAAATCTTAGCTGAATACAACATAGTACCACGTAGACTCCAACGGGCTGCACCTGTGTGTTTGCCTATGAACCCCTTGCCCAAGGGATCAAGCCATCTATAATTCATCCAAACGAGCTCCACCGAGCTCAAGTCACTGGAAGGATATGGACTAACTCTTTGCAATGTGCAAACTTCACTCCCGAAATGATCTTGGTAAGCATATCAGCGGGATTCTCCTTTGTGTGAATTTTCTGTAAGTCGATGTCACCCTTATCAAGAATCTCCTAAATAAAGCGGAACATGACATGGATGTGCTTCATTCTTGCATGATATACCTGATTCTTTTCCTAATAGGTAGCACTCATGCTATCACAATTGATCTTCAACAGATCCTGATCAATCCCCAAGTCATCAAGAAACCCTTCAAGCCAAATTACCTCCTTCATAGCCTTCGTCATGGCCGTATACTCGGCCTTCATAATAGACAATGCGACAGGAGACTGTAGAGTAGAGCGCTAGCTGACCGGTGCTTGAGATAATGTAAACACATATCCCATCATAGACCGACTTTTGTCAAGGTCTCCAGCGTAATCAGAATCAACATATCTGATGCACTCCTACTTACCTGTAACATCCTTCTTGAATACCAAACCAACATTTATGGTACCTTTGATGTGTCATAGAATTCACTTCACTGCCTCCCAATGACCTCTACTGGGATTGTGCATGTTTTGCTAATCATTGAGACAGCTTGTGACAAGTCGGGCCTTCTACACACCATTGCATATATTAAATTACCCACCACACTAGTATAGGGTACGTGAGTCATATACTCATGCTCTTCAATAGAAGTAGGAGACATAGTAGCCTTTAACTTAAAATGAGGGGTCAATGGTGTAGTTGCAGATTTCGTATCGCCTTTGATATTGAATTTCTGAAGTACCTTCTTCAAATACCCCTTTTGTGTCAAACTAACATTGTCACCTTACCAGTCTCACTTAATCTCGGTGCCTAACACCTTCATTGCTTCACCAAATCCTTTATCTCAAATTCTGAAGATAAGTCCTTCTTTAGACTTTCAATTGAAGATCTGCTATTGTAAGCAATGAGCATATCATCCACATACAACAGTAGATAAATATACTCTCCACTTGGTTGCTTATTGTAATACACACATGGGTTATAATGACTTTGTGTCTACCTTTTGCCTCATATGAAGCTATCGAAACACTTATACCACTGTCTTGGTGATTGCTTTAGTCCATAAAATAATTTCTTCAACTTATATACCATATGTTCTTCTCATGCAATCTTGAACCCCATCGGCTGAGATATATAGATCTCCTCTTCAAGATCGTCATAGAGAAAAGTGAATTTCACATCGAGCTGATCAAGTTCCAACTCTTACTCTGGCACCAGTGCCAGTAAAATTCGAATAGACGAATCCTTCACAACGAGTGAGAATACCTCATTGTAGTCAATTCCTTCTCGCTGCTAGTAGCCTTTAGCTACTAATCTTGCTCTGTAGCATATATTATCACCATCTGGAGATCCTTTTTCTTTGCAAATACTCACTTACAACCAATTTCTTTCTTTCCCTTGGGCAACTCTGATAGTTCCTAAGTGTCATTCTTATGTAGAGAACTAATCTATTCCATCATGGCATCCTTCTACATCTTGGACTCCGAACTGATTTCAGCTTTTCTGTATGTAGACGGGACTGTCTTCTCAATGACTAGGAGAGCATCGGCCATGATCATATTAGTAGTGAGCTAACTGGGTTTACGTGAATTTCACGGAGTTCTTCCAACTGCAATAAGTTCTTGAACATCAGTCATAGCATGTCCTTGATCCTCATCATCAGCAGCAGCATCCGTTCAGCTACCTAATCATCACCTTGTGTTACCGAGGGTATGACCTCAAATGATACTGATCTATGCAGAGACAGTGAAGTAGCATCACTCTCCACCTGCTGCAATATCCTGTCGGTCGTCTGACTCTCCACCTGCTGAGAGTCTGTAGGCTTCACCATTGAAGCCTCGTTAAATGTAATGTCTCTGCTTAAGATAAATTTTCTGTTCTTCGGATCATAAATTTTGTAGCATTTTACTCCTTTCTTTAATCCTACAAACACACCTTTTCTCGCTCTTGAGTTCAACTTATCTTTCTTGAAATAATAGTAGGCTGGACATCGAAATACCCGTAGTGAATCATAATCCTGAGCAATTTTTTCTGATCAAACTCTGAAAGAATTTTACCTCCTATTGCAGATGAAGGCAACCTATTAACGAGATGACAAGCATACGCTAATACCTTAGCCCAAAATAATTTTGATATGCAGGTATGGGGTAACATGCACAACACCTTCTCTAGTAAGGTCCTATTCATCCTTTCAGCCACCTCATTTTGTTGCGGTGTTTTCTTACTGTGAAGTGCCTTTCTATACCCTCATCATGGCATAGCTGTAGGTAAAGATCGCTTGTATACTCTCCTCCATTGTTTGAATGAAGTATCTTGATCTTCCTTCTTGTGCTCTTGTCCATGTTCTTCTTTCACTCCATAAACAACTCCATGACCCCCACTTTATGCTTCATAATATATACCTAACATTACCTAGAGTAATCATCTATAAAAGACACAAAGTAATGGTTAGCTCCAATAAATGTTATCTTAGTAGGTCCCCAGACATCTGTGTGAATATAATCCAAAATTTTCTCGGTGCAATGAGTCATCGTGCCAAATCTCATCTTGATCTTCTTTCTGATGACGCAATGTTCACAAAATTCTAATTTGCAGATACTGATTGCATCTCAATTTTGCATATTTTTGTCACATTTACACATTTATCCTTGATCATTCACTATTTATTTTGTTATTTAACCCTTTTTTTTTTATGGTGTGTAGATACTTAAAAACGAAGATAAGATTAGAAGAAGCTTCTAATATATCCAATTATCCTATCTAAATTTGAATTACAAATTAAATCAATTTGAAATAAAAAGGAAGAGAAGGATAGAAGAGATAATCTTTATCCTAATTCAAAGATAAAAGAGAACATCAATTCAAATCACGTTGCTTGAGTTCCAAGTCAAAAGATAAAGGGAGAAACTTTAAATTTAAACTTGGATTAAGAAATAACTTGATTCCTAAGTTATCTAGAAAAGGATGATATTTAAAATCCAGAGTTTAAATGAGGATTCAAAGGATAGATCTCCAGGTGGATAGATGAGAGAAAGTCACCACCAAAACGTAGGCCCAGGCTCCCACTGCTTTGCCGTGAAAACGCGGCTTTTGCCACGTTTTCGCGGCTATCCCTTGGTCGTTGGCATGGCGGTTGCGTATACAAGTTTTAGTGGGTCTCTATTTCTTATTTTCCCTATAAATACCACCCCAGAGGTAGAGAAGAGAGTATCTCAGATCTAATCTTGGGATCTAACTTAGGATTTTTTTTTTTAGTTTCTTCTCATTGTAATTTCTAGTTTTAGTTGGAGAGAAAGATTTGTCAAGAAGGAGAGAGCTCTTGTAATTGACGGTGACAGCTTCAATAAAGGTTATTTTGTTCTTCTTTTCAATTTTTTTTTATTGATATTTCATTGCTTTCTTTATATGCTTCTTTTACATGCTTTCTTAGTTTAGTCCTGAGTAGCTAGATCTTTTTCTTATTACTTGCTAATATATCACCACCATCACATCTAAGTTTAGCAATTAAACCTAGCTGAATCATTTGCATGCTTAAACCCTAGAATAATCTTAAAAGCAAATGAGGATGGGAACTAGGTCAATTATTGTTAGCACTTCTTAAATTATTTTTCTTAATTATGCTTGATGAACATCTTGATATTTTTAATGTTAAACTTTAATTAGTGTTATTTCAAATAGGGTTAAGATTTGTTAGTACTTTCTAAAGATTTTCTTATCTTATGCTTCATGAACAATCTTGATATTTTAATGTTAAATATTGGTTAATGTTAGTCCAATCATATCCTTATTTCTATCTCATGTATCTTACTTGATGTTTGCGGTAGATTATAATGTGAGATTTAAAGTGAAGATTTTATTTATTAAATATTAGCATGTTATGGTGGTTGATTATTAGTAAGCAATGAACTTTTCTTTATATTAAAACAATTCTCTATATCCAAATACAATCATTTCCTTCTATTTCCTTCTTTTCTAAGTTCTTAAACAGAGAAGAAATCAACAAAAATAATAATACTAAAACACTTCTATCGCATCTCTCCCTGAGGTTCGACCCACATAACCCTTACTACTGCGGATATATTGTGAAATCGAAGACGCCTTCATCCAGATAACATCCTCCTAACTCTTAATTTTATCTCTATTTTCTCGGCAGTCAAATTTTGGCGTCGTTGACGAGGAGGAACAATACTTTTTATTTTCTAACAATTATCTTCTCTGTTTGTGTGTGTAGGGATAGTTTACAGAGATTGAATAATTATAGAAGAGCAGGAGTACATCAGAGACATTACCAAAGAAGGCAGAACACCAGAATCCACCAAATTGTCACGTAAACGCGAGAAAAGCCGTGCAAACGTGGATTTTTTAGTAAGTTAGGGTTTATGGCTTCCTCCAGAGTAGTTGACTTAGAGTTCTTTCTCTTCTGCAGTTGTTATATTTTACTGTTGACCTATCTGCACACTATTCTGATAAACAACAGTAATTTATTGATTGAAAAAACTTAAATGGTTAGACTTGCATCTAAGCATTCGTCTAATTCTATTTAATTTCAATTATTGTTGAAGAGTGTTGGAGATAAGGTGAATTTTCTTTGCATCTAGATTAGAAAATACTTTTTGTGATTTAAAATAGCTTTGAGTGTTAATTATCTATTTACTTGCACACTTGCACCAAAACAATTTAAGGGCAAATCCCATAAAAAGATAAGGTGAGGAAGTCATTGCCCTCTCTTAGCCACAAACCGTCTCTTCACTCACAATCTAAGCTTAAATTTAATATTTGAATAGATGTTGCCCTAAGATAACTCAGACTCACTAGGAGATTGACTTAAGGAGGAAGTTGTTGAAATTTGATTCTTGTCAAATCGGTGACTAAGTAGGGGATTGAGAGACGAAATCTTGAAGAACAGTGGTTTGGCATAATTATGCATGTTGCTTCGGTACGGATACCTCCTACTAATCTTGCCACCTACCTGGCCGATTAACTCGTGGTCAGATTACTGCAATATACCTCCCGCGGATAAGCTACAGTTAGAGGTCATCTAGGTCTAAGTCTACCGTAGAATATGCTTGGTTGATTTTTATTCATTTTTTTTTGGTAATATGTTTTTATTAATTGCATGCAAGTGTGGTCGAGTTACATCTAGGTTAAGAAGAAACGGTTCACCATATATACACACACACACACATACATACATATATATAATTAAAAAAATCTAGTTATGGCCTATCCAAATTCATATGGTTATATATCATTCAGCCAAACCCACCTTTGCATCCACCAATCTCTTTCCCGAACTTTAACGATTACACTCAACCCACCCACTAATCTTTTACATTTTATCCACCCATGCAATTACTGCCAGAATCTGTCCCATCTTGCGGAACAATGTCCTTCGATAAGGTATCCATTAGGACTAGGTCAAAATCAATTCCATACATTTCAAGGACCTACAAGCGAACCTTATCCTTCAAAATTTCAATTCAGGGGGTTGGAATTATTCTGACTCTGTATGGGACCAATTCTATACAAACACTCAGTCCAATTGATCCTACACTGAACCAACACCTCCTTCTTGAGGACTTGATTATGAGCAAGAAAAAATGTGTAGACTATTAGAAAAACTAGAAGACAAACTAGAATCCCATCAGAGTAACTTGGAAAAGTCTCTCGAGAGGATAGGAACCTTTCTAAATCAACTCATTTCAATCCAAACTCTTGATCAAGATCAAGAGACCCATCAACTTTCACAAGTTGAGGTAGAGACACACAACTAACATCTGAGAAAAATTTTAAAATAAGTACAAAGTGCTTGACAACCAACTCAATAGACAAACTAGTGAGTTAGTTAGTGGGCAAAAGGAAGATTCTTTTCTACTCAACTTGCTCCTAAGCAAAAAATATCAATTCTAAATCACATTCGTCTTGATGAAGCAAAAAAATTCAAAAATGTTGAAAATCCTATTGAGGAAGTGTGCATATTTGATGACTATCCTAGGTTTCTAGATAAAGTGATCAGAGATTATTTGGCTACATATAGATCTCGTAGGGAGCAAGTTGAATCATATTGTAAGGATGACTGTAATGATGATGAAACTATTGAGGAAGTTATACATGCGCATGAAGTGTGCAAATTTGATGATGATTCTCTATATTTGGATGACTTGTTTAGAGATGATTTGGCTACATATACACCCTCCCGAGGAGAAAGTCGAATCATGTTGTGAGGATGTATGCATTGTTGATGAGCCTCTATTTCTTGATGAATTATTTAGAATGAGTGTGATCATAGTAGTGAGAAGACATGTGTTGAGAATTTTAAGTCTAGAGTCCCTTTTAGAAAAGAAAACTTGATTTGAGTATCTTCACTTTCGATGAACCAACCAATGATCAATCACGCGAAAACATAAGTCAAGAAGTTATGGTTATGCATACACATCATATGAAACAATTTTAGGATGATGAGAAACTTGAGTTTCAAGCAAAATTTGAGGATGAATTTCAAAGGATTTATGCCAAGATAAGTTCTAAAAATTGTGAGGATCCCTTTTATGGATGACGAGCCTATATTGCTTGATGAATTTGATCATATTGATATTCATATTGAGATATGTAATGATGATCAATTTGTGAGGAGTGAAAATGGGAAGACGATAAGGAGGAGGCTGAGAAAAATAAAAGACAGATTGGAGAGGATGGAGAGATAAAATGACAAAAAGATTGACCTCTCTAATTTCACTACTAAAGAGGACACATTGGAATGATGAAAAACGAGCTCGAAGGAAGAAACCCCACATATGGGTAATATTTTTTCTTCCCTTTTTTCTTTTTCATGCATACATGAATTGAGGACAATGCATGAGATAGGTGTGTGGGAGGTTTACTAACATATTAACATAGGTAGGTTACTAACAAAATTTTTTCCTTTAAAAAAAACTTTTTGAAAAAGAGAACAATATTTTGATTTATTTTTGTAAGTAATTAAGTTATTTTATTTTTGTAAGTAATTAAGTTAATTTTAAGGAATAGAAAAATCATAATTAATATTTCTTAATACTTGATCAAATAAGATTATTTTTTAATTTTTAGGATTAAGAGAAAAATTAAAAAAATAATTTAGTTTTGATTTTGCCCTTGATGAAATATGCATACTTCATACACTTACATACTTAGGATTCAAAACAAAGACTTTTATGTCTTCGAATATATATAAATATATATATATATATATATATATATATATATATATATATATAATATATGATAAATAAACAAATCTAATTATTAATTAGCTAGGTACTTTGGTCTAAGAAAGTGTTGGTATTTACGCGAAAGGTAATTAGGTAAGTTTGAGAGAGAAATTATATATAAATATAATATATGTATTAGCACATCTAATAATCAATTAATTAGGTATTAGGGCCTCAAGAAGCCTAGATACTTACACAAAAGAAAATTAGATGAGCTATACAAATTAAAAAAGTACTTAAAGGGCAACGAAATGGTAATACTTTGAATCTTCTTTTAAAAAAAATTAATATTAGGCATAAGAGTTGGAGTTGAAGAATCTCGATTCAAAAATTCACGATCACAAAGGTACATATGACTTAGGGTAAAATAATAGATTAGATGAAAAATTCAATTTTAATCCTTACCTATATTAATTATAAATTTTCAAAAAGAGACTAAGTATACGAATGAATAATTTGATGATCATAAGACTTATAGATTACTTGATTTTTACAAAAAAAAATTCAAGTATTTTATCAATTTCAAAAATGAGTTTTCAAAAATACTAACTCTTAATTTTCTTTCTTTTACGGATTTTGTGGGTGTAATTCATTGAAAACTCTCGCGAGACAAAACTCGTCCTCTAGGAGTAACCTAGAGGTTTAAGGCTTGTTACACATGATAAGCGCAATCGTGATTCCTAAAAAAGTGAGTTAGGTTAGATTAGTTTTTCTTTTCAGTTTTGCACAGAGACAATCAAAAGATAGGTGTGGGGGTGTGATTGCATCTCAGTTTTGCATATTTATTGTCATATTTGCACATTTATTCTTAATCATTCTCTATATATTTTGCTATTTAACCCTTTTTTTGTTTATAATGTGTAGATACTTTAAAAATGAAGATAAGAGTAGAAGAAGCTTCTAATATATCCAATTATCCTATATAAAATTGAATTTCAAATTAAATCAATTTGAAATAAAGAGGAAGAGAAGGATAAAAGAGATAATCCTTACCTTAATTCAGAAATAAAGAAGAACATCAATTCAAATCAGGTTGCTTGAACTCCAAGTCAAAGATAAAGGGAGAAAATTTAAATTCAAAATTAAAATAAGAGATAACTTGATTCCTAAGTTATCTAGGAAAGGTTGATATTTTAAAATTCAAAGTTTAAATAAGGATTCAGAGGATAGATCTCTAGGTGGATGGACGAGATGAAGCCATGCACCAAAACGCAGGCCTAGACTCCCGTGTTTTGTCGCTAAAACATGACAAAAGTCGCATTTCCGCGGCTATCCCTTGGCGATTGGCGTGGCGTTGCGTGTACAAGTTTTAGTGGAACTCTAATTCCTATTTTCCTATAAATACCACCCCAGAGGCAGAGCAGAAGGTATCTCAGATCTAATCTTGGAATCTAAATTAGAATTTTTCTTTAGTTTCTTCTCCATTGTAATTTCTAGTTTTAGTTGGAGAGAAATATTTGTAAAGAGGAGAGAGCTCTTGAAATTGACGAAGACAGCTTCAATAAAAGTTCATTTGTTCTTCTTTTCAATTTTCTTTTCATTAATATTTAATTGCTTTTTTTATTTTCTTTCTTTATATGCTTTCTTATACATACTTTCTTAGTTTAGTCATGAGTAGTTAGATATCTTTCTCATTATTTGCTATTATATCACTACCATCACATTTATGTTTGTAATTAAACCTGATTGAATCATATGCATGCCTAAATCTTAGAATAATCTTAAGGGCACATAAGGATGGGAACTAGGTCAATTATTTGTTAGCACTTTTTAAATTGTTTTTCTTAATCTATGATTGATGAACATCTTGATATTTTAATGATAATCTTTATTATATTATTTTAAATAGGGTTAAGATTTGTTAGTACTTTCTTGTGATTTTTCTTATCTTATGCTTGATGAACAATCTTGATATTTTAATGTTAAATCTTGGTTAATGTTAGTTCAATCATACTCTTGTTTCTATCTTATGTGTTTTACTTGATGTTTGTGATAAATTATCATGTTGGATTTAAGTGAAGATTTTCTTTATTAAATATTAACATGTCATGGTGGTTGATTATTCGTAAGTAGTGAACTTTTCTTTTATTTAAAACAATTCTCTATATCCAAACACAAGTCTTTCCTTTTATTTCCTTCTTTTCTAAGTTCTTAAACAGAAAAGAAATCAACGAAAACAATAATATCAAAATGCTTCTAACGCATCTTTCCCTAAGGTTTGACCTGCATAGCCTTGCTACCGCGGATATATTACGAAAGACAGAGATACGCCTTCATCCAGATAACATCTTTCAAACTCTTAACATTATCTCTTTTTTTTCGGCAATCAGGTACTGACACCTTTTGATAAACTTTGCTTTGCAAGAGTTCAAAGACTTTTCTCTTGTATGTCCGAGCCTCATATATCAGAGTTGGGTGCAATCATTATCTAAATTTATAGAAGTCGCCACTTACCCTGTAACCGTACTGCCCTTCTGTAACGCCCCGATCCTGGCGGATACGGAGACATTACTGCAACGTATATACGCAAGTCAGAAGTACCTTCACGTATATACGCTAAGCATCAGTACAGGCAAGAATCAGAGTACGGAAGCAAGTGGTGCATTATACATTCCAACACATGAGTACAATTACAAAGTTATCACCAGAGGTGATCCAACATTACATGAATATTACATCACTGATATGCGCAATTGCGAGAATACAAGCAGATGTACATGGATGAATAGTACAAAAGGGCACTCACGAGTTTACTAAAGGAAAACTCGAGAGGCACACAGGGGGCCTGGAAGGATAAGACTCTGGACGGTCTGCTGGAGGTCCACGCTTCCGCTGCGCCACTCTGATCAGCAATAGGGAGAATCCACGCACTCCAAGCTCCATGACCTGGACATGAGAATCCAGGGGAGTCAGATGAAACTCCCCAGGCGAGTGGTGAAGCAAAAGCAAGTGGCGAGCAAGGGTAAGCACATATATAGTGATACAATCGAATAAAGCCGGGGACGAGCAAATCTGATTGTATGGTTTCAGATCACGGCTCCATAAGACTAGTACGTCGAAGGAATAATCCAAACAAGGAAACCCTCATCTATATACCTTTATCTTATGTCACCATAATCCAAGCACATACAATCCAATTGTACTCTGAGCACGATAAGATAATGAACAGGAGGCAAGTGGATACAAGGAGTAAAGCAGGGCATGAGCAGTTAATGTAATAGTACTCATAAAACCGGAAATCCAATGTAAAATCCAGGACAAGCAATTATAGTAAGGCATATCACAGATTCATAGCCGTTTAAGCTGCAGGCTTCAGTAT
Organism: Agave tequilana; assembly: GCA_038442645.1. Classification (NCBI taxonomy): domain Eukaryota; kingdom Viridiplantae; phylum Streptophyta; class Magnoliopsida; order Asparagales; family Asparagaceae; genus Agave; species Agave tequilana. The sequence goes on along the minus strand of JAVJIF010002357.1, from coordinate 81,400 downwards.
GCGTCCCATTCCACATACCTCTACTTACAACTTAAAGAGCCAGTTATTAGACACTTTATTATTACTCGTCTTACCCTGATATCTAGCTATGTGAACTAGCGTCCCAGCACACATAGATCCATATCCGAGTAAAGCAAGGTTGTTATTGGAAACCAGCGGGGGTATCAACGAACTATGTTTACAGTGGGTCCCGTACATACCCGGGACCACGGCCCAGGATTGTTCCGTTGCTTGGTGACGGAACCTGCCGCAAGGCTAACAGGAGGGTCTTATGTATGCCCTTATCATGATTCAGGAGGAGGGAGCCAGCACTCCCCTCGGTCGCCTGGAGGCCCACAGGTCAGACCGGAAGTTTTAGTTGCACAACATGCCTAATACCACTGTAAACACGAACACATATTGATAGCCGCATGTTTCCCCGACCCGATGCAAGTTGTTCCTTTTATGATTTATTAGGTTATTATCAATTTACGGGAATAACAGGAACAGGACATGATCAGGAATTCAGGAGTTCAGGTCACTGTATATAATACAGGATAACAGGTCACTGATCATGATACAGGATATCAGGTCACTGTACATAGTACAGGATAACAAGGCAGGGTTCCCGTAAATGTGATAATCACAGGTCAAGTATATCATGCTGGGTGTCAAGTGATAGCATGACAGGATGATGATATTAGACAGGTAACCAGTCATGTCAAGAGATTGATATAGTCCGGTGGCAAGCCATGTCATAACAAGGGGTCTTGCCAAGTAGTAGCATGTCAGGTGTTAGATGATAATACATCAGTTGTCAGGTGATATACATGTGTTAAAAGTAATATGAAAACGACAAGTAGTATAGACAGGTGTCAGGCATGAAGCAATGGCATGGGGTAGAATAGTAGCTGAGCACAACAAAGCGGAGCTGAGCAAGCTGGAAGTACAGACAGCAAACAATATTTAACACTGGAGCGTCTGGCGAGGTTACCGGGACGACTCGACTGAAGTACGAGCAGTAAATCCGGCAGCAACTCGCCTAGACGAATCTAGTGGTAAAGCGCTGAACGCTGATCATGATAACCAGGCGGAGCCAAAGACCTGACGGTCCCAATCACTTGATAGTGAGTGACCGGAGGCTGTAGAACTGAAAGACCTGCTGGTCACAATCACTAGACAGTGAGTGACCGGAGTCTGTGGATACCTGCAATGTTAGGGCCACAACATATGAAAACATGGAGGAAGTCGAGAGGAAAGCGAGATCACTCGTCCAACCAATAAAATAGGAAAGCAAGAGGATAGCGAGATTACTCGCCTAAAATATGGTGAAATCTCTGATATCCGGAATCCAGGAGATCAACGCTTCAATGCGTTAGAGAGAAGGTAATAGGTAGAGGGGGGATCAGGAGAGAAAGAATAAGAGAGAGAAAGAGGAGAGAAGGTGACATCCATCAAGTGATAAGCCATGTAATAGCCATATACATAATACATGACCCGAGAATAATGTTCATGTACAAAGAAGGAATCAACAATAGTCAACAGCCAAGATTAGTCGACTAGGGGTAATAATTAGTCGACTAATAGGGGAGTTAGTCGACTAATAGAAAGGGCAAGTCGACTGATAGGCTGGCGTTTCAAGAATGGCGTTTCAGGATGGGTTAGTCGACTAGGAACAGGGGTTAGTCGACTAGTCTGCTGCGTTTCGCAAAACGGCGTCTCACGAAGTCGCGTTTCATAGGTCCGCGTCTTGCCACAAGTCCGCGTCTCATGAATCCGTGTTTCATAAGTCCGCGTCTCACCAGAAAGAGTTAGCCAATTTGGAATGAAAGAGCAGGTCGCGTTTCAAGAAAGAGCGCGTTTCTCAAGGTCGCGTCTCACATGGTCGCGTCCCACAAGGCCGCGTTTCCAAGAGGCACGTTTCCCAGATTCGCGTTTCCAAGATTCGCGTCTCAGGAAAGTTAGTCGACTAGGGAGAAGGATCAGTCGACTAGAAGGTTGCGTTTCAGAATAACAAGGCAGCGTTTCACAGGATTAGTCGACTGGGAAGGAGGGCTAGTCGACTAATAAGGGAAGTTAGTCGACTAATGACCAAGTCAAGTCGACTAACAGAGTGCAAATCAGGGAGCAGGGTCCTGTTAAGTGCTGAGTTCACTGATATGAAGATGCAAGGGCTCTGATGAGTCATCCAAGTCTTGGAGAGTGAAGTTACTCGTCCAAAACGCCATCTAGAAGCAGGGAAAAACACAAGTGAAGGAGATGGGTCCTTGGTTGAGTTGTCGTTAACTATCACCAAAACGATCACCGGAATAATCGCGAACGATTATTGGAAGATCCACGGCGATGTCTCCAACGAAGAGAAGCTCGGCCCCAATCCAAAAGGAGTGGCCGGCCCCCAGAGTCATGCAGGTGATGAAGAAGAACACGGCCCCAATCCGAAGGAGTCGGCCGGTCTTTACCAGAGAAGGAAGGAGATGGTGATAGTGATGATGCTTGGTTCACTGCTGCAAGAAATGGAGGAGAAGATGAAGGGAAATGGTGGAGAACAAGTTGGCCAAAGGAGGGAGCATCAAGGCTGCGTTTGTTGCCTTTGCTCTCTGGAAACAAAGAGGAAGAAGAGAGAGAAAAGAAAAATGAATGGAGAGAGAGGGAGGGGGTATTTATAGGCAAAGGAGCAATAATGGCAAGTTTGACTTTGGGGATGCCAAGTGAGACTTGTTCTCCCCACTCAAACGCAGCCCACAAAAGCAAGATGGCGTTTAGGCCAAAATTAGCCTAACGCGGGAATAAATGCGGCGTTTCAAGGGAGAAGCAAGGTGGCGTTCACAAAAGGACAAAAAGGCATGATGCTGATGGGAGTTGGTGGCAGCACATTAAATGAAGTGTGGGGAGAAGTGAAGAGAAGATCTTTGCATTAAATGCAAGATCCAAGGATGGTGAAGCCGGCGTTTGAGGAAGGAAAAATGAAAAAAGACAAAATGGAATATCAAGGCAAAATCCCGGTATCTGGGAAAACACCAAAACTCCGGAAAACCTCAAAAATAAAGTAATCCAGAAAGCTTCCAAAAATTCTCAAAAATAATAAATATTATAAAATGATTTTTGGTGAAATCAGTTTTCAGAAATTCAATGCCATGTTCAAATTAAAAATCCTGAAGTCCACCGTCAATCTCGGTTACACCGGGTTGGCCGGGTTTGATAAATTCTGAAAATTCTCAGAAAAAGTATTTAGATAGAAAATATTATTTTAAAAAATAATGTCTAAAGACACTATTAGAAATTCCAATCTGTTCGTAAATTAAAAATCTAGGAATCGGTCAACGAAACTGGCCGACACCGGTTTTGAAGATTTACAATTAAATCCAGAAAAATTCCAGAAAATCATAGAAAATCTAAAATATTGGAAAACGATGATCAAAACTGAAATTGGTCAAATCGGAATACCAGAATGTCCAAATCGAGCAATACTCTGGGATCGGGCCCTCGGTTCAGACTAGGGCTGACTCCGAGTCCACGAATCCAAATCCAAGACAAAACGTTCATGTGAATAATTCATAATACAAAACAAATATAGGAAGTAAATCAAAAATACGATCAGAAAATACGAATACGCAACTAAGTACGTATTCTGGGAACGGGGTGTTACACCTTCAAGTAGTAAAGGTTATTGCATTGGACTCCCTTCAAGAAAACTATCGAGCCTTTAATCTCCTGAGAACGCCATCTCTAATAGATACTTCAACACCCAATGCTTTCAAAACACCAATTAAGATAAGATTTCTTTACAGTTGAGATACATAACTTACATCTTTCATTCCGTATCATTCCATCAAACGTCTTGATATGGACCGTACCTATCCCTTTCATGGTACATAGAAGATCATCACTTATGACAATAAAATATCCATCTAGCTTTTCAAAGTTAGGAAACCAATCCCTGTGGGGACGCATATGATATGCAGCTCCTGTATCTAGCACCCACTCAAAATCACATGAGTAATCAATAGTATGAGTAGTGACTAAGAAAGAAAATACCGTTGAGTCAGAGTCTGACCCCCTACCTGTGAAGTACTACCTAATTGGGTATTAATCACCCTTGTGAGATTTGCCTCAATTTTCGACTCTTTATTCTTATATTTGATCTTTGGACAATTAACCTTCCAGTGCCCTAACTTTTATAGAAAGCGTACTGGTTTTTCTTCAGATTTCTAAAACCTGATATGGACTTCAATCTATCACGATCGTTTTGCCCTTCTTACTGGAACTCTGTCTCTTATTATCAACGATTCTGCTGAATCACTCTTTGAAAAATACTGTTGTTCTTCTTTCGTACTTCGTAATTTACAAGAGCACTTGACACGTCACTATACTTAGTGTTTGTTACTGTTGATCAAGGTTAGGATGGAGGTCTCATACTCTCATCAGGAAGAGAAATCAGAAGACTCAATTCCTTGTCTTTTTCTTCGATCTCAACATCCACATTAACTAATTCTGTAAGAAGCTTCATGCAGTTGTTCATGTGTTCATCAATGGAGAGCCCTCTCTTCAATTGGAAGGGATAAAGCCTCCTCTTTAGATGCAACTGAGACTCAATGCTCTTCGTCAAATATTTCTTCTCGAGGATCTCCAAAATCGTCCTTGTGAAAGTCTCATACAGCACATGATACTTGATGTCTTGTATCAAATAAGACTTGATAACACCGCATGCCATCTAATTCATCTTGTCCCAGTCCTTCTCAGAAGTCTCCTCCGGCTTTTCTTCTAGACGGAGAGAGTCTTTGAGGTTTGATGCTGTCAGGGCATACATCACCTCACATCTTTATGTCACAAAATTGTTCGTGTCGCCAAACTTCACAACATCATTCTTTGTTGGAAGATAACTCACAGATTTCATCGATTCTACTTTCGGCTATCTCCTCATTAGATTTCTCAAAATAATGCGGAAAATGATTAGTAAAAACAAATCGAAATAGGAAAGATCAGTTCTTTGCCCCTAACCGAAACTATAGATAGTCTCCAAAGCGATTGCTCCATCCGAATGAAACTCCCGTCGAATTAAAAAGCTCTGATACCACTTGTTGGAATCCCAACAACAGAGAACAACAACACCAGAAAAATAGTCACTAATTGCATGAACAAGCAAACAAAAGAAAAAAGCGAGAACAAAAGATTTAAGGAGGTTTTCCCTACATCCTTGGGGCAAAAGGGTAGGGAGATCTTATTAAATCAATCAAATGGTACAAACATTGGGGCAATACACCTCTTTATATAACCAAAGAGTTTATGAAAATAAGAAAACCAACCACTCTGAATTAAATTTGGAAACCACCCAAAGACCATATATTGTTAATAGGCTATTGACCTGTCGACAGACGGAGTTAGTCTGCAAAACACCCGACTTTGGGAAAAACCTGTCGACAATCATGAGAGGCCTGTCGACATGGCTCTGTCGACATCGGAGATGGTCGGTCGGTAGACAAAGCAATCTGGTCCTTCTGTTGGCGAATCGAGGTATCTGCTCCATCTAATCCTTCATGCAAACTCTGTACTAACACCAAAGAGTTAAAAACTCCACTATTAAGATTTTATACTCTCTCTCCACGAGGACCATGGCCTGAGTTAATTGTCGGGTCAGGCAAGCATCGCGATCGAGCGGCCCAGAATTATTTGCAGCGCGAGCGGCGCTCGCATGCCTATGCATGCCAGAGCGGCTAGTGGTGGCAGGCTGCATAGGCATCACAGTCAAGCACGCGGGCACTGGCCCTTAACGTGACGCAACTGTGAGCACGACCCAGCGTGGCTCCAGACAGGGGCCAAGCCTCGCGCAGATGTCGCGCTCGAGCGCGCAACACAAGTGAGCTTAGGCAGTGGTCAGGCCACCGGCAGACGTCACGCTCGCCTGCGTTGGCACTGGCTCGTGGAGTGAGATGGACCCCGTGCGCACAAGAACACCCAATTCGTTACAACTGCCAGGCTGCGCGAACGTCACGCTCAGCGCACAAGCAGTGGCCCACAACGCGCCCGCGATGTGAACCTAAATAGAACACATACTCCAATACCAAATGAAGGAAATTGGTAGACGAAAAAGTGCACATCGTAAAAATAATAAAATTGTAAAAAAAAATTAGAATTTTTGTCCGAAGAATATCTTTCAATATTTCTCCTTTTAAGTATTGAAGAATTTTTTTTTCCCCCCAAAAGTCCACTTTAAGAAAAGAGACTTTTAATCGAGATCCACCCCTCTTCGAATACAATGCAACTATGAAGTTAAGAACTCCAAAGTATTTTCTTTTCAAATTTTTTGCAAAATTATTCTAAAACTATTCATATTATATTTTATGCATATTGTTATTCTATAAGTTTCTTTTATAGGATATCAGTGGGGTTATCATATAGCAAACTGTTTGATGTGAGAATAATCTCATCTACCAAGTGTAATAGTTTACAATTAAATAATACTCTGAATTGCATTTTAACTCTCACCTAAAGACATTAGTGACACTATTTGTGATCACATATCGAGAGTTTTAATTATATTACTGCATAATCAATTAATAAATTTAATTAAGCACTCAAGTCCCAATCCGACCAACTGTTTGTAAAAACTCTTCATCATATGAGATAACTATATCGAATATTATTACATTTATTTCCTTCTATTATTACTTTTTTAAGATTTGACCAAGTAATGGAATCATCTATTTACTCAAACAAAAGTCTCTACGCGTCATGAACATTAAAACAATTTTAAAATAATTTATTCATAAAAGTAATTTTACAATAAAAATAAATTTGAAAACATTTTCGAAAGTTAACACTAAACTTTACATACTTTTATGGGATAGTGGACAGTGAACTAATAAAAACTAAAAAATACTAGTATGACGAGTTTTATTTTTTTGTTTGTTGCTTCTATAAACGCATTCATATAACCTAATGGTTTTTAAGTTCCTTAATCTCGCCAAATAAAGATTTATATCATAGAAAGCACATTTAAATTATAAATCAAAAGTAACAATACCACTAGATCAAAGAAATTATATAACAGTTTGAATTTTAACTCTTATGTGAATTGCCTTAGAGAATTCAAGCGCAATCTTACACTATAAATATCTTGATATATGCTCAGGACATAAAATAAATAAGAATCTTAGCAGAATGACTGAGACCCACCAATATATCTTATATGTCAGTGTCACCTATAATAACTTATACAACTGAGTGTCCAAGCTTGTTTTAAGGTAAGCACCATATTAATTTAATAATCTATATTAGATCATGTCTCTCGGCATGTGATCTAAACACCATGATCTAATAATTAAAGTTTATGGGGATTATACTATAATATTTATAATTAATATCATGCCAAATTAAATATCTACTGAGGAGAAATCATGTTAATATTAAACTAATATAATTAGTGATGATTGGATGTGTATGGAAGCTCAATACCCTCGCTTCTGCCTCCAGTAACTTCTCCGCAACCATAGAGAAAAGACAAAAACTTAATGGTCTATGGCACCATAAGCAACACTATATAATGTTAGCAGACATATAAGAAACTGTGCACTCAGTGAGCATCTTACTAGCCCTAAAATCATAGGTTTCTGATGATATGTAAGACACTAGCTTAACCCTTATGATGGACGATGCTTTACAAGGTGTTGTAACTAAATCCTTCTTGAGTCCCCCGTTGGTTGGCATTGCTGCTAGACCATGTGCCATTTAGAGCTTCGTTTCTTATCGGTCTCTATTTTGAAACTTTGGTGGGCGACATATTTATTTAAATATAGATCTGATCACTGTGGCTCCTGATTATAACAGTTGTATCCGGATGCACAGTGGTTAACTAGCTAAAAAAAAAAATAAATAAACCCTTCTTAACATTGAGAGGTGTTTGACAAGATACAACGTGCGATATTTGTCGAGGTTTGAACAAGATGAACTCGAATGGATATTGTTGTTTCAGTTTCACCCATTTATTAGTTGAGTGAGCCACATACTAGCTAATTAAATACCAAGCTGAATACATATTGTTCGTGAGCTACTCGTTTATTTGATGACTCTTGAAATTAAGCCATTGATATTGTACCAAGCCCTTGTAACTAACTACTATAACAGAGATGGGATTTCACGTCGGCCTTTCACATTGGTTGAAGCCAGGATCGATGTTAAAAGGAGATGCGGTAGCAATTTTGAAAATAAAATTATTATAGAGTTAAGGGGTATAATTTGTAAACTATTCCACGTCGGTTCTTTTATAAACCAACGTGTATTAACAATATTTAATGTCAGCTTCTAAGGAAACCGACGTGGAAATTTTCAAAGAAAAATTGTGTTTTTTAAATAAGACTTTAGACATCGGTTCTTTGAAGAACCGATGTGCAAAATCAAAAATTAGATGTTAGTTATTTAGAGAACCGATGTTTAAAAGTCATTTGACGTCGGTTTTTCAATTAACCGATGTGCAATATCATTTCGAAAATTGCGCCAGTCATAAAATCAATTTTTTACCCTAGCCTCCATTGATCCCTCACTTCTCTCGTCTCTCTCGATTCTCTCTCTCTCTCCTCTGTCGGCTTCCCTCTCCCCTCCCCGCGTGCTCTCTCTCCCCCTCTTTCCTCTCCCTCTACTCCAGATCCGCCCCGCCGTCCCCTCCTCCTCCTCTCTCTTTCAAGTCGTAGAATCATAAGACTTCCCCTAATAGAAGATTGTCCTCTCTGATTGAATGATCTCTACACGCTTACTCCAGATCTCGAGCGGCGAGCGATTTTGAGTGGCCGGCGCTGGCAGAGGCCAGGACAACGACCGCGGCGATGGAGACTGAGTCAAATTTGGCTAAAATGGAAGACAAATGGTTAATTTTGCTTCGGCTTTCGATTTCTTTATTGGATAAATCTAGAAATCCTAATGAGTAATTGAAGGATTTGAGCTATTAGGGTTTGGATATTTTTTAGTTTTATATATATATATATATATATATATACTATATATATATATATATATATATATATATATATATATATATTTGTGACTATTGTAATAAAACACTTATTTTATTCTTCAAGATATTTCTAAATCAGCGAAAAATTAGAAAAAAAGTGTTTATGATATTTGCTAATTTTTTGTTTTTACTTTTATTGAGCATTCGTAGCCAGACTTGAACCTGTGAGAACTTTCTCAAAGTAAGGGAGGAAATCAACCCTCTCCCCACAACTCACACCCTTTTACAGTCTTCTTTTCTTTCTTTTATTTGTTTAATAGTACTGTAAGTACTGAATAGAAAATACCATAGCACTGTCAGGCTGAAAATCATTTAATTAGATAGCTAAAACTATTATAATTTTAATTCAATGTATTGAAATCTAATTTTGGTGATTAAGAAGTCTACTTCTCGGCTCGTTCTAAATGCATTGGTTGGTGAGTTTTCATCTGAGAAATTCTGTTATATTTAGGCAATTTTGTGTAATTTCAGATTGCATACACAATTTTGGTGTTGATTTGTTACAGAAAGTATAATAACACTTGAAATTTTTAGTGGAGAAACGTTCTTCCATGGTATACTGATGGAGCTATGGTTTTTCCTGGGTTTTTGGATTTAGGGTTGGGACTGAATTTGGTTAGTTCCTATAAGATTAATTTGCTTTGCATAAGATGTGTGTGTGGTGGTATCGTGGTAGTGGTAAAGTAAATTTACTCTTTGCATAATATATGGTGTTGTTAATTCAATATATTATTTTCTATGTGTTGTTAATTCAATATTTTGTTTTTGATGCCTAAACTAGTTAAACATGGACCAAAAATGGATAGATGCTAATAGGTTAAGTATCAAATATTGGAAAGGCGTAGAAGAGTTATTATTTGCTATTGAGCATGCTTACAATCCTAATCTTATTAAGTGTCCATGTATAAGATATGGTTGCCTTGAGAATGTTACAGTTGAAGTATTAAGAGACCACTTATTCATTAATGAAATTGATAAAGATTATATAAAATGGATATGGCATGGTGAGAGTGTAAGAGATAAACCGATTAATTCTGATGATAGAAAATGTGATGAAAGAGAAGGAGTCGATTGTAGTGAAGGTGATAAATTAGAAGATATGATCTATGATGTAGAAGATCACTTTATGAATCGCCCACACTTAATTCAGAGCTTGAAAGATGATGCAGAAAATTTTTTATATGTTGGTTGTTCTAAATTCACTAAACTATCTGAAGTGTTGAGATTGTATAATTTGAAAGAAGGAAATGGGTGAAGCGATAAGAGTTTACAATCTTACTCAGTCTCTTGAAAGATATGCTTCCTGAGGCTAATGAGCTTCTGGATCATACATACGATGCCAAGAAGATCTTGTACTCTATTGGTATGAATTACGAAAGGATACATGCTTATCCTAATGATTATATATTTGTATAGAAAGAATTATGAAGGTTTGGAGAGATGTTCGATTTGTGAAGTGGATCAGTACAAGAAAAATAAGAATAAATTTTAGCAAAGGTATTATGGTATTTTCATGTAATACTTAGATTTAAATGCATGTTTAGGAACTCATAACATGCGAAGAGTTTGATGTGGCATTCAGACGAGAGAATTTCTGATAATATGCTTCGTCATCTAGCTGATTCTCCGCAATGGAATATGATTGATTCTAAATGTTCTGATTTTGGGTGTGACACAAGAAATCTTCGACTAGGACTTTCGTCCGATGGAATGAACCCGCACGGCAACGTGAGCAACACACAATACTTGGCCAGTTGTTTTGACTATTTACAATCTTCCTCCCTGGTTGTGCATGAAGCGCAAATTTATAATGTTGTCATTGCTAATATTGGGTCCCATGCAGTCGAAAAATGATAAAGATGTTTATTTGACACCTCTTATTGAAGACTTAAAGATAATGTGGGAAGAAGGTGTTGCAGTATTCGAAGCATATCATCAAGAAAATTTTAAGCTCCAAGGTTTATTACTTTGAATAATCAATATTTTTCCGTATATGAAAACTTATCAGGGTACAGTACGAAAGGATACAAGGCATGTCCTATATGTGAAGAAACACATTTTCTCTCCAATTAAAGCATAGCAGAAAGACAGTATATCTTGATTCTAGGAGATTCTTGCCTATGTCCATCGTTATCAGAGGCTACAAAAGGCTTTTAATGACTCTACAGAAGAAGAAAGAGCTCCAAAGGCATTGACCGGTGAAGAGGTATATCAACGAATGAACCATCTTAGAGTAAGTTATGGTAAAGGAAAAAAAAAATTATAGTTGAAAAAGATGTATGGAAGAAGATGTCAATATTTTTTGATCTCCCATATTGAAAATTTTTATTTGTGAGACATTACCTTGATGTAATGCATGTTGAAAGAATGTATGTGATAGTATTATTTACACATTACTCATATAACCGATAAGACTAAGAATGGAGTCAAAGGTAGAAAGGATTTGGTTGAAATTGGTATACACAAGAAGTTTGCACCATAGAAGAAGGGACAAAAATATTTTTACCACCAGCATGCCATACTTTGTCTAGAAAGCAGAAGATAGACTTATGTTAATGTCTTTCTGAGATTAAAGTAATAAGTGATTACTAATCAAATATTCAAAGTCTTGTTTCAAGGAAAGATCTAAAGCTCGTTGGGTTAAAATCTCATGATTGTCATGCATTAATGCAACAGTTGCTATCTGTACTATAATATTTTGTATTGCCATAACATGTCCGTCATGCCATTACTTGACTTTGTTTTTTCTTCAATGCAATATGTGGCAAGGTAATTGACTCAACAAAACTGAAAGAGTTGCAGAATGATATTGTGGTTACACTGTGTCAGCTTGAATTGTATTTTTCACCTTCATTTTTGATACCATGGTGCATCTAACGGTTCATTTGATTAGAGAAATTAGACTATGTGGTTCAGTCTTCTTAAGGTGGATGTATCCATTTGAGTGATACATTAAAATCTTAAAGGGTATGAGAGGAATAGAAATCGACTCGAAGGTTGCATTGCTGAATGTTGCACATATGAAGAGGCAATTGAATTTTCAATGAATACTTATCAAATGTTGAAGCTATAGGACTTCCTATGAGGGGATGCATTAAGGTAAAGATGGCTTTGGTATAATTAGACAATTATCGTTACAATCAATAAAGGCTTATTGTGTCAAGCACATAGATATGTCTTGAATAACATTGATGAAGTACAACCTTACATAAGTGATCATATGGATATATAAGGCGCATCAATCCAACTAAATCAAGAAGAAAAAAATGGATAATAGATGAACACAATAAAATGTTCATTAAGTGGTTCCGAAATCAAGTTGCAAATCAATTGACAACTAAATCAAATTCTATTTCTAAAAATTTAAGATGGTTGGCACATGGGCATCGCACGGACGTCTTGTCTTATTATGGGTATCCTATAAATGGTTATTATTTTTACACAAAAGCACATGATAAGAATCGCACTGTACAAACAGTGGGGTGACCTTAGTGGCTAAATCAATACATATTTCTAGCTCAAAAGACAACAAACCAGTGTTTACAAATATGTCATACTATGGGATGATCGAGGACATTTGGGAGTTAGATTACACTATGTTTCATATTCCCATGTTTTATTGTAAGTGGATGGAAAATAATAATGGCATGAAAGTCGACGAGTTGGGATTTATTCTAGTGGATCTTAACAAAGGAGAGTCACAAAGAGGACATATTCATATTAACATCACAGGCAAAATAAGTATTTTACATCACAGGTCCTACTAATAAAAAGTGGTCTATTGTTCTTTTGATGAAGCCAAAAATAAACCTGATTGTGATGACATGATAATACTGAGGATAATATTGATGATACTCCCTTTTTCTCAGTTGGATTACAAGAAGGGATAATAGTGAAGGTAATGATTGGAATGATAACATCAAGGACGAGTTGTACATACGAGAAGATCATTTTGAAAGAATATTTGTGGAGAAAAGTTATAAAAAATAGAAAAGTTAAAGATATAAAGGTATGTGTTGGCCCAGAGGCCTTCCACTCTAGTTTTGATGATGATTAATTCATGTAGTTATAGTTTACTAATAATCTTGTGATGTTTAGTTTCAGATACTTAACCAAGATATTAGTAGGTGATTAGCTTCAACAAAGGTGTTTTGGAGCTTTCACATGGTGATTCAAGAGCCCGCGTCAAAGTTCATATCTAGCACTCGTTGGAGTCACGCTCGGTGGATCACGTTTGGATCGAGTCGACTTGGAGACGGCACTATACAAGAAGATCTCAGTTTGTTTTATAATAGTTAGTTTAGATCCATTGTTAAAGATTAGATAGTCTGATATGCTTAAGCTCAAAACACACACACATTTCATGTTTATTGGTTTTCGATTTTCGGTTTAACCGATCTTGGTTTTCATGAATAGATAGAATCAAAATAAGTTTACATGGTTAATGTATATTAGATTTGTTCTATATACTGAAAAATACCTAGAGGGGGGTGAATAGGTGTAAGTGCTAATCTAGAACTAAATGCAATACTATGTGCGCTAAATGCGGAAGCTAATGCAAATCTTGCAACACACTTAGTACAATCAACAAGTGTAGCCGAATTCCCCGTGAAGGGCTCTGGACTAACTCCTCTTGATTCCCCTTGAATGGGTTGAGGTGCTATGTGAAGCTCTTGTTGATTAGGTACAAGTGAGGCACACACAAACAACCAAGCATAAGATGAATAGGCAATATGAATATATGCAAGGCAACACAAGCAAATAGATATGATATGGCAATGTGAATAATGCTCAACACAAGCAAATATGGTATGATGATATGAATGATGCTTTGCACAATTAAATGAGAGAGAGTTAGAGAGACAATGGATCAATCGCAAAGGCCAAGATATGTTTCGAGGTTCGAGCACCTTGCTCTACATCCCCGCCTACACCACCGTGTAGGATTTCCAATCCACTATCTCCCCACCGAGGGAACCTCTCTACCGAAGAGGATTTGTTACAACACTAGGAGTACCAATCCTCTCTCAAACAACCACCTCACAACCGAGGGGTAGGCCCGTAGCCAACACAACAACCAACACCTCTACCGAAGAGGGTTTACAACCAAACTCCACCTCTCACTAGAGGGAGTAAACCAATCACCCGATCACCTCTACCAAAGAGGGATACACAAAGAATAAGGGTGTTTACAACAAGTGGTTCCAAAAACCACAACTCAACTCTCTTTCTTTTCTCTTTTCTTTTCACAAAAAAACAAGATCCTAAATAGATTAGGATAGGTGATAGCTCAAGTATGGAAACAAGGTGTTTTTGGAAACAAGCAACAAAGAAAAACTACTTGGGAAATCTCTTGTATATGATAGAAATAAAAGATCAAATCAAAATCCTAAAATCTAGTTCTCTTTGATTTTCCAAACCCCAAAACAATAAAGATTGGAAGTTTAAAGCACAAAACTCTTTTTTAAACTCTTTTAAAACAATAGAGAAAGTCTGAAAATTTTGTCTCTAAAAAACCTTGGCCAAAAACCCAAAGAGATGGGGTTTTTATAGGCCCATCAGAAAACTAGCCGTTAGGCTGAGCTGGCAGCCTGACAGGCTAACGGTCGACCGCCCGGTCGACCGCCAACGGTCGGAAATGTGACCGTTGGGCAACCACGGTCGACCGGCCCCTCGACCCAAACAACAGAGAGCTCTGCTCTCAGCCCGGTCGACCCGTACGATCGACCGTCCCAATGTCTCCAAACGTGCACAGATTTGTGCACGTCGGTCGACCGTCCCGGTCGACCGATTTCAGCCAAGTCGACTAGGTCAGGTTGACTAGTCGACTGGTTGAAGCCTGGAACAGAAATCTGGGTCAGAAAAACATGTTAAAATTTTTTAAAAAATCTTTTATCTTTTCTGAAAATTTCATAAAACTTGTTTTATCATTTTACATTGAAACATAAACATGTGATAAAAATTTCAAGACAATATATCAACATATCAATTCATTTTTGTGTCTTGCCAATTTTATCAAAAACCAAAACTTGTATTTTTCCAAACTTGATTTTTCAACACATGAATAGGGATATCAAATAAGTTTGTTTAGCAAGTTAAACCATGTATGTATATTTAGAACATATCTAATATACATAGAAATAAAGTACACTTGTTTTGATCCACTATTCATGAAAGTCAAATCCAAAACATAAAAACGTGTGTGTTTTGTGCACTTGAGCATATCAACTATACTAAGCTTTACAAATGGATCTAAAACACACTATCTAAACTATGGATACCTAAGTCTTCTTGATGATCTTCATCTCAAGTTGACTTGTTCCAAAACTCCATCCATGGGCTAGGCAATGTGTGATCTTTAAGCTTTGGCCCTGGAATCATCATGAAAAGCTTCTAAACACCTTATTGAAGCTAATCACCAACTAATATCTTGGTTAATCTGAAACTTAAACAACACAAGATTATTAGTAAACATAACTACATGAGTTAATCATCATCAAAACTAGGGTGGAAGGCCATTGGGCCAACAATCTCCCCTTTTTGATGGTGACAAAACTCATGGAGTTATATATGCATAGATTAAAGTTAAGCTTCAAAGAAGCTCCCCCTTAACTCATGCATAAGCAAATAAACATAATAATATGCAATGAAGGCTCTTAAACATGAATGCATAAATATGCATAAACAAATAAAGGTTCTAGATACCAATGAAATGTTCAAAAATAAAAACATGCTCTAGATACCAATAACCATACATTAAACTATATTAAACTTAATATGCAAAAACATAACTATGCATATATAAAACAAAACCAAAATCTTTCTCCCCCTTTTTGTCAATCATCAACAAAGGGGTAAACAATCAAAACCATAAATAAAATGAGGGGTAAAAAAAAACTTTCTTCCCCTTTTTGTCAATCAAAACAATAAAAAATAATATTCTCCACCTTTTTGTCTAAAACAAAAAACAAAGTCAATAAGGGGTGACTACAAACATGATATCAATTAAAAATATGTCAATGAAGCATCTTGATACCAAATGAAAATAAACAAAGATCAATAAATGTTATATGCTATATACATTCATGAAGAGGAAGACGCTAAGTTAGCTTCCTACACATATGCATTACATGAAGGAGGGATGTTAAATTCTAATTCACATAACACACATTATGTAATGAATAAGAGGAGATGTGAAGCTCCCCTACACATGTGTACCACATAAGGAAGAGATGTTAAGCTCTTCAATACACAATACACTCAACATGAATCTATATGTGGGAGAGATGTTAAGCTCTCCTTGCATATAAGAAATATAAATCAAAACTTTTGTATTTTACTTTAAACTAAATTTTAGATACCAATTTAAAACACAAGACATCTTGATATCAATTGAAATTAAACATAATAAATTTTGAATGTCTAAACACAAATTTTGATACCAATTGTAAGAATTGTTCATTTTAAACATATGATACCAATTCGAATTTTCAATCATAAAGTATGGGAGTACAAATACCAATTGAAAGACAAAATCAAATTTTCTCCCCCTTTATGAAATACAAACTAAAATAATGTATAGTCTTGATATCAATTTAAAAGTAATCAATTTAAACAAAATTGAAACTCAAGCACTAGCATGAACACAAACATATATATGTATGTAAAATAGATACCAATTGAAATGATATTCTTAGAATTGAAGGCATACATACATACAAAACATATACGAGTATACAAGAAGATCAAAATGATACCGATTGAAAGAGTTCAATGATACCAATTGACATAACAATAAGTTCAAGAGTATACATCATATTACTATACCTCCCAATCAAGGTTCAAGTTTTAAATGATTTTCATTTAAAGCATTCATGAACATGATCTCCCATCCATCCTCCCATAGATGGTAGGGGTTTTCAAAAATAGATTTGAAAATAAGCTTAGTTTGAAAAACTCTACCAAAATGAAGAATACCGTAGCTAGTTAAAATGGAAATTTTTGTAACTAGTACGAAATCCTTCAAGTAAGGAATAAACTAAAAATAATTTTCATAAAACATGAAATCCACAAGATAATCAACACTCTAATTCAATTAGGCATAAATATGACTCATGAAAACAAAACATGAGCAAGCAATAAATGTGAGTGTACAAATAAGGTGTGAATATCATAATCATAAAATTTTTCATTAAGCTCAATTATTCCTTAAGCATGAAAACATGAAAACATAAAAATCATCAAACTATTTAATCTTCAAGGCATATGTATGTCTTATACAAACTAAAGCATACATACATATCCAAAACACAACGAGTCCACAAAATATATGCATTAAGGCACGTGGCTCAAAAGGATAAACATGTATATCTAATAGTTTGGACAAGATAGACATATACATGATGTTAAACAATTAAACACAAAATCAAGAAAAACTAAATCTTCATCAAAATAAATTTCATTTCAAGGTATATGTATGAATTGTCAACACAATAAGTATACATACATATCCCTAAACACGATTGAGTCCATATATAGATTTGCATGAAAGGCAAATGACTCAAGAGTTTATACATGTATATCTTAAAGTTTGGCAATACAACCATATACATGAAGTGAAAACTCATAAAACAAATTCAAAAATGGAATACAAGTTTGAAATGTATGAATCATCAAAACTAGACTATACTAGCACATCTAATGGGTTCAAATAAGCAATCAAGCCCAACATATATAGATTTATTTGTAGCCCACTATATGCACAAGTATATGACTAGTCTTAATGAAAACTAACACTTAAACAAGTAATCTAATCATTAAGCATTATAAAAAACAAGATAAAAATCATCATGATAAGACTAAAACATGATTACTATGTAAATTCACATGTATTAGATTCATGATGTACATTATAGCTTAAACAAAAGTGAGAACACTAAGTATGATTCAAATAAGCATGGGTGTCTCAAATACTATACATGTATGTCAAGGATCTAATAAACATGGAATGAACATACTAATCCATAGACATCAAAAAAAAATATGCTATAAACAATGAATATTGAAAGCATGAAAACAATAAATAGGAGTAACGGATAGTTACCAAAACCGAAGAAGCAACTTTCCTTGTCTCCAAAACGTGGTGGTCCTCTCCACCAAATCTTCCCTTGAAAGTGATGCATCCAAATGATTTCCTTTAAGTCCGGAACGCATCCACTCCAAGGTGCTATCACTCTCACGTCATGTGAGAGCCCACACCTACATCAAAAATAATAGGAGGGGTGGTCTTTGGTACCCACATCTGTTGGGTCCATGGGGGTTAGTACTTTCTCTAACCCAAATAAAATTCTTTGCTAAATTAGGAGTATGTAATCTATCATAGCAAAATTTAGTAAGGTGGCCCTTACGTCCACAATGTGTCCAAGTGTACACATGTGTTGGAGGAGAGAGTACAGTAGAGGAGGTGAATTCATGCCAGGTGCTGTTGAAGATTGCCAAGGAGTCTACGACGAAAGGCAAAGGAATAGCGGGCAGGAAAAAGCAGCAGCAGCAGAAAAGACAGAGGTCGGTCGACCGGCCCGGCCGGTCGACGTGCACAGGATTTGAGCGGTCGACCGGCCCGGTCGACCGCAACACTCTATCTGCAAAAGACAGAGCTCTCGGGTTTGCGCGGTCGACCGGCCCAGTCGACCGGAAGCCTGTGACTGACAAACCCAACTCTCGGGTTTTTTCGGTCGACCGGCCCGGTCGACCGGTATTGGAGAATTGGGAGGTCGGTCGACCGTCCCGGTCGACCGACATGCGGATTCTAGGTTTATTTCTGCTGATCCGTTGTATGAGGTATTTTAAGCCTAAAGGATTTCTAGGGTTAAGAATCTCTGCGAAAATTGTATCAGCTCTGAGTACTCTTGCATTCAAAGAGACTTAGAGTCATTGTAATCATCTTCCATATAGAAAACTCTCTCCATAGATTGCCCCGAGGACGTAGGCATTGAGGCCGAACCTCGTTAGATCTGTTGTTTGCGATTGGGTGACTCTCTTCTTGGTTGTGATTGATTTCATTGTGCTAGGAGATCTGAGGATTCTCTGTTGGTTTGTTGTTGTGATTTGTCTGCGCGCACAACAAGTGGTATCAGAGCTCCAGGTTACGCTTGGGATTCTGAGGATTCGAAGAGCTCCAGATCTGATCAGGTGGAGATCGTGTGTCGATCTCAGGTCAGAGGTATTGGTGTTCGAGGAGATCGTGTGTCGATCTCAGGAGAACGCAAGGAGGGCTTGTTGAATCAGTGTTTGGAGTAGATCCGGTGAGAAACTCGATCTAGGGTTTGAGAGGCAGGTAAAAATCTCATTTTTATCTGAGTAGAGATCTATCTTCAATTTGGTTATTCTTCCGCATAAATAGAGAATCAAAGGTAGATCTCAATGGCAGAAGAAACTACTTCCGTTAAAACAATGAATCACTCAAGGATCAAAGTTGTCAAGTTCAATGGAACTAATAATTTCGGGATGTGGAGGTGTGAGGTCATGGATGCATTGAATGCACAGAACCTCGAGGACACGCTCCTATTAGAGAGGAAGAAGACCACTACCACTGATGAAGAGTGGGCGAAGATGAACAGGTCGGCATGTGGGTTAATACGTTCATGCTTGTCACAAGACATCAAATATCTTGTACAACATGAGACGTCAGCTAAGAAACTGTGGAATACTCTTGAGAAGAAGTACCTGACAAAGAGTGTGGAGTCTAGGTTGCAGCTGAAGAGTAAACTGTATCAGTTCAGGATGCAGAAGGGAGGCACAGTAAACGAGCACATCAACCGATATACGAAGCTTCTTACAGACTTGCTGAATGTGGATGTCACTGTAAGTGAGGAAGACAAGTCAGTCATTCTCCTGAACTCACTCCCACCGGAGGAGTATGAGACATTCACTATGACATTCATAAATGGAAGGCAAACCTTAGTTTATGATGAAATATCGTCTGCACTGATGAGTTATGAGACAAGGAAGAATGAGAGACATTCTGGTCAGTCAGGTTCATCAGCGGAGGCTTTGGAAGTAAGAGGTAGGAGTTCATCAAGAAAAGGCAAGGAGATGAGAGGAAGATCAAAGTCTAGGTCGGGCTTCAGGGATCTTAAGAAAAACCAGTGCATGCACTGCAAAGAAATTGGGCACTGGAAGGTTGACTGTCCAAAGTACAAGGGGAAGAAGAAGGAATCAAAGTCTGAGGGAAATCTGGCAAGGGTGACAAAGGCTACAAGCGGTAAATCACAGGCAGATGGAGCAGATTCAGATTCTTCAGAGTTCTCTTTTTCAGTGACTACTCCTGTTGTAGGTTACTCGGTGGATAAAGAGTGGATCCTGGACACAGGTGCTACATATCATGTATGCCCTAATCGAGATTGGTTTACCAGTCTTGAGAAGTTGGAGGGGTGTTCGGTCGTCATGGGCGACGATCATCCGTGCATCATGGAGGGTGTAGGCACTATTCCGATCAGGATGTTTGACGGGATGGTGAGGGAGCTGAAAGAAGTGAGATATGTACCCCAGCTGAAGAGGAACTTGATCTCAGTAGGTGCTTTGGAATCATTGGGCCTAGGAGTGTCTATTAAGGAGGGAGTCCTTAAAATGACAAAGGGTTCAATGGTAGTGTTGAAGGCTGATCGTCGGAATAACCTGTATTACTTGAAGGGTAGTACAGTGACAGGACAGGTGGCAGCTTCTACCAGTCAGAAGGAAGATCTAACCCGGCTATGGCACATGAGGCTGGGACATGCAGGGGAGAAATCGATGCAAGCTCTTGTCAGGAAAGGGCTGCTGAAGGGTGCAGAGACCTGCAAGTTGGATCTATGTGAACATTGCGTCATCGGCAAGAAGACGAAGGTGAAGTTTGGCACAGCTTCACACTGCACCGAAGGTGTTCTTGACTATGTTCACACGGATGTATGGGGACCTTCCAAGACTGCATCAATTGGAGGTAACCACTATTTTGTGTCGTTCATTGATGACTATTCTAGGCGATGTTGGGTGTACACCATGCGACACAAAAGTGAAGTCCTAGAAGTGTTTGTGAAGTGGAAGGCTAATCAGGAGAGAAGCACGGGAAGGAAGGTCAAGGTCCTTCGTTCTGACAACGGAGGAGAGTATAAATCAGATCCTTTCCTACAGCTATGTCTAGATGAGGGCATAGAGAGACACTTCACAGTAAGGGAAACTCCGCAACAGAATGGGGTGGCTGAAAGAATGAACCGGACTTTGCTAGAGAAGGTTCGGTGCATGTTGTCAAATGCAGGATTGCCAAAGAAGTTTTGGGCTGAAGCTTTGGTGTATGCATGCCATCTTGTGAACAGGTTGCTGTCGTCTGCAATAGGGGGGAAGACTCCTCTTGAAGCTTGGTCAGGAAAAGCTGCTATGGACTATGATTTGCTACGGGTCTTCGGATGTCCAGCCTACTACCATGTCAAAGAAGACAAGTTGGATCAAGAGCAAAGAAAGGGTGTTCGTTGGCTTCAAGCGAGGAACTAAGGGGTTCAAGATTTGGGACCAACAGGACAACAAGTTCATAATCAGCAGGGATGTCACATTTGATGAAGCCTCGATGATGAAGCCTACGGTCTCTCAGCAGGTGGAGACCAACAAGACCAATGAGTTATTGCAGCAGGTGGAGAGTGATGCAAATCCACCATCTCTAGAGGAATCAGTGTCAGTGAAGATCATACCTGAGGTGACACAGAGAGGTGATCAAGTTGCAGAAGAAGATGCTGAAGTTGTTGAAGAGGATCAGGAGCAGGTCATGGGTACTGTTCCAGATACTACTGCAGTTGGAAGACCACGGAGGAATACTAGGAGACCAGGTTGGCTCACCACCGATATGGTTGTTTCATATGCACTTCCAGTTGTTGAAGAGGCTATTCCATCTACTTTCAGGGAAGCTGAGATTAGTTCAGAAGCTGAGTTATGGAAAGGGGCCATGAATGAAGAGATGCAATCTCTTTATAAGAACAACACATGGGAACTGACCAAGTTGCCCAAGGGGAAGAAGGCCATAGGGTGCAAGTGGGTATTTGCTAAGAAGCAGGGATCACTCCAAGAAGATAAAGTGCGCTACAAGGCAAGGCTGGTGGCTAAAGGCTACGCACAGAGAGAAGGAATCGACTACAACGAGGTGTTCTCCCCGGTAGTGAAGCACTCGTCTATTCGGATTCTATTGGCTTTGGTGGCGCAGAATGAGTTGGACCTTGACCAACTTGATGTGAAGACCGCCTTTCTCCACGGCGATCTTGAGGAGGAGATCTATATGAATCAGCCCACAGGTTACAAAGCTACAGGGAAAGAGGAGTTGGTATGTAAGCTGAAGAAATCGCTGTACGGTTTGAAGCAGTCTCCTAGACAGTGGTACAAGCGATTTGACAGCTTCATCAGGAAGAAGAAGTACACACGAAGCCACTTCGACCCATGTGTGTACTACAACAAGTTACCATCAGGGGAGTATATCTATTTACTTCTCTATGTAGATGATATGCTGATTGCTTCTAGGTCAAGATCTGCTATTGATTCTCTAAAGAAGACGTTATCGTCTGAGTTCGAGATGAAGGACCTGGGGGAAGCAAGAAAAGTATTGGGCATGGAGATCACAAGGGACAGGGATGCTGGCAGGATAAACTTGACTCAGAAGGGCTATCTGGAGAAGGTACCGCAGAGGTTTAATATCGGGAAAGATACTAAGACTGTTAGTACACCAATGGCGCCGCACTTCAAGTTGTCAGCGAAGATGTCTCCAAGGAGTGTTCAAGAGCGTGAGCATATGTCTCATGTTCCATATGCCAATGCAGTGGGTAGCTTGATGTATGCAATGGTGTGTACTAGGCCAGATATTTCACAGGCAGTCTCCATGGTGAGTCGATACATGCATGATCCTGGACAGAGTCATTGGGAAGCTGTGAAATGGATTCTGAGGTACATCAAGGGAACTGTTGATGTAGGCCTGGTATTCGAGAAGGACAACACCGGAAAGCAGGAATGCATAGGTTATGTGGATTCAGACTATGCAGGTGATCTTGACAAACGCCGGTCGACGACGGGATATGTCTTCACATTCTCGCAAGCACCGGTGAGTTGGCGCTCCACACTTCAGTCTACAGTTGCGTTGTCGACCACAGAGGCTGAATATATGGCTTTGACAGAGGCCATGAAGGAGGCAATCTGGCTTCAGCGATTACTTGATGATCTGGGCGTGGAACAGGATATTTTGAAGATAAACTGTGATAGCATGAGTGCCATCTACTTGGCAAGGAACCAGGTCTATCATGCAAGGACGAAGCATATTGATGTCAGGTATCACTTTGTACGGGAGATTCTAGAAGAAGGTGACATTGACTTGTTGAAAGTTCACACTTCGGAGAATCCGGCCGATATGCTAACAAAGGTGGTGTCGGGGGCGAAGTTTGCACACTGCAAAGACTTGCTCCATGTCCTTCAGGTGAAATGAGCTTGCTGAAGCTTATTTGGGTGAACTACGGACGGCTTGATCCCTTGGGCAAGGGGTACGTAGGCAACCGGGTTGGTGCAGCCGCTATCGAGTCGGAATTCGGCTCAGATTTGGAAATCTTCACCGAGGTGGAGAATTGTTGGAGGAGAGAGTACAGTAGAGGAGGTGAATTCATGCCAGGTGCTGTTGAAGATTGCCAAGGAGTCTACGACGAAAGGCAAAGGAACAGCGGGCAGGAAAAAGCAGCAGCAGCAGAAAAGACAGAGGTCGGTCGACCGGCCCGGTCGACCGACGTGCACAGGATTTGAGCGGTCGACCGGCCCGGTCGACCGCAACACTCTATCTGCAAAAGACAGAGCTCTCGGGTTTGCGCGGTCGACCGGCCCAGTCGACCGGAAGCCTGTGACTGACAAACCCCAACTCTCGGGTTTTTTCGGTCGACCGGCCCGGTCGACCGGTATTGGAGAATTGGGAGGTCGGTCGACCGTCCCGGTCGACCGACATGCAGATTCTGGGTTTATTTCTGCTGATCCGTTGTATGAGGTATTTTAAGCCTAAAGGATTTCTAGGGTTAAGAATCTCTGCGAAAATTGTATCAGCTCTGAGTACTCTTGCATTCAAAGAGACTTAGAGTCATTGTAATCATCTTCCATATAGAAAACTCTCTCCATAGATTGCCCCGAGGACGTAGGCATTGAGGCCGAACCTTGTTAGATCTGTTGTTTGCGATTGGGTGACTCTCTTCTTGGTTGTGATTGATTTCATTGTGCTAGGAGATCTGAGGATTCTCTGTTAGTTTGTTGTTGTGATTTGTCTGCGCGCACAACAACATGAGCATACATATGGTGATGGGTGTGTCCGTGAGGAGCATGTGTATGCCATGGAGGGTGTGCATGCATAAAAGTTGGAACTTGTTTCTTTCGAACCAAGGATTCCAAGCGTGTGTGGTTCATGGCACATTGGCTCATAGTGGAGCCCAAACAATCAACCTTCTTCTTAAGCATGGATATATCATTATTAATCTTAGAAGAAGAGGTACATGCATTAGGTAGACTAGATGAAGAAGGTACACTAGCATGGCAAACATGTGCATCAATTTTATTTTGCAAAATAATATTTTTCTTTAAACATTCATCTAAATCATTTGAAATAGAAATTACTTTATTTTTCAAGGCAACATTCTCTTTTAAAACAAAATCAATTTTTGAAGACAAGTTTTCATTCTTCTTCAAAATAGCATGGCAATCATTTTTAGATTTCAAAAATTCATTTTCTTTAAGTGCAAGTTCTAATTGAGATCTCAATGAATCCCTTTCATTATAGAACTCAACCTTCTCTTGCAAAACACAATCAAGTCTAGAATGCAAACTTTTATTTTCTTTTTCAATTTCTAGACTTTTCTTTTTCAACAAATTATATTTTTCTATTAACTTTTCACACACAATAGAAAGTTCTTCATTTAAAGCATGGGGATCTACAATATCATCACATGAAGAACTAGCATCATCACAATCTAAGTGGGGTTCCGAATGTACCTCAAGGGAGTCATTCCCTTGGACCATGAAGCATTGAGAATCGGATTCTCCACTAGATTCCTCCTCTTGGATTTGTACTTGAAGCTCGGAGGTGGTGGTTGTTGTCAATTTGTTCCACACTGCAAAGGCGGAATCAATGTTAGAAACACACATAAGATAATCTTTAGGTAATGTGCTTCTAATGGCCTCAAGGGCTTGTACGTTGGCCCCTATATGATTGCGATCTCCAAGATAGCATTTCTTGGTGGCCGTAAGAAAGACATGCAAACCTAGAGTCTTTAGGTACATGGACATCCTATACTTCCAAACAACAATGTTAGAAGGATCAAAGCTAGGTGGGGTCATGAAGTCCATGGCAAACTATATGATTGTGCAAACACGCAAATGCAAACAATAGACTAGCAATCAAATGGATCTCACTCCTAGGATGTTAAGCCTAATATCAGGAGCACTAGCTCTGATACCAATTGAAAAACACCTAGAGGGGGGATGAATAGGTGTAAGTGCTAATCTAGAACTAAATGCAATACTATGTGCGCTAAATGCGGAAGCTAATGCAAATCTTGCAACACACTTAGTACAATCAACAAGTGTAGCCGAATTCCCCGTGAAGGGCTCTGGACCTAACTCCTCTTGATTCCCCTTGAATGGGTTGAGGTGCTATGTGAAGCTCTTGTTGATTAGGTACAAGTGAGGCACACACAAACAACCAAGCATAAGATGAATAGGCAATATGAATATATGCAAGGCAACACAAGCAAATAGATATGATATGGCAATGTGAATAATGCTCAACACAAGCAAATATGGTATGATGATATGAATGATGCTTTGCACAATTAAATGAGAGAGAGTTAGAGAGACAATGGATCAATTGCAAAGGCCAAGATATGTTTCGAGGTTTGAGCACCTTGCTCTACATCCCCGCCTACACCACCGTGTAGGATTTCCAATCCACTATCTCCCACCGAGGGAACCTCTACCGAAGAGGATTTGTTACAACACTAGGAGTACCAAACTCCTCTCTCAAACAACCACCTCACAACCGAGGGGTAGGCCCGTAGCCAACACAACAACCAACACCTCTACCGAAGAGGGTTTACAACCAAACTCCACCTCTCACTAGAGGGAGTAAACCAATCACCCGATCACCTCTACCAAAGAGGGATACACAAAGAATAAGGGTGTTTACAACAAGTGGTTCCAAAAACCACAAACTCAACTCTCTTTCTTTTCTCTTTTCTTTTCCACAAAAAAACAAGATCCTAAATAGATTAGGATAGGTGATAGCTCAAGTGTGGAAACAAGGTGTTTTTGGAAACAAGCAACAAAGAAAAACTACTTGGGAAATCTCTTGTATATGATAGAAATAAAAGATCAAATCAAAATCCCAAAATCTAGTTCTCTTTGATTTTCCAAAAACCCAAAACAATAAAGATTGGAAGTTTAAAGCACAAAACTCTTTTTAAAACTCTTTTAAAACAATAGAGAAAGTCTAAAAATTTTGTCTCTAAAAACCTTGGCCAAAAACCCAAAGAGATGGGGTTTTTATAGGCCCATCAGAAAACTAGCCGTTAGGCCGAGCTGGCAGCCTGACAGGCTAACGGTCGACCGGCCCGGTCGACCGCCAACGGTCAGAAATGTGACCGTTGGGCAACCACGATCGACCGGCCCGGTCGACCCAAACAAACAGAGAGCTCTGCTCTCAGCCCGGTCGACCCGTACGGTCGACCGTCCCAATGTCTCCAAACGTGCACAGATTTGTGCACGTCGGTCGACCGTCCCGGTCGACCGACTTCAGCCAAGTCGACTAGGTCAGGTTGACTAGTCGACTGGTTGAAGCCTGGAACAGAAATCTGGGTCAGAAAAATATGTTAAAATATTTAAAAAATCTTTTATCTTTTCTGAAAATTCCATAAAACTTGTTTTATCATTTTACATTGAAACATAAACATGTGATAAAAATTTCAAGACAATATATCAACATATCAATTCATTTTTGTGTCTTGCCAATTTTATCAAAAACCAAAACTTGTATTTTTCCAAACTTGATTTTTCAACACATGAATAGGGATATCAAAATAAGTTTGTTTAGCAAGTTAAACCATGTATGTATATTTAGAACATATCTAATATACATAGAAATAAAGTAAACTTGTTTTGATCCACTATTCATGAAAGTCAAATCCAAAACATAAAAACGTGTGTGTTTTGTGCACTTGAGCATATCAACTATACTAAGCTTTACAAATGGATCTAAAATACACTATCTAAACTATGAATACCTAAGTCTTCTTGATGATCTTCATTTTCAAGTTGACTTGTTCCAAAACTCCATCCATGGGCTAGGCAATGTGTGATCTTTAAGCTTTGGCCCTAGAATCATCATGAAAAGCTTCTAAACACCTTGTTGAAGCTAATCACCAACTAATATCTTGGTTAATGATTTGAAACTTAAACAACACAAGATTATTAGTAAACATAACTACATGAGTTAATCATCATCAAAACTAGGATGGAAGGCCATTGGGCCAACATATACATCTATGCTTCAACTATTTAAACAAACTTAGTTTGATAGTCTATTTCATTAGTTTGGAGTTTTGGTATTTTAACAAAACTTATTTTCAGATTTAATGTCAAAAACATTGATATATATCTCTTTCGTGTATATTGGATTATGTCCATATACAACATACTTAAAAGTTGTTTCAATATCATGTTTTTGTAGTTGGATGAGTTTTGGACAAAACGGTTTTCCATTTCAAAAATTCAAGTTTTGAAAAATACGGATTTTGGTTTTCGGCAAAATTTGTAAGTCACAAATTTGATTCAAAATGTTTGTAATATGGTTTGATATTTACTCAAACATGTTTGTATATCAAAGTATTAGACTGAAACTATTTTTATAGATTTTATGAGATTTAATTAGATAATAAAAACCCAAATTTTAAATCCTGATATTGCCCTGCCAGGCTCTGGCGGTCGACCGGGCCGGTCGACCGGACCAAGAGTCGGTCGACCGACGTGCACAAGGACGTGCATGCAGGCCAGCTTGCTTGGCCGGTCGACTGAGCGGTCGACCGACTGAAGTCAACCCACTCTCGGGTTGGCCTGGTCGACCCGGCGGTTGACCGGCCAGAGAGCCGTTGCTCTCTGGTTATGGGCGCGGTCGACCGGGCGGTCGACCGGCAGGCTCAACGGTCAGAAATTTGACCGTTGGCCGGTCGACTGGAAGGTCATTTTTTACCTTTCTGCCTGCCAACGGGCAGAATTTTGTGGGGGTTATAAATACCCCATATTTGAGTTGTTTATCAATAAGTTTTTAAGAGCCAAAATTCTGATCTTCTCTAGTGTTTATATACAAGTTTTCAAAAGAGTTTTTAGTGCCAAAAGATCAATCTTTATTTGTTTTAAAGGGTTGGAAAAATCAAAGAAAAATTAGATATTTGGGATATTGGTTTTGATCTTCATTTCAATCTTATTCTATTTATTTTTCCAAGTATTTTTCTTTGTGTTTTTGTTTCCAAACTCTTTATTTTTCACACTTGAGCTTATCTTGCTATCCTATCTATTAGGATCTTTGTTTTGTGGAAAAAGAATTGGTTTGTGGTTGAGATAGACCACCAAGTTGTAAGCCCTCCTTATTTGTGATATCCCTCTTGTGTAGAGGTTGATTATTGGAGTGGTGACTTTGTGCCCTATCCCTCTAGTGAGAGGAGGTTGTTATTTGGCTTTGTGCCCATCCCTCATTTGTGAGGTGGATTTGTGTTGGCTTTGTGCCTAGCCTCTAAGTGTAGAGGTTGTGTTGTATTTGAGAGAGGAGTTGTGTACTCCCGGTTATTGTATTGCCCAAAATCCTCATTGGAGGTTCCCTGTGTGGGAAGTCCTGTGTGGACAAGTTAGTGGAAATCCTTCTGTGTGAAGGCGGGGACGTAGAGCTGGGTGCTCGAATCTCGAAACAAATCTCGGTGTTTGCATTTGATCCATTAACTCTAACTCTCTCTTTTTTATATTGTGCCTTGCATTGATTCATATTGTCATATCATACTTATATGCTTGGTTGTGATTGTTTGTGTGCCTCACTTGTGTTTAACCACGAGAGCTTCATATAGCACCTCAATTCTTATTCAGAGGAATCAAGAGGAGTTAGTCCAGAGCCCTTCACCGGGAATTCGGCTACACTCGTTGGTTATGCTAAGTGTATTGCAATTAAGTTTTAATTTTCGCATTATTGTTCATAGATTAGCCGTACACCTATTCACCCCCCCTCTAGGTGTACTTACAGTATGTTCATTTATCTTTTCAATAGTTTGCATATTTTGTCTATTTATTTCTGAAAATTATTATTTCTTGAAAATTATGCTTATGATGAAATTCTAACAAATTGTGTTTATGTTCCTTAATAGGCATACAGATCCAGAGTATAGCAGTGGAAATATGACAAAGAAGAGGACTCGAGGCCTTACTAAGATGAGATCTCATCTTAGCAAGGAATCAGGAAAAGAAAATTTTGGTGGAGTTAAATGAAGAATCAACCGATTGAAAATTTTTGGAAAATTAATAAGTTATCTTGGAAGTGTGGCTCGTCATTATTTCCCTATTGACATCCTCGATTGGCGCAAGGTTCCTGAAGAGCTCAAGCATAAGATCTGAAAAGATATTTCTGTAAGTAAATTTAGAATAATTTAATTGTCTATATAAACACACACACCCTCCATCACCATCACACTCACATATCAAGCATAGCACACACACATGCACACATGGAGCATGGCACCAACACACATGCCCACTACACATTAATATTTCCTGTGATATATTACAGACTATATTTCAATTAGATGAGGGGTACCATCATTCTTTACTAATTTCTGCCGGAAAAATATGGAGGCAATTTAAAAATATGTTGACAAGAGAGTACATAAATGAAGATAAAATAGAAACTCCCTTTGGAATATGATTGCATTGATGATGAAGTGTTAGATCAGTTCGTATTTCAGTGTAGTACTACAGAATTTCAGGTTAATACAACATAACTAAAAATGTTTAATAATTATATGTCTTGTTTGAAATCTTAATGCTTACTTAATAATTATTTTTTAATAGGCTTTAAGTTAGAAGAATAAAGATATTCAAGATTTGAATATCTATCCCCACACACTATCTCGTAAAGGATATGTCCAACTTGAACAAGAACTGGTAAGAAAAATTTTTATGTGTTGATTTTTAATGTTTAAATATTCTTTTGTGAATTATTACTTATTTTTTTCTATAAGTTTTGTACAACAGATATCCCAGAGATCAGTTAAGGATGATTCATCTGTATCCTCAATTCTCCGATATGAGTTGTGGGTTAAAGTTAAGGTCAGAAAAGATGGTTCATACATAATGTTGAAAGTCAAGCTATTGCAAGTGAAATTGTAAGTGTTTAATTTACAACGAAATTGTCATAACTGTTTTCTCTTATTTGAAACTAATACAAGTGTTCTCTTCTATTTTTTTTTGTAGGACGTCTTTCTCAGTCGGCATCTCAGGGAGACATTCATCCATCTGAGATGAATGATATTCTATCCATGGCATTGGGTAAGCCCGAGCACCCCGATCGTGTTCGAGGCACCAGACATGGGGCTACTATGTCCAACTACTTTCATACTTCTCGCCGACACCGCCAAGTTATTACAAATGAAGATGTTGCTAGATTGGTGGAAGTCAAACTTCAAGAAGAAAGGAAAATTCAAGAAGAAGAACGGAAGAGACGAGAAGATGAATGGAGGAAGCAAGAAGATGAATATAAGAGGCGAGAAGATGATTTCAGAGCTTTCTTCATATCTGAAATTGAAAAAAATGCGGCGAAAATTCCAAATGAATCTAATCCGTCGAGCTATCCGCCACCCCATTGAAAGTACACCTAGAGGGGGTGAATAGTTATAGTGCTAATTTAAGACAAATAATGCAAAATAAAAACTTAATTGAAAACAAACAACGTATAACCAAGAGTGAGTCTGAATTTTTCGTGAAGGGCTCTGGAACTACTCCTCACGATTTCTCTAAATTATGAATTAAGGAGCTTCAATAGCTCTCTTGGTTGAGCACAAGTGTAAGCATACAAATAATATCCAGCATGTATATGAATGAGCAATAATAATTATGAAAAATATAAAGAGATGAGAGTTGAGAGAAAGATCGAAATGCAAACACCAAGATATGTTTTGAGGTTCGAGCCACTACTCTGCATCTCCGCCTTCACACAGAAGGATTTTCACTATCCACTATTGGATCTTCCATAAAAGGACCTCCACCGAGGAATTACAAATACAAAATAAGGAGTACACAACTCTAACTCTCATACCTCTACACAAGAGAGTAGACACAAAGCAAAAGAAAATACACCTTGGTGATCACTAAGATCACAAACACAACTTGGTGTTCTAAAGAGATTACAAAGAATTTTCTCACAAACAAAGATCCTAAAGGATAGATTTTAAATTGAGTGGCTCAAGTATGTGAGAAATCAAAGTGTTTGGAAAAGAAACAATAAAGAAAACACTTGGAAAAAACTTCTTGATAGATACGAAAAATGAAGAACAAAACAGAATTCCCAAAGACTCGTTTTCTTTTGATTTTCAAAAACTTTAAAACAAATAAAGATGAAGAATTTTGGCACAAAAACTTCTTTCAAAAATTTCCTGAAAACACTTAAAGAAGATGGAAAATAAGGCTCTTGAAAATCTTGTTAAAAATAACCCCCAAAAACCCTTTTTATACCCTCTAAAAAATATAGCTGTTGGGGTCCAGAAAATGTCATAATTGACCTGCCGGTCGACCGGCTAATGGTCGAATTTTCGACCGTTTGAGGCCGTCGGTCGACCACCCGGTCGACTGCCCCTAGGCAACCAGCCTGTCGTTCGACCGCTTAGTCGACTGGGACCAACCCGAGAGTTGGGTTGATCCAGTCAGTCGACCGCTCGGTCGACCGGCCCTAAAGGCAAGGGCTTGTGCACGTCCTTGTGCACATCGATCGACCGACTAGCATACTGATTAGTCTCTAAAACTGCATATTTCATACCATATCTTCACATTTATTTCATATTAAATTCTGCTAATAATACCTCTCTTGCATGTTTCTAGATCCATGGCATGAAATGAAGAAGAAGACCCTAAATTACCATTTAATTGGAGATTGAAAGCTACATGAATAGTCATTAACTTTGGAGGGCTGTTTTATCAAAACTGGGGACCATTTTCAGAAACAGGGATCTGCAACCGACAGGGGACAGACGGGACAGCGCACGGCCCAAAGCGCCGCGTGCATGGCTCTAGAGGAGCCACGGAAACTAGCCGCGTTTTCGCGGCCTTACGGGCGCGGGCGCGCCCGTACTTTGGGCCAGGGTTTGCCTCCTGGCCCCCCTTTCCCCTGGTGCCTATAAATACCCCTGGGGTTCTCCTTCGGCAACATATGCAGAGTTTTAAGGTAGTTTTCATCTCCATTTTGTAGTTTAGGATAGTTTAGATTAGTGTTCTTCTTCTTTCTCCTTTATATTTTTGATTTCTTTTAGATCTTGTAATAGGAGAGAGAGTGGTACATGGTGAGAAAGTAAGAGTGCTTGTAATAAAAGGTAACAATCTATGAAAGGTGCTCCCTTAAGTTATCTTTATTTTCTTCTCTAACTTTTTTTACATGTTTAGCTAATTTTCTCTCATGGCAACTAACTACTAACCGCTAACTTGCTAACTTCTTACTTGATAATCCACATGAATCTAATAGCCTCTACTTGGCCTTGCTCTTGCAAGAGCCATTGATGGCTCATGATGATGGATCTAACACTCTAACATCTAAATCTCTAACAAGCTAACATTACCTTATTTCATGCTTGCTCTTATTGGGTTTTGATGATTTAAGTGTAGCTTGCACTTGTTGATTGAATTTGGATGTGAAAGTTAACATATGAGCCATGCTTTGTAAAGCTCTTGAACCAAGGACTAGTGATGGTCAATGATACATGTGAGGCAACTATCACTAAGAGGTTAGCATGGTAGTGGAGTTATTAGTAGTTAGTAGTCATGAGTTTTCTTTATCTTTTTACTTTGTTTTAGAAATATTCCAAAAATCACAAATACATTCTTTTCTATGTTTCTCACTTCTTTGTTTTCATCGTACTTCTCTTTTCATTCTTTGTTTTCTTTTCTTTTCATTCTTTCAAATATTGAAGAACTGTTAACATACACGTGAACATACTGTGTAAGTTTCTATCACCTCCCGTTCCTATAGATTCGACTCGTTTTAGCCTCTATGCTATAACGGAAATATCGAGGAAGCCCAAGCACATACTTTAAATATCGATTTCAAAACATACGCTTTTTGTGCGCGGTTTTCCCCTGATCAAATTTTGGCGCCGTTGCCGGGGATGGGAACGGTTTGATTTCACGTTTTCATTAACTTTTCTTCTTTATTTTTGGTGTGCAGGTTAAAGCTTTAGCATTGCAGAAGTTCACACTTTCTCTTGTGTGGTTGGGTAAATTCTTGTATATTCTTATACTCTGCTGCTAATTTTTATTTATATTACCTGTACACTGTAAATAATTTTAAGAACTAAAATACGAAAATTGGATGGTTTAAAACGGTTTAGACATTTGCATCTAGGCACGTGTCAATTTTCATTCCAATATACTGTATTTTGTTCTTGTGTTGTTGCGATCTTAACGGAGGTGTATATATTGCATTGCATATAGTTAGGACAAACACTTCAGTGATTTACTCGCTTTTTTATGTTCATTCTTATCTATATTGCATACTTCACAAATTAAACTTAAGGGTAAAACCCAAGACAACATAAGCTGGGGAAGCCATTACCCTCTCTTAGCCTAAATATCACCTCCCCACTCACACAATCCAAGCCTAATAAAAATTGCTAGACGTTGGCCCCTAGGGACATCTCAGACTCAGTTGACCTAAGGGGAAAGTTGTTAGAAGTTGACTCTTGTCAAATCGGTGTCTAAAGTTGGGGATTGAGAGGCGAAACCTCGAGGAACAGTGGTTTGGCATAACTAGGCCCATTGCTCCGGCATGGATACCTCCCACTGATCTTACCCCTACCTGGCCGATTAGCTCGTGATCAGATTCCGACAACATACCCCGTGGATAGTCTAACCAGTTAGGAGTCGTCTAGGTCTAGATCAACCCTAGCATAGGCTTGTTTTCTTTTTCGTTTTCTTTCTTTGTTTGTTTGTTTTCTGTTTTGTAAATTGTGATATGGATTTCAACAACAATATTTTTTTTCAATCCTAATATGAATCCATATTTCACCCCAACCTCATTTGACTCAGATAACTCTGACCCGGCTATGTACAACATGAACCAATCATACATACCGGGTTGGGATTATCCGACTCAATATGACCCGTACACCCAATCTTATGACCACAATTTTCAAAATAATTTCAACTCTTCACAGAGTCAATGGGGATTCACCTCCCCCGAGTCAAATTTTCAACCACCTTGTCCACAATTTTCATTCCCCGATTTGGATCATATCCTCCTTTTCCTATTCCACCAACCGAAGAAAAATCCAATTTGGAAAGGAGTATGGAAGCCATTCTTGAATCCCAACAACAAATTTTGCTCAATTCACAATCCTTCCCAAATCAAACTCCATATACTTCTTTTCTAGAACATCCAATTGAAGAAGAATCTGAGCTAGAAGAGCGTTTGGAAGTCTTTTGTGAAAAATTGCAACGATTTTAAAATATGTTGGACTCATCCTCTCTGCCAAATTTTCAAGAGTCCTACTCATCTTTTCCAATCTCACCGATTCAAAATGAACAACAATCAATACTGGACTTGAGTATGGAACCCTTGCGTGAGTCCGAGCAACAATCGCAAAATCAGATGGACTTATAATTTCCAAAATCAACTTCCATACTCACCTTTTCAAGAAGAACCAATTATAAAGAGTATGGAAGACATGATTCCGAATCCAAATTCTGTTACACGGCCTATCAGTAGGTTAGACTCACTTATGTGTGAATTGATCAATGAGAGTGAGGAAAGTATTTCTTGTTAACCTTGGACTGATCCTTATATCCCTAACTCTACTGATTGGACCCATGAATTATGTCAATTTGGAAATCCAGTTTCAATTTCATCATACCAACCTGAACTTGACCAACATCAAGCTCTTGACATTTTGGGAAGTTATCATTTTTCTGAAATTGAACTTGAGCTTGAAAGTGATCATGAACCTCATGTTGGTGATTCTATTTCACTTTTTGATTCAAGAATGACTCCGGTATCTTTACCAGATTTTTTCTCTATTTTGGAGTCAACATTGAATCCTGTACCCGTACACCGTGAAATTGAATCACTAATATCTTATGATCACACTTCTTTAATGGAGAAAGTGTGTGAACATCAATTCTTTGGTTTGGACCCTATTTTTGAACCAATTTCGACTCTCATTGTTGACTCTTGACTTGGTCTGAGTTAAATTCTCGAGTCGGTATCAGTTTTTATTCCAGACCCATTTGAGTCCAAATCCATCATCTCCCAAAATCACACTTCATTGTTGGACAAGAATGTTGAAGAAAATGACTTAGTAATTATTTTTGAAAATTAGAAATTGGATGGGGATAATTTTTTCAATAAGATCATTCATTCAATCATTCTTTTACTGAGTCATATTAGAGAGGTCATTGGTGGGTTCCTTCAAAATTCACATTATCTTGGTTGGGTAGCAACGCTTGGCCCAATCAGACCACCACCAGAGCCACCACCATGAGGTAATTTTTCTTCCCTTTTCCATTTGTTTCATGTATATACACATTCACGATGCATTGAGGACAATGCATGAGATAAATGTAGGGGAGGGTTTACTCACATAGGTAGTTTTACATTTTCTTTCTTTTATCTTTTAGGAGATTTTTAAAATTTTCTTTTGTATAAATTAAAAAAACTCTTTTCTTTTCTTTTTACAAAACTTTTTGAAACAAGGTAAATAGTTTTGATTTATTTGTAAGAAAATTAAAATTATCTTAGGAATTAGGAAGACCTAAGATTATGAATTTTTAAACGAAGTCAAAATAATAGATCTTGTTTAAATTTTAGGATAAGGAAGTAAGATTGAAAAGCTAATTTGATCTTGAATTTTTTGCCATAGATTTATGCACTTCACACTTACACAATTTTTGGTATTGAAATAAAGACTGAAAATGCCATAAAAAAATATAAAAAAATGATGATACTAAAAATAACTTATTGAAGTTGGGTAATTATGCCTCAAGAAGCATGATTATTCATACCTAAAATGGTGGATAAAAACAAAATAATCTCCTTTAGTTTTGTGGCCTTGTTTACTCGAGTCCTTAAGTCCGAGGTATGTTTTCTCAACTGGTGCCCTAAGATCATCTAGTTTGGAAGTCACCAGCTAAAGGCTCACTACCCGAGTAAATAAGAAAGCCTAAGAAACTAAGGGAAGGGAAAAAAGGGGGGAAAATATATATCAAATAAATGGCATGAAAGTTAGAGTCGATATCCCAAAAATCTTCACAGTTCACAAAGTGCATATTTTTCTAAGAGTTTTATGAAAGATCAAAGAGTCAATTCAATTTTAAATTCTTACATTTAATTTATAACATGATTTTGCATTTCGACTTAGTTTAAGGAAGAATAATTTTTGGTTAACCTATGACCTTGGATCACTTATATTTTTGCAAAAATACTTCAAACACTTTTCTCTATTTTCAAAATGTGTTTTCAAAATACTAACATTTGATTTCTTTCTTTATGGATTTTGTGGGTGTAATCTGCTGAAAACCCTCAGGAGACAAAACTCCTCCTCTAGGGGAAACATAGAGGTTTAACGGCTTGTTGCACATGCTCAGTGCAATCGCCTCACTTGCGAAAGTGGTGTAATAATTCCTTTAGTTTTTTGTTTTGCTCGGGATGAGCAAAAGATAAGTGTGGGGTGTGATTAGTCTCTAACTGCATATTTCATATCACATCTCCACATTTATTTCATATTAAATTCTGCTAATAAGACCTCTCTTGCATATTTAGAAGAAGACCCTAAATCACCATTTAATTGGTGATTAAAAGTCTACATGAATAGTCATTAACTTTGGAGGGCTGTTTTATCAAAACTGGGGGCCAATTTCCAGAAATCGGGATCTGCAACTGACAGGGGACAGACGGGACAGCGTGCGGCCTGAAGCGCCGCGGCATAGCTCTAGAAGAGTCGCATTTCCACGGCCGTACGGGCGTGGACGCGCCCGTACTTTGGGCCAGGGCTTGCCCCTGGCCCCCCTTCCCCTGGTGCCTATAAATACCCCTGGGGTTCTCCTTCAGCAACATATGCAGAGTTTAGGGTAGTTTTCATCTCCATTTTGTAGTTTAAGGTAGTTTAGGTTAGTGTTCTTCTTCTTCCTCCTTTATTTTTTTCATTTCTTTTAGATCTTGTAATAGGAGAGAGAGTGGTACATGGTGAGAAAGTAAGAGTGCTTGTAATAGAAGGTGACAATCTATGAAAGGTGCTCTCTTAATTTATCTTTGTTTTCTTCTCTAACTCCTTTTACATGTTTAGCTAATTATCTCTCATGGCAACTAACTACTAACTGCTAACTTGCTAACTTCTTACTTTATAATCCACATGAATCTAATAGCCTCTACTTGGCCTTGCTCTTGCAAGAGCCATTGATGGCTCATGATGATGGATCTAACACTCTAACATCTAAATCTTTAACAAGCTAACATTACTTTATTTCATGCTTGCTCTTATTGGGTTTTGATGATTTAAGTGTAGCTTGCACTTGTTGGTTGAATTTAGATGTGAAAGTTAACATATGAGCCATACTTTGTAAAGCTCTTGAACCAAGGACTAGTGATGGCCAATGATACATATGAGGCAACTATCACTAAAAGGTTAGCATGTTAGTGGAGTGATTGGAGTTCATTTTTGCATCGTTTTTACACCACCTCACCATGCTTTATGTTAATAAAAAGAGATTTTTTATTGCTTTTCTCTCTTATTTTTCAGGTCCAATATTTTATGGAGAAGAAGGCCCAATTCTTGTGATTTTTAAAGGAATTAAAGAAGTAATTTAGAAGCCCACAACAAGGAAGCCCAAATCTGGACTGATCCAAAGCATATTCTCCACCTTCTAGAAGCTCCAGCTGGGCACACAAGGCATAACAGAATGCCAGAGAAACCGTTGGCGCAACGGCCAAGATTCTACCGCGGAAACGCGGCCCTGGACGTAGATCTGCGGCACTCCTTGGCCGTTGATCAAGCGTTTGATCCTACGGCTGTGATGGGATGTGATCTTCTCATGAAGCCTATAAATAGACCCCCAAGGCCTCTGTAAAAGAGAGAGGAGAGAATAACATTCTTGTTTAGGAAAATTGTTAGGATTTCTTTAAGTCTCTTTAGTTCTTATGTAATTTTCATTTTCTCCTTCTAGATCCAGAAAAGAGAGAGTGAGGGTGAGAGATCTCTGTAATTGAAGAAGGTGACAACTCAATACAAGGGCTCAAGATTCATTTCCTCAAGTCTTTTCTTGTTTTATTGCTTTTACCTTCAAGTTCTTACTTTCTTACATTTACTTTCTACCATATATTCTTGCTTGTTCTTCCTTTGTATGGCTAGCTAACTAACTAACATGACTAACTAACTTCTAACACTACTAACTACTAACTCTTGGGTGATTGCTAACTCATATAAATCATTGGATGTTTTTATTTCTAGTCTTGCAATTTACAAGTCTTTCTCATCCCCAATGAAGATGAGTTATGTTCAATTCTTAGTGAATGCTTTATATCACCTCCACATGATTCATGTGTGCCTCATTTAGAGCCTTGTTTCTTGAACAAGTGCCTTGATGGAACATGAGGATGGATTACTTTAGTATGCTAACAACTATTGTATAAGTTTCTTATTTCATGCTAGCTTGATTATAGCTTCGATGGACTAATGAATCTTACATTCTTTTTTAGCGTACCTAAGTGTGATTACTTATGTTCCATTATTGAAAATCTATTTAAGGAGCCAATGATCCAAGGAGGCCACCTAGCCAAGCCTAGATGAGAACACATCCTCAATATGGGACAACATATCGATTTGACAAAGCAAGATGTACTATTGCCGATGAATCAACATAAGGCATGAATCACCCAATGAGAGTAGTAAGTTAGTAGCGTAGAATGTTAGTTAGTCATGACTTTCTCTCTATCGTATTTCAAAACCCTTTTCTAAAAACGTTCTCTTTTTCCAACGCCACTAGTTTTCATTCCGTCTTTCATTCTGTTTTCCTTTTCTTTAAAAACCTCTACAACGATTCTACGCTTTCTTTCTGCTTCGTTTTGTTTTTCCATTTTTAACAAAGAAGAACTTTTGTTTTTCTTTCCAAAAACTTTAACATAAAAATCGTGAAGGCTTCCATCGCTAGTCCTCCCTGCGGATACGACCCGTTATAGCTTGTGCTACAAACGGTGATTCGAAGGAGTAAAGTAAATCTTCATACATATTCAAAGTTTGATAATCAGAACACGGACATGAACAGTTTACTCTAAACTCTCGCTCAACTCAATTCCTCCTATCGAACAAATTTTTGGCGCCGTCGGGGAGGGCAACGGTTTTTATTGAGTTTTTGAACTAAAACGAATTTTTCTTCTCTGTTTCAGGTTACAGGTTGAGGGAACAGGAAAACAAGACTTGCAGTAATATATAAGTGGTTTTGAGCCTCTGCTCTAGAAAGCAGAGACCAAGTACCCTTTGAATTGCCGCGTTTTCTCGGGTCTGGCCGCGAATCCGCGGCAAGGAGGAGTTCACTACTCACAATCTTTTTTGCAGGACTGCTTGCTCTGTAAAAATATAGCTTGCTGCAAATTTATTTCTTGTATGCCATCACCAGGAGCCTGCTAATAATCTAACAGTAAAACATTTGTTGAAAAGTTTAAAAATTGATTAGACGTTTGCATTTTAGGCACTTGACTTTTCAATTCATTTACTTTACTGTTGAAGAGTGCTGGAGCAAGGTACGTTCACATAGCATATATAATAGGACTCATCTCTTGGTTGATTTACATCGCTTAGAGTGAATCTTGTTTGCATATACTGTACACTTGCACAAATTGACTTTAAGGGACCACCCAATAAACAAGATAAGGTGGGGATTTAATCACCCTTCTTTAACCCAAAAATAACATTCCAAGCACTCATAATCCCAAGCTTTTAAATAAAATTGATAGACGTTGCCCCTAGGGACATCTGGACTCGATAAGAGATCAACCATTGTTGGAAATTGTTTTGATTCATACTCCAGTCAAATCAGTGTCTAATATTAGAGATTAAGAGGTCAAGCCTCGAAGATACCGTGGTTTGGCGTAATTAAGGCCCATTGCTTACGCACGGATACCTCCCACCGTATTTTGTCCTACCTGGCTAATTAGCTGTGGTCTGACTCGAGCAACAACCTTCTTCGGTTCATCGACAAGTTAGGAGTTGTCTAGGTCCAAAGATCCTAGATAACTTGTGATTGTTTTTCTTTATTTTTGTTTGTTATTTTCCCTTTTTAGCTTGTTTGCTTGGTGAACGTTGTCTGTGATTGTGCATGCAAGAGTGGTACCGCGATCCAATTTCATCAAGACTTGTTAGGACTTCTACACTTGTACCACTTTCTGACACAATCCCAATCATGGCAAACCCTACTTCTCTCCAAGACAAGTTCTACCCAATTCACACTTTACTTCCTTCATGCATTCTGATTGAGTTTAAACGTGCACAAAAATACAGAATTTCAGAACTTAAAAATAGAGATGTGCAAGTGCTCAATTCTACCGCGATAGCAAGTGGCTATGCGGGTCGTGATCCACAAGGAGGGTTTGCGATAGAAGCGTTCAAGGTTGTATTGAAATCTTTGTGAAGAAAAACGAAGGTTCTTCTTTGTTTTAAGAAATGAAAATGAAAAAGAGTTAAGTTAAAGTTAAGTGAGAAAGAAAGTGGTAGAATGAGAAGGTGGAGAAAACCAGAAAATGACTATGTACAAATAAATTGGAAAAGAAGGAAAAAGATTTGGAAGATGTGGTGATCTATACTAAAGAAATAAAAGAAAAGAAAGAAGGTTAAAGAAATACTTACCTAGTTTGGTTGATTACTTACCTGGAACCCTTGCATGTTCTACCTTGCTTCGGAGGCGTTCAACGCATAAGCCATACGATCGAGCTCAGTCCCCATTCGCATTATATCATCAAGACGAACAAGAATGAAGTGATACGAGTCTTGAGGAGGAGAATGTCATAATGAATTATCGTTGGCACTCACACAGACATTGCTATACTGATGCTTCTGGATTCGCTTGCATTCTCATCAAAACCAAAAGAGGTAAAGTAGAAAGAAGAAGAAGAAAATGAAAGTAAAGAAGAACATAAAAAATATTACCTTTTATTGCTTGAAACGATGGAAGAAA
This sequence comes from Agave tequilana, assembly GCA_038442645.1. Classification (NCBI taxonomy): domain Eukaryota; kingdom Viridiplantae; phylum Streptophyta; class Magnoliopsida; order Asparagales; family Asparagaceae; genus Agave; species Agave tequilana. Next base: position 39,936 of record JAVJIF010002357.1, on the reverse strand, counting down.
GGAGGAGGGTACATCGGTGTCACTCTCAACATAAGCCTCTCTCTTACTACATGAATCTCAATCTAACCTAAGCTTACATACAAATTAAAATTACATAAAAAGAAAACAAAAACCTATACTACAAAATGGAAAAATGGACTAAATCCTATCTCTGCATGGTCGTCCCATTTTGCTCAGCTGAAACTAGTATTTATAGGGCAAAACCAAAAGGGAGAGATCCCGGAAAGATTGGGGGAGCAAACGCTCCCCCAACTGTTTTAACAAGGCCGCGTTTCCGCGGCCCTGGTGTGGTCAGGTGGCCACACCCAGTTGGCTAGCTTCCTCGGTTTGGTGTATTTCCCGTATCTTCTGCTGGTTTTCTTGTTTCTGCTTCAAACATTGACGAAACAGCCTTTGATTGTGTGGCTTCAACCGCTTGATTCAGGGAGGATTCTTCTCAACCGGTTTTCAACCTCTCTGATATGCCAGATTTTTGCCCTGATTCTTTGACTTCGAATTTCTTCTGAATTAAATCAGAATTTGGTGGGCTTTTGGGCTTGTTTCTGTTTCCTTTCTTTTAGCACTTGGGCCTACATTAAACAGAGAAAAAGAAAACTTATTAATAGGATTTATTAGCTAAAAAGTATGGTAAGGTGACAATGTATATGCAATATATGTGACTAATCACACCCCCACACTTATCTTTTGCTCGTCCTCGAGCAAAACAACTGAACTATACTAAGGATTATTAGACCACTTTCGCAGGTCACGCGATTGCACTGAGCATGTGCAACAAGCCGTTAAACCTCTAGGTTTCCCCTAGAGGACGAGTTTTGTCTCGTGAGGGTTTTCAGTGGATTACACGCACAAAATCCATAAAAAGAAAAAGAAACAAAGAGTTAGTATTTTCGAAAAGCATTTTGAAAGAGAAAAATATTTGAAATATAATTGTAAGATTTAAGCAATCTATAAGTTATAGGAAAACCGAATTTTTCATTCCTAAACTTAGTCTCTATTCAAAAATTTGTTATCAATCAAAGTGAGGAGTCAAATTGTACTTCTCATCTAGTCTATTACTTTACCCTAAGTCATATGCACCTTGTGATTGTGAAAATTTTGACTAAGGGCTCTTTAACTCTAACTCTTATGTCTCATTTATATATATATATATATATATATATATATATATATATATATATATATATATTGTGGTATTATTCCTTAGTTTTATTAGGCTTTCTAATCTACCCATGTAACGAGCCTTTAATCGATGACTCCCAAACCAAACGGTCTTAGGGCACCAGGTGAGAAAACACCCCAAGGACTTAAGGACTCGAGCAAATAAGGCCACAAAACTAAGGGTTTTATTATTTGAACCCCTTTTAGGCGTGAATACTTATGCTTTATTAGGCACAAATACCCAGCTTAATCAGAGGATTTTCATATATATATATTTTCCTCAAACTTATCTAATCATCTTTCGCATAAATACTAAGGCTTGCTTAGGCCAAAGCACCTAGCTAATCAATAATTAGATTCGTTCATCTTTCATAGATATTTTTTTCTTTTTCTTTTTTTTATATATATAAGGCATAAGAATCTTTGTTTTTGAACCCTAAGTGTGTAAGTGTATGAAGTATGCATATTTCATTAAGGTAAAGATCAAGACTAAATTACTTTGACAAATTATCTTCCTAACCCTAAAAATCAAACAAATAATCTTATTTTGACCAAATTTAAGAAATCCTAATTTTGTTTTTCTATTCCTTAAAATTGACTTAATTTCTTACAAAAAATATGTCAAAATATTGTTTCTATTTTCAAAAAGTTTTTTTAAAAAAGTAAAGAAAAACCTAAGTTATGTTAGACCCTCCCCCACACCTATCTCATGCATTGTCCTCAATGTATGAATTAATGCATAGATGCATGAAAAAGAAGAAAGGGAAGGAAAATGTTATCTTAAGGTGGTGATTCCGGTGGTGGTCTGATTGGTCCACGAAATGCGGCCCAATCAACTTTTCGTGGAGTTCGGAGGAACCCACCAGAAATTTCTCTAATATAAACCATTAAAATGATGTATCCGCGAAGGATTTTTATTAAAAATTTAACCCCATCTAATTTCCAAATTCCATAATTAATTTCGGAATCAAATTTGTCAACCGCCTTGTCCCAAAATGGAGTGTGAAAAGATAGAATGATTGACTTGGACTCAGGAAGTACAGGAACTAATACCGACTCAGGAAGGTGACTTAAGTCAAGTAAGGATTCAGGAGTCGAGATTTGTTCAAGAAGCGGGTCCAAGTCAAGAAGTTGAAACTTAAGTCCACATTTATTTTCCACCAATGGAATATGACTTAATATTGGTGATTCAAGTTCAAGAATGATAGATGTGGGAATCAAAACTGACTCTAAAATATTACTCAAGTCGGGTAACAAAACAGGAGTCAATATTGATTCAGAAATTTGAACTGGATCACAGATTTGAGAATCTAGGTCACATTTCTCATTGAGTTCAATGTCATAAAAATGAGAACTTGCCAATTTGTCAATAGGAGTTTCAAAAGTGTAAAATTGGTCAAGTTCAATATGATCATCAAAGATGGGTGATTCAATTTCATGATGAATTGGCACAGGATCCAATGTTGACTCGGGAAAAAGGTTGAAATCAAGTGAAGATACCGGAGTCATAATTGAATCAGGAAGTAGAATTGAATCATTAAGTTGAGGTTCATGATCATATTCATTTTCAAGTTCAATTTCAAGAAAAGGATAACTTGCCAAACTGTCAATGTCACTTTCAAATTTTGGAGTTTGGGCAAGTTCAAATGATTGTGCTGAAATGGAACCTTGTGTTCCAAACAACATGACTCTTCGGCTCTAACAGAATGGTTACTGACATCAGAACTGGCCAAACGGTGAGAACGTAGAGATTGGACCATCATATCTTTGTCATGATTACGAGCGTTTTGAGCCTGAGTCATGGCTTCAAGCATCTTTTCATAGTTGATGGGTTCATCGTCTTGTTGAAAAGATGAAGTGTTGTTTTGGAATTGGTGGTGAAATTGTGAGTCCATCAGATTTTGTGATTTTTGTTTGGACTCACGCATACTCATTTCCAAAATTGATGATTTTCTATTTTGGACTGGTGGAACTGAGTATGAATCTTGAAAATATTGTGGACAAGGTGGAGAAGGAGGACAAGTTGGTTGAAAATTGGACTCGGGGGAGGTGAATCCCCATTGACTCTGTGAAGAGTTGAAATTATCATGGAAATTTTGGTTATAAGATTGAGGACATGGGTTATATTGATTCGGATAAGACCAATCCGGCACACTAGGTTGGTTAAAGTTATGATATGCCGGGTTGGTAATATCCGAAAAAGAGGTCGGTGTGTAATATGGGTTACTATTAAAATTGGAAAATTGTTATTATAAGCCATATCACACAATAGAATATAAACAAAGAAAAAACAAACAAACAAACAAGCAAACAAATAAAAAGAAAAAATTCTAAACTAAGTTAGGGTAGACCTATGACCTAGACGACTCCTAACTGGTTAGACTGTCCACGGGAGGTATAATGCAGACTTTGACCACAAGCTAATCAGCCAGGTCAGGGCAAGATTGGTGGGAGGTTATCCGTCAAAGACGTTCCTTAATTAAATAACCACCAATCTTCGGGCTTTCGGCCCTTAATCCCTTTCCTAGACACTGATTTGGCAGGAGTCAAATTCCAACACCTTTCCCCCTTAGGATAATCTCCTAATTGAGTCCGAGATGTCCCTAGGGCCAACGTCTACTTATTTTTAGTTAGGCTCGAGTTAGTGAGTGCTTGGAATCTGATTTTTGGGCCAAGGAAGGGTGATTAAATCCCCACCTTACCTTGTTATGGGGTGGTGCCCTTAAGATTAGTTTGTGCAAGTGTACAAGATATGCAAACAAGATTCACTCAAAGCGATGTAAATCAACCAAGAGATGAGTCCTATTCTAAATGCAATGCGAACGTACCTTACTCCAGCACTCTTCAACAGTAAAGTAAATAAAATTGAAAAGACACGTGCCTAAAATGCAAACGTCTAATCAATTTTTTAACTTTTTCAACAAGTATTTTACTGTTGGTTTATTAGCAGGCTTATGGTGATGGCATATAAGAAATAAAGTTTGCATAAACTCTAATTTTGCAAAGCAAGCAGCCCTGCAAAAAGCCAGTCAGTAGTGAACTCTTCCTTGCTGCGGAAACGCGGCTAGAGCCGAGCAAACGCGGCAATTCAGAGGGTACTTGGTCTCTGTTTTCTGGAACAGAGGCCAAAGACCACTTATATGTTGCTGCAATCTTTTTTTTCCTGCTTTTCTTGCCCTATAACCTGCAACAGAGAAGAAAAATTCGTTTTAGTTCTAAAAATTCAATACAAACCGTTACCCTCCTCGCCAACGGCGCCAAAATTTGATTGAGCTCAAACCTGCACAAAAATACGGAATTTCAGAACTTAAAAATAGAGATGTGCAAGTGCTCAATTCTACCGCGATAGCAAGTGGCTATGCGGGTCGTGATCTACAAGGCGGGTTTGCGATAGAAGCGTTCAAGGTTGTATTGAAATCTTTGTGAAGAAAAACGAAGGTTCTTCTTTATTTTAAGAAATGAAAATGAAAAAGAGTTAAGTTAAAGTTAAATGAGAAAGAAAGTGGTAGAATGAGAAGGTGGAGAAAACCAGAAAATGACTATGTACAAATGAATTGGAAAAGAAGGAAAAAGATTTGGAAGATGTGGTGATCTATACTAAAGAAATAAAAGAAAAGAAAGAAGGTAAAAGAAATACTTACCTAGTTTGGTTGATGACTTACCTGGAACCCTTGCATGTTCTACCTTTCTTCAGAGGCGTTCAACGCATAAGCCATACGATCGAGCTCAGTCCCCATTCGCATTATATCATCAAGACGAACAAGAATGAAGTGATACGAGTCTTGAGGAGGAGAACGTCATAATGAATTATCGTTGGCACTCACACAGACATTGCTATACTGATGCTTCTGGATTCGCTTGCATTCTCATCAAAACCAAAAGAGGTAAAGTAGAAAGAAGACGAAGAAAATGAAAGTAAAGAACATAAAAAACATTACCTTTTATTGCTTGAAACGATGGAAGAAAGGAGGAGGGTACATCGGTGTCACTCTCAACATAAGCCTCTCTCTCTCTTACTTACATGAATCTCAATCTAACCTAAGCTTACGTATAAATTAAAATTACATAAAAAGAAAATAAAAACCTATACTAAAAAATGGAAAAATGGACTAAATCCTATCTTTGCATGGTCGTCCCATTTTGCTCAGCTGAAACTAATATTTATAGGGCAAAACCAAAAGGGGGAGATCCCGGAAAGATTGGGGGAGCAAACGCTCCCCCAACTGTTGTAACAAGGCCACGGAAACGCGGCTTAGGCCGCGTTTTCGCGGCCCTAGTGTGGCCAGGTGGCCACACCCAGTTGGCTAGCTTCCCCGGTTTGGAGTATTTCTCGTATCTTCTGCTGGTTTTCTTGTTTCTGCTTCAAACATTGATGAAACAGCCTTTGATTGTGTGGCTTCAACCGCTTGATTCAGGGAGGATTCTTCTCAACCGGTTTTCAACCTCTCTGATATGCCAGATTTTGCCCTGATTCTTTGACTTCGAATTTCTTCTGAATTAAATCAGAATTTGGTGGGCTTTTGGGCTTGTTTCTGTTTCCTTTCTTTTAGCACTTGGGCCTACATTAAACAGAGAAAAAGAAAACTTATTAATAGGATTTATTAGCTAAAAAGTATGGTAAGGTGACAATGTATATGCAATATATGTGACTAATCACATTCTTCTACCTGAGGTAAATGGAAACAATTTTGAGCTTAAGCCTCAGTTCATTAACACACTCCCTAGGTTTCATGGCCTAGAATTCGAGAATGCATATTTCTTCATTCGTGAGTTTGAAAAAGTGTGTTTGATGATGAGAATTCCCCAACTGGGGGAAGACACTGTTAGATTAAGGTTCAGTCCCTTCGCACTTAAGGACAAAGTCAAGAAGTGGCTATATAATCTGCCTGCTAGTTCTATCTCATCATGGGATGATTTTGTCAAAGTCTTTCTTAAGAAGTTCTATCCCATTCATAAAACGGCCCTCATCAGAAAAAAACATAATGCAGTTTAAGCAGGAAACAAGTGAATCTTTTTAGAAGTATTTTGAACGGTTTAAGGATCTACTCCTCATCACGGAATAGAGAAGTGGAGGCGTGCCAAATTCTCTATGACGGACTAGACTACCAAACTAAGACACTTCTTAAGACTATGTGTCAAGGGAAATTTTTGAAGAAAGATGAAAACCAGAGTTGGGACCTCTTTGAAGCTTTAGCAGAAAAAACCATTCAGTGGGAGTCTTACCCCAAGAAAACTAACCCCACTACTTCCAGAACCGGTATATGATAGGTAGTAAAAAGTGCATATTTATCACCACATTTACTATCATATTTCCCTATTTATTCTTTTAATTATGCACTATTACTAATGTTTTATTATTTAATGTGTGCAGGCCTTGAGTAATTAAAAAATAAAGAAATAAAGCCTGAATGAAGCCCAAAAGCCCAAAAAGCCCATATGCAAAAATTATAGTAATTTAAAAGTTTCTACATTATCTAACCTAATCTAAACTTGGATTTTAAATTCTTTATTTAAAATCTAAGGGAGGAAAAGGAAGGATAAGATAGAACTCCTAATTGCTAAAAGAGGAGGAAAAGGATAAGATGAGATGAAGTTCTACTCAACCAGGTCGCTTGCACCACAAGATGAAGATAAAAAAAGAGAAAAATTTGGATTCAGACTGTACACATTTTAGTATTCAGATCATAACGTTTGCTACAAATATTAAAATCCTATGATTCAAGATGCTTCAGAAAGAAGACCTGAAGTACTACAACTCTTATGTTGATCAAACTTTTCAATTCAGTTAGCAGATAAGCCATATTCGGTGATCAACATGATAACAAGTTGCAGGACAGATTTGAACTTCTAAGGATAAGTCAAAACAAGTTTGGAGATAAAAGAAGAATTCAAATTCAGAGATATTTTGCTCCTCTTATCTTCATACGCTTCTTATCCTCTGATTTTCTCCTATAAATACCCCTGCATAGCAACAGAGGAAGGGCAGATCTCAGAAGTACACAGTCGAATACAGAAACAAATCTAGGGTTTTTCTTAGGCTAGTTTGTAGATTAGGTTTTTTATTTTCTTTTTGTAATTTTTAATTTTTTTATAACTGAGAGGAGAGGATACTTTCATGGAGGAAGGAGATCAAACTTGTACTAAAGGTGACAATCGGTGTAAGTAATCTTTTCTTCTATTGTTAATTGAATCGATTCAAAGTTTATTTCTTTTTGCTATTCTTTGTGTTTCCTCTTTTGTGTTTGTGGATCCATGTGAAACCAAGATCTTCGAAGGTGCCTTCTCCTTGTAAGTGCCGTTGATGGTTTATGGTGATGAATATCTACTTCCATGGTAGCATAGTTTGCCCTTTTTATTTCGTAGTATAGATCGGGAGTAGGGAAGATCTCATATTCCATGCTTCGTTCGCCTTCAAAGAAAGGTACGTCATTGACACGGTTCCAAGGTAAGCAGACGCCAAAGAGGTAAGTAGGTTTTTAGTTTTTAGTTTTCTTTCTTTAATTATAGTGTAAATCACAATATTCTTAATCTTTTTCACACTTCTTCTTTTTCATTGTAAATATCATTGTAAATATCATTATAAATAAAAAAAGAGAGAACTTACTAAACAAGCTTCCATCGCTAGTCCCTCCCTGTGGATCACGACCCGCATAGCCACTTGCTATAGCGGTAGAATTGAGCACCCTGCACTATTGTTTTATTAAATCTGAAATTCTGTATTTTTGTGTAGGTAAAATCTCAATCAAAATTTTGGCGCCGTTCCCGGGGAGAGACAGTAAGTTATTCTCTAAAAAAAAATAATAATAACTAATTCTTTTATTCTTTCTGTTTGCAGGTTCGGAGAACAGGAAAAATAACAGCAGAAAAGGACATATAGCAACTCTGTGCCTCTGCCCTCGAAGGCAGAGCAGCAGAGCCTACTACAGAGCCGCGTGTCCGCGGCAATAGCCGTGTTTCCGCAGCCTGAGTAGTTCACTACTCACTCTGTTTTCTGCAGGTTGCTGCAAATTGAAATATTTGTTTACTGCTCTGTTAACTTTTCTTTGTGATCACCCTGCACACTGCTAATTAATTAACAGTAACCTATTTGTTGAAAAAAAATAAAAAAATTAGACTCTTGCATATAGGCACGTGTCTATTTAATTTTTTTTTTGAAGAGTGCTGGAGACAAGGTACGTTCGCATTGCATATAGACTAGGAAGCACCCTTGGCTGATTTTCTGCTTTGAGTGAATATTTGTCTATTGCTTTACACGTGCACTAAATTGACTTAAGGGCTTGTCCTATAAATAAGATAAGGTGGGGATTTCATCACCCTTCCTTGGCCCACAAACAATCTCCTCACTCACTAACACAAGCCTAACTAAAAATGAGTAGACGTTGGCCCTAGGGACATCTCGGACTCAATTAGGAGATTATCCTAAGGGGGAACGGTGTTGGAATTTGACTCCTGCCAAATCAATGTCTAGGAAGGGGATTGAGGGCCGAAAACCCGAAGATTGGTGGTTATTTAATTAAGGAACGTCTTTGACGGAAAACCTCCCACCAATCTTGCCCTGACCTGGCTGATTAACTTATAGTCAAAGTCTACATTATACCTCCTGTGGACAGTCTAACCAGTTAGGAGTCGTCTAGGTCATAGGTCTACCCTAACTTAGGTTAGAATTTTTTCTTTTTTGTTTGCTTATTTGTTTGTTTTTTTTATTTGTGTTTTATTGTGTGATATGGCATATAACAACAATTTTTCCAATTTCAATTCATATTACACACCAACCTCTTTTTCGGATATTACCAACCCGGCATATCATAACTTTAACCAACCTAGTATGCCAGATTGGTCTTATCTGAATCATTACATGCCCCAGTCCCAATACAATGAACAAGACTGGAATAATCATCATTACTCCTCACAGAGTCAATGGGGATACAACGCCCCTGAGCCATATTGTCAACCACCTGTTCAACCATTATCTTCATATACTTCTTTTCCCACATCACCAATGTTTCAATCCTCAAATGATCCATTCGATGGGTTAGAAGAAAAAGTGGATCGTTTGCAAGATATAATGAATGATCAAATTTCTAGACTTTCAAACATTCTTGAGCTAACCAACCAAGTTGATAGGAACCAAGAATCATTCTGTCTAGAAGACCTTGATCAAAATTCAATTTCATCACATCAATATGAACTTGATCAATCCCAATCCTTGGACAAATTGGCTAGTTTTAATTTCAATGAGATTGAATTAGATTGTGAATGTGAACCCGATCCCCAACTTTACGATTCAGTTTCAATCTTCGAATCTATGTTGACTCCGGTATTCTTACCCAATTTGGACCAATTTTCTGAGCCAACATTTATTCCCGTACCCATAGATCATGAAATTGAATCACCCATTTTTTATGATCATCATATTGAACTTGACCAATTTCATACTTTTGAAAGTCCCATTGACAAATTGGCAAGTTCTCATTTTTATGAGATTGAACCCAATGAGATATGTGACCTTGATTCTCAAATTTGTTTTGATCGAGTTCAAATTCTCGAATCAATATTGACTCCTGTTCTATTATCCGATTTAGGTAATATTTTAGAGTCAGTTTTGATTCCCACACTTGTCATTCTGGAACTTGAATCACCAATAGTAAGTCGCATTCCATTGTGGGAAAATGATTGTAGACTTGAGTTTCAACTTCTTGATTTGGACCCACTTCTTGAACCAAGCTCGACTCCTGAACCTTTACTTGACTTAAGTCACCTTCCTGAGTCGGTATTAGTTCCTGAACCTATCATTCTTGAGTCCAAGTCAACCATTCTACCAAGTCACATTCTTTTGTTGGACATAGGTATAGACCATGACTCTGTGATGATTTTCCAGGATTGGTCATGTAAAGGAAGTAAGTTTCACGAGAGGATCTTCCATGATCCTATTCATACTGGGCATTGTAAACATGTAAATAGAAAAGAGGTCAATAAAGGTAGGTCCCGTGAACTACCACATTATCTTGATTGGGTAGCAACGCTTGGCCCAATCAGACCACCACCGGAACCACCCTCTAAGGTAATATTTTCCTTCTCTTTCTTCTTTTTCATGCATATATGCATTCATTCATACATTGAGGACAATGCATGAGATAAGTGAGGGGGAGGGTTTACTAACATACTAACATAGGTAGATACTTAAAAAAAAAATTAAAAAAATAAAAAATAAAAAAAACTTTTTGAAAAAGGGACAATATTTTGACTTATCTTTTGAAAGAAATCTAAGTTAGTCTTAAGAATTAAGAAAATCATGATTAGGATTTCTAAAAACTTGATCAAAATAAATAAATTGTTGAATTTTTAGGTATAGGAGGAAAAATTGAATAAGTATTTAGTCTTGATTTTTTACTTTAATGAAATGTGCATACCTAATACATTTACATATCTAGGATTCTAAGACAAAAACTCTTGTGCCCTATAATAAATAATACTAAAAAAAAGAAATTCACTGATTAAGCTGGATACATGTGCCTCAAGAAGCATAAGTATTCACGCCTAAAGGTGATTTTATGAAATAAAGTTCTTAGTTTTGTGGCCTAGTTCACTCGAATCCTTAAGTCCGTGGGGTATTTTCTCACCCGGTGCCCTAAAACCGACCGGTTTGGGAGCCACCGACTTTAAGTTCGCTACATGGGTGGATTAGAAAGCCTAAGAAAACTAAGAAATATTACTTATATATGTACTAACACATCTAATAATCAATTAGTTAGGTATGAGGGCCTCAAGAAGCCTTGATACTTATACGAAAGAAAATTTGATGAGTTATACATATTAAAAAAAAAGAAGAAAAAAATAATAATAAAAAACAAAAAGGGGGCATGAGAGTCCAAGCTAAAGAATTTCTAGCAAAGATTCACAATGATGCATATGACTTAGGGCAACGAAAGAGACTATACAAAAATTCAATTTTGATTCGGATAACAATTTATTATATAAAGACTAAGTTTAAGAATGAATAAAAATGATAATCCTAAAAACTTATAGATTACTTAGTTTCTTCAAACATATTTCAAATATTTTTCTTTTTATGGATTTTGTGGGTGTGATCTGCTGAAAACCCTCACGAGGCAACACTCGTCCTCTAGGGTAACCTAGAGGTTTAACGGCTTGTTGCACATACTAAGTGCAACCGTGATGCCTACGAAAGTGAGTTAGGATAGATTAGTTTTTCTTTTCTTATTCTTTTACTCGAGGACGAGCAAAAAGATAAGTGTGGGGGTGTGATAGGTAGTAAAAAGTGCATATTTATCACCACATTTACTATCATATTTCCCTATTATTCTTTTAATTATGCACTATTACTAATGTTTTATTATTTAATGTGTGAAGGCCTTGAGTAATTAAAAAATAAAGAAATAAAGCCTGAATGAAGCCCAAAAGCCCAAAAAGCCCATATGCAAAAATTGTAGTAATTTAAAAGTTTATACATTATCTAACCTAATCTAAACTTGAATTTTAAATTCTTTATTTAAAATCTAAGGGAGGAAAAGGAAGGATAAGATAGAACTCCTAATTGCTAAAAGAGGAGGAAAAGGATAAGATAAGATGAAGTTCTACTCAACCAGGTTGCTTGCACCACAAGATGAAGATAAAGGGAGAGAAAAATTCGGATTCAGACTGTACACGTTTTAGTATTCAGATCATAACGTTTGCTACAAATATTAAAATCCTATGATTCAAGATGCTTCAGAAAGAAGACCTGAAGTACTTCAACTCTTATGTTGATCAAACTTTCCAATTCAGTCAGCAGATAAGCCATATTCGGTGATCAACATGATAACAAGTTGCAGGACAGATTTGAACTTCTAAGGATAAGTCAAAACAAGTTTGGAGATAAAAGAAGAATTCAAATTCAGAGATATTTTGCTCCTCTTATCTTCATACGCTTCTTATCCTCTGGTTTTCTCCTATAAATACCCCTGCATAGCAACAGAGGAAGGGCAGATCTCAGAAGTACACAGTCGAATACAGAAACAAATCTAGGGTTTTTCTTAGGCTAGTTTGTAGATTAGATTTTTTATTTTCTTTTTTGTAATTTTTAATTTTTTTATAACTGAGAGGAGAGAATACTTTCATGGAGGAAGGAGATCAAACTTGTACTGAAGGTGACAATCGGTGTAAGTAATCTTTTCTTCTATTGTTAATTGAATCGAATCAAAGTTTATTTCTTTTTGCTATTCTTTGTGTTTCCCTCTTTTGTGTTTGTGGATCCATGTGAAACCAAGAGCTTCGAAGGTGCCTTCTCCTTGTAAGTGCCGTTGATGATTTATGGTGATGAATATCTACTTCCATGGTAGCGTAGTTTGCCCTTTTTATTTCGTAGTATAGATCGGGAGTAGGGAAGATCTCATATTCCATGCTTCGTTCGCCTTCAAAGAAAGGTACGTCATTGACACGGTTCCAAGGTAAGCAGACGCCGAAGAGGTAAGTAGGTTTTTAGTTTTTAGTTTTCTTTCTTTTAATTTTAGTGTAAATCACAATATTCTTAATCTTTTTCACACTTCTTCTTTTTCATTGTAAATATCATTGTAAATATCATTATAAATAAAAAAAGAGAGAACTTACTAAACAAGCTTCCATCGCTAGTCCCTCCCTGTGGATCACGACCCGCATAACCACTTGCTATAGCGGTAGAATTGAGCACCTTGCACTATTGTTTTATTAAATCTGAAATTCTGTATTTTTGTGCAGGTAAAATCTCAATCAGTATACATTCAATCGAATCCTCTATAGCAGCCGAGGCAAAAATAACACAATTGATGAAGAGGCTAGAACTGCTAGAGGTTAGAGAACCCAATTCAGTAAATCAGGTCAACCCAACACCAGTGATTAATCCAGGTTGTACCTACTATCATGCTCTCAACCATCTGTTCGAGGAGTGTCCCGTCTACTAAGCTTAAATGTATCCTGAAAACATGAATGCAGCATATGCCAGACCTAACTACAGTCCATACTCTAAAACATACAACCCGGGATGGAGGAATCATCCAAATTTCTCGTGGAGTCAATCTGGTCATGAGCAACCATGACAACAATTCCCACACCAATTCCCTGCTCAGTCTCATCAACCCAGTTTCCACCAAGGTCAACCAAACTTTCAAACCAATTACCAACATAACTTCCAGCCACATATCAGCAACAACAGAGTCATCCAGATAAAAAACTGTCAGATTTGGAAAGAATTATTGAAACCTTGTCCAACACCCAGGCCTCAATGATGAACAACCACCATCAAGCTATCAATAGATTAGAGGTTCAAATAGGTCAGCTGGCAAACTCATTAAATGAAAGACAAAAGGGAACACTACCAAGTCAGCCATTGTCAAATCCTAAGAACCCCTTTCCTATTCATGAAGCTGAAGACATAGGTCCAAGTCAATGCAACACTGTTCATATCCTGAGATCTGAAAAACAAATTGATAATAGGTTTCTAATCATCCTGTTCCTAATAAATCAGTGCCAAATTCTCCTGTAATTATACCACCAACTCAAAATGATCCATCTTCAAGTTCACAACCGTCAACCTCCAAGTCCAATAATAAAGACAAAATAGATGAGCAACCCTACAAGCCTATTGTACCATTCCCTAATAGGCTAGCAAATAACAAGACTACTGCTCAAATGGAGAAGATTATGAAAATCTCCAAACAGGTTCAGATCAATGTGCCCCTTCTTGATGTCATACAACAAGTCCCATCATATGCAAAATTCTTAAAAGATACGTGCACAAAGAAGAGAAAAACAAATATTCCAAAGAAGGTCTTCCTTGCATCAAACATAAGTGAGTTGCTCACCGGGCCCATTCCTATGAAATACAAAGACCCTGGGAGTCCAACCATTTCCTTTATCATAGGACAGACCACAATAAATAGGGCCTTACTTGATCTAGGAGCCAGCATCAATCTACTTCCCTTTTCTATGTATCAGCAACTCGGGCTGGGCGACCTCCGTCCAACCAGAGTTACTATACAATTGGCTGACCGATCTGTAAAGAATCCCAAAGGGGAGATTACATACGTTCTCATTGAAAAGTCACCTAGAGAGGGGGTGAATAGGTGACAATGCTAATCTAGTGAACTAAATGCGGAATTTAAAAACTAATTGCAATTACTATAATGATGCACACACAAGCAAGTACAAGATATAACAATTTGCACAAAGTAAAGAGAGAGAGCAAGAGTCAATGGATCAAGCGCAAACAAAGAGATATGTTTCGAGGTTCGAGCACCCAGCTCTACATCCCCGCCTTCGACACACGAAGGATTTCCAATCCACTAGCTTGTCCACAAAGGACTCCCACAAAGGGAACCTCCACCGAGGATTTGGGGCAATCACAATTACAAGGAGTTCCCAACTCCCCTCCTTACAAACACAACCTCCTCCTTGAGGCACTTCTCCAATCCAACAAACAATCACCTCACAACTTGAGGGATTCGCACCAAGCTTACAAAAAACACCTCACAACCCAAGTTGCACAACCTCCTCAACACAATGAGGGAAATGGCATAAAGCAAGAATTGGGTTTACAACTTAGTGGTTTCAAACAACAACCACAAAACAATCTCTTTCTCCCACACAAATAACCTATAGAATAGATAGTAGATTTAGCTCAAGTGTGGAGAAAACCAATGGAATGGAAATTAGAATCACAAAGAAAAATCCTTAGGAAAACAATAGAAATCAAGATGGTGAAGTTCAATCAAAAGCTTTTCCCAAAAACCCTCTTCTTTGATTTTTCAAACCCTAGCAAAAATACCAAAAAGATTGTTCAATTCAAGTTCAAAAACTTCTTTTAATTGCAGCAAAAACACCAGAGAGTATGGAAAAATTCGCACAAAAAATCTTAGAGAAAAACTCTTGCAAATGGGGTATTTATAGACAAATCTGGAAAATAGCCGTTGGCAGCAGAACTGCCAGAAATACCCTGCCGGTCGACCGCACGGTCGACCGTCCAACGGTCAATTTTTGACCGTCGACAGCTGCCGGTCTACCGCCCCGGTCGACCCAAACAAACAGAGAGCAACTGCTCTCAGTCGGTCGACCGTCCCGGTCGACCGTCCCAAAGCTGCCAAACGTGCACAGGTTTGTGCACGTCGGTCGACCGTCCCGGTCGACCGACTTCAGCCCTAGTCGACTAGTCAGGTTACTAGTCGACTTGGTTGAAGCCAGGAACAGAAAATTAGATAAAAACATGTTTAAAAATTCTTTTATCTTTTTCTAAAAATCACCAAAAATAGTTTTATCATTTTGCATTGATATATAAACATGTGGTAAAAAGTTTAGCTCAAATATCAATCAATATGAACTATTTTTGTGTCTTATCATTTTTTACCAAAAACCAAAAACTGTATTTTCTAAAACTTGGATTTTGAATAGAAAAATACGTTTTGTCCAAAACTCTTCCAAATACAAAAACATGATATTTAAACACTTTGGAGCATGATGCATATGGATAGAAATCCAATATACATGAAACAAATATATATCATAGTTTTTTACTTTAATTCCAAAAATAAGTTTTGTTAAAACACAAAACCTAAAACACATGAAATAGGTATATCAAAGTAAGTTTGTCTAAGAGTTGAAGCATGCATGTATATAGAACAAATCTAATATACATTAAACCATGTAAACTTGTTTTGATATAATATCTATTCATGCAAACCAAGATCGGTTAAACCAAAAACCGAAAACCAAAACATGATACGTGTGTGTTGTGAACTTGAGCTTATCATACTATTCTAATCTTTACAATTAGGATCTAAACCCAAAACTAAACTATGGTACCGATGTCTTCTTGTAGAGCGCAATCTCCAAGCCGACTCGATCCAAAACTCTTTGATCCACCGAGCAAGTGCTATATATGATCTTTGACGCTTGGGCTCTTGAATCAACATGTGGGTAGCTTCCAAATCATCTTGTTGAAGCTAATCACCTACTAATAACTTGACTAATGATCTGAAATTAAAATCACAAGATTATTAGTACACATAACTACATGAGTTAATCATCATCAAAACTAGAGTGGAAGACCTTTGGGCCAACAATCTCCCCCTTTTTGATGATGACAAAACTCATGGAGTTATATATGCATGGATTAAAGTTAAGCTTCAAAGAAGCTCCCTCTTAACTCATGCATAGGATAAACAACTAATAAATGGCTCTAGATACCAATGAAATTATAAAACAAATAAACATGTTCTAGATACCAATTATCAAAAACAATTAAACATGCTCTTGATACCAATTATTAGCAAAAACAAATAAACATGCTCTTGATACCAATGAGAATCTTTAAAAAATAAACATGCTCTTGATACCAATTAAACTAAACATAAACATGCTCTCTTGATACCAATTATACACAATATATGCAAAACAAAACTAATGATCTCTTATACAAGCTCTTGATACCAAAACTAAGCAAACTAAACATGTTCTTTAAATAATGCTTTGGATACCAATGGAACTTAATAAAAACATTAAAAACATAAAACATGCATATGTAAACATGCATATAAACTCAAATTCTTCTCCCCTTTTTGTCAATCATCAACAAAGGGGTTTAAAAAAAAATCAAAACTAATGAAAACATATTCTTTTTATATTCAAAAACAAGGGATGTTCTCCCTTTTTGACTAAACACAAATATGATACCAATTAGAATAAAAAGTGTCAAGGAAGTGCATATTGATACCAATTAAAATGAAACTATACCAATTGAAAAACAAAATACCAATTGATAAGTAAACAATCATCATATCAATTGAAAATAAACAATCTTTGATATCAAACATAACAAATTTTGAATTTCTAAACATAAATGTTGATACCAATTGAAAATTAAATCTAGATCTTAATATCAAACAAATTTGATTTTGATACCAATTGAAATTATTGCCAATTGAAATTATTATTCTCTATCATAAAGCAAGGGAGTGGAATACTAAATACCAATTGAAAGAAACAATACAAAATTTTCTCCCCTTTATGAAATACCAATAAAAACTATGATAAGGCTCGAGTTAAGATACCAATTGAAAACTAAATCAATTGAAACAAGGTTGAATCTCAAGCTTATCATCATAAACAAGATTTGTGCTTAAAGATATAGGGATATAATAAGCACAAATAAAACATGTATATGTATGAAAATTAGATACCAATTGAAATTGATATACTATGAAATGCAAGCATACATACATAAAAATATGAGTATACAAGAAATGTCAAGATTGATACCAATTGAAAGAATTCAATGATACCAATAGAAACAACAATAAGATCAAGTGTATATCTCATACTCCTATACCTCCCAATCATGGTTCAAGTCTCAAATGGTTTTCATTTTAAAGTAAACATGAACATGATCTCCCATCCAACCACCCTTTGATGGTAGGGGTTTTCAAAAAAATAGATTTGAAAGTATAGAATGTTTGAAAATCTCTACCAAAGTGAAGAATACGAACTAGTAATAAGAAAAATTATTTAAACTAGAACGAAATCCTTCAAGCAAGAAATCAAACAAAAATATTTTTCATGAAGACACATGTAAACCACATGGTATTAAAACACTCAAAATCCATATAGCATAACTTATACTCATGAAAACTAAGTCATGAGAAAACATTAAATAAGGTGAGTGTACAAGTGTTGTGAGAAACATATCAACATGAAAATGGACAATCAAGCTCAATAGTAAAAACATGAAACTTATCTAAGATGTGAAATCACCTATTGAAATCATCTTAAAAACATGATATTCATTATAAATGTGAAATCACCTAAAAACATGAAAATCACCTAGAAACATGAAAATCATCAAAACATGATTTAAACTTCAAGGCATATGTATGTCATGTACAAACTAAAGTATACATACATATCCTAAACACAATGAGTCCACAAAAGTATATGCATGAAGGCACGTGGCTCAAGGATGTATATGTATACTCAATAGTTTGGACAAGATAGACATATACATGAAGTTAAAACAAAACATGTAAAAAGGTGAATACAAGTCAAATGCAAGAATCATCAAAACTAGACAATACTAGTACATCAAGTGAATACAAATGAGCGTTTAAGCACAAACATATATAAAGGTCTATTTGTAGCTCAATAGTTGTACAAGTATAGGTCCTAGTCTTAATGAAAACTATCATTCAAGTAAGTAGTCAAAACATGAAGCATGAAACGGGAATCATAAACCAACAAGATAAACATAATAATCAAAACATGAAGTAACAAAACAAAAAGTCATAGACAACCATATGATTAGCATGACAAAGACATGTGCATTAGATCTATAATTAACATGATAGCTAAAACATAAAGAGAACACAAAATATGGGTCCATACTAAACATGGGTGTCTCAACCACTAATCATGTAGAGCATATGTCTAATAAACATGGCATTTAACATACTAATCATGAAACAATAAAACATGGTAAATAAAACAAAAATCATAAACATCCATAAGATCATTATGTATATGCATGTACATTAGATCTAGGGCATACATGATAGTACTAAACAAGGTGAGAACACAAAGATAAGATCCATATAAAACATGGGTGTCTCAAATAACTAAACATGTATAACACTAATCTAACCAACATAGCATAAGCATAATGAACAATGAAACAAAACATGCTATGAATTGATGAACATGAAAAAGCATGTAAATAATGGGAGTTAGAGAATGATACCAAAACCGATTGAAGGTGCATCTCTAGTTCTCCAAACCAATGGTGGTCCTCTCCACCAAATCCCCTTGAGAGTGAAGCATCCAAATGGTTCTCTTTTAGGCTTAGAACGCATCCACCTCAAGGCACCAATACTTTCACGTGATGCGAGAGCTTCCACCTACATCAAAAAGTATAGAGGTGGTTTTTGGTACCCATTTCCTTTTGGGTCCACGGGAGTTAGTATCCTTTCTAACCCAAACAAGATTAGTTGCTAAATTTTCATGATAAATGCGATCATAACAAAATCTAGCAAGGTGGCCTTTTCGACCACAATGTGTACATGTGTACACGTGAGCATACATATGATGGTGGTGATCATGAAAAGCATGTGTATGCCTAGAGGTGTGTGCATGCAAGGTTGGAGCTTGTTTCTTGCGAACCAAGGTTTCCAAACGTGTATGATTTAAAGCACATTGGCTCAAAGTGGAGCCCAAACTATCAACACTCATCTTCAAAACATTTATATCATTATCAATAGTGGAAGATAAAGTGGAGCATGCAATAGGTGTGCAAGAAGTAGAAGCTATACTAGCATGGCACACATGAGAATCAATATCAATTTTTAAAGATTCATTTTTCTTTAAAACCAAATCCAATTCTTTTGTAATTGATTCAATATCATTTTTCAAAGTGATATTTTCTTTAAAACAAGATCCAATTTAGAAGATAAAATCTCATTGTGCTTTACAACATCATCACAATCATTTTTGTTTTTCAAAAATTCATTTTCCTTTAAAACAAGTTCAAGTTGAGATTTAAGTGAGTCACATTCACTTGCAATCTCTTCCTTTTCTTGCAAAACCAATTCAAAGTTAGAACACAAATCCTTTAATTCATTTTGCAAAACAAGATTATCATCTTTTAACAAATCATGTTTTTCCAACAAATTTTCAAGCTTTTGAACAAGTTCCATATTTAAAGTTTGAACTTCAAAACATCCATGACAATAGGAACTAGAGCTATCATCTATTTGAGAATCCGATTGTACCTCAAGGGAGTTATTCCCTTTCACCATGATGCAATGCTCTTCGGACTTTTCTCTCTTAGATCTCCTCATCTTGTTGATAATCCTTGGAAGCTCGGGAGACGTCAAGATGTTCCAAACTGCAAAAGCCGAATCATAGCGATCAAAAACGGGTAAAAGAAATTCATTTTGAGATGCTCTAAGTGCTCTAAGTGCTAATGCATTAGCCTTCTTATGCTTGCTACTATTTGGGAGGGATTCTATGGTAATGGCTTGATAAACTAGATGTCCTAGGTCTTTTAAATGTTTAGTCATATTAGCCTTCCAAGCATCAAGTCTAAAATGGTCAAACATGGGAGGGCTAGCCATAAGTGCAAACTAGTATGAGTGCAAATGAACAGTGCAAATGAAGATTAGCAAATCAAGATCTCACTCCTAGGTGGTTAAACCTAAATATCAGGAGCGCTAGCTCTGATACCAATTGAAAAGTCACCTAGAAGGGGGTGAATAGGTGACAATGCTAATCTAGTGAACTAAATGCGGAATTTAAAAACTAATTGCAATTACTATAATGATGCACACACAAGCAAGTACAAGATATAACAATTTGCACAAAGTAAAGAGCGAGAGCAAGAGTCAATGGATCAAGCGCAAACAAAGAGATATGTTCCGAGGTTCGAGCACCCAGCTCTACATCCCCGCCTTCGACACACGAAGGATTTCCAATCCACTAGCTTGTCCACAAAGGACTCCCACAAAGGGAACCTCCACCGAGGATTTGGGGCAATCACAATTACAAGGAGTTCCCAACTCCCCTCCTTACAAACACAACCTCCTCCTTGAGGCACTTCTCCAATCCAACAAACAATCACCTCACAACTTGAGGGATTAGCACCAAGCTTACAAAAAACACCTCACAACCCAAGTTGCACAACCTCCTCAATACAATGAGGGAAATGGCACAAAGCAAGAATTGGGTTTACAACTTAGTGGTTTCAAACAACAACCACAAAACAATCTCTTTCTCCCACACAAATAACCTATAGAATAGATAGTAGATTTAGCTCAAGTGTGGAGAAAACCAATGGAATGGAAATCAGAATTACAAAGAAAAAAACCTTGGGAAAACAATAGAAATCAAGATGGTGAAGTTCAATCAAAAGCTTTTCCCAAAAACCCTCTTCTTTGATTTTCCAAACCCTAGCAAAAACACCAAAAAGATTGTTCAATTCAAGTTCAAAAACTTCTTTTAATTGCAGCAAAAACACCAGAGAGTATGGAAAAATTCGCACAAAAAATCTTAGAGAAAAACTCTTGCAAATGGGGTATTTATAGACAAATCTGGAAAATAGCCGTTGGCAGCAGAACTGCCAGAAATACCCTGCCGGTCGACCGCATGGTCGACCGTCCAACGGTCAATTTTTGACCGTCGACAGCTGCCGGTCGACCGCCCCGGTCGACCCAAACAAACAGAGAGCAACTGCTCTCAGTCGGTCGACCGTCCCGGTCGACCGTCCCAAAGCTGCCAAACGTGCACAGGTTTGTGCACGTCGGTAGCCCTAGTCGACTAGTCAGGTTACTAGTCGACTTGGTTGAAGCCAGGAACAGAAAATTAGATAAAAACATGTTTAAAAATTCTTTTATCTTTTTCTAAAAATCACCAAAAATAGTTTTTATCATTTTGCATTGATATATAAACATGTGGTAAAAAGTTTAGCTCAAATATCAATCAATATGAACTATTTTTGTGTCTTATCATTTTTTACCAAAAACCAAAAACTGTATTTTCTAAAACTTGAATTTTGAATAGAAAATACGTTTTGTCCAAAACTCTTCCAAATACAAAAACATGATATTTAAACACTTTGAAGCATGATGCATATGGATAGAAATCCAATATACATGAAACAAATATATATCATAGTTTTTGACTTTAATTCCAAAAATAAGTTTTGTTAAAACACAAAACCTAAAACACATGAAATAGGTATATCAAAGTAAGTTTGTCTAAGAGTTGAAGTATGCATGTATATAGAACAAATCTAATATACATTAAATCATGTAAACTTGTTTTGATATAATATCTATTCATGCAAACCAAGATCGGTTAAACCAAAAACCGAAAACCAAAACATGATACGTGTGTGTTGTGAACTTGAGCTTATCATACTATTCTAATCTTTACAATTAGGATCTAAACCCAAAACTGAACTATGGTACCGATGTCTTCTTGTAGAGCGCAATCTCCAAGCCGACTCGATCCAAAACTCTTTGATCCACTGAGCAAGTGCTATATATGATCTTTGACGCTTGGGCTCTTGAATCAACATGTGGGTAGCTTCCAAATCATCTTGTTGAAGCTAATCACCTACTAATAACTTGACTAATGATCTGAAACTAAAATCACAAGATTATTAGTACACATAACTACATGAGTTAATCATCATCAAAACTAGAGTGGAAGGCCTTTGGGCCAACACTCATATGGATCGGGGAATTCATTTATCCCGTAGATTTCATCGTTCTAGAGACACAACCCGTACACAATCCGAAAGCACGGACCCCTGTCATTTTAGGACGACCCTTCCTAGCCACCGCAAATGCAATAATAAACTGGAGGAACGGGTCGATGCGTCTGACTTTTGAAGATATGACGAAAGAGGTAAATGTTTTCCACCTAGGAAAACAACCTCGAGACTTGGATGATCAGTCATTTGAAGTGAACCTAATTGAAGGATTAACAAGTGAGCATGACAAGGAGATTGAATACGAGTCTGAAGGAGAATTCGAATTGGAGTCTGATGACTTCAATCTTGACCAAATAATCAAATCAACAGTGAGTGGGCAACAAATGCAACCCCTATCCTCCCCCTACAAGAAGACCAACCATTGATAGATCACGTTCCCTCTTCTGAGCTTAAAGCTCTTCCTAGTCATCTCAAGTACCAGTACTTGGGTGAAAAGGAAGCTTTTCCCGTAACAATAGCATCCCATCTTACGAAACAACAGGAAGAGGATCTTCTTGTGGTGTTGAGGAAAAATAAAGAAACCATTGGTTGGACCATGGCTGATATAAAGGGGATCAGTCCATCCACTGTACAACACTGATTCATTTAACGGAAGATGCAAAGCCAAAATACGACCCACAGCGTAGACTCAACCCAATCATGCAGGACGCTGTCTGAGCTGAAATTCTGAAGTTACTAGACAATGAGATTATTTATCCCATATCAGATAGCCAATGGGTTAGTCCCGTCCACGCTGTGCCAAAAAAAGCAGGCTTTACCGTGGTAGAAAACGATAGGAATGAATTAGTACAAACTCATCTTCCAACGAAGATTTGAGTCTGCATTGATTACGGAAAATTGAACGTTGCCACATGTAAAGACCACTTCCCTCTTCCATTCATAGACCAAATGCTCGAGAGACTAGCTGGATATGAATATTATTATTTCCTGGATGGATATTCAGGTTACAATCAAATCTCTATCGCTCCTGAGGACCAAGACAAGACTACTTTTACCTGTCCCTTTGGAACATTTGCATACCGAAGAATGCCCTTCGGCTTATGCAATGCTCCCGCAACGTTCCAACGTTGCATGCTTAGTCTCTTCTCTGACATGGTGAAAAGATTTTTGGAAATTTTCATGGATGACTTCTCAATATATGGCGATTCCATTAACCAGTGCTTGCATCACCTGAAGCTGGTTTTACAAGATGCATAGAGAAAAACTTGACACTCAACTGGGAAAAGTGTCATTTTATGGTCAAGCACGGAATCGTTCTGGGACACGAAATTTCAAACAGGGAAATTGAAGTTGATAGATCAAAAGTGGAAGTGATAGTGAAGCTCCCAGAGCCAAAATGCCTAAAAGACATTCGATCATTTCTAGGGCACGCTGGCTTCTATAGAAGATTTATTAAGAAATTTAGCAAAATTGCTGGACCTTTAACTAATCTCTTAGGAAAAGATGTGCCCTTCGATTTTGATGAAAAATGTCTACAAGCTTGGGAGGAGTTAAAGTGAAGACTTGTCTTGGCGCCAATAATCTCAGCGCCTGATTGGACTAGACCATTTGAAATTATGTGTGACGCCTCCGATTATGCCATAGGCGCTATTCTAGGACGTCTTGATAACAGGAAACACGTAATTTATTATGCTAGTAGGACGCTCAACGATGCCCAATTAAATTACACAACGACTGAGAAAGAATTTTTAGCAGTTGTGTTTGAGTTGGAGAAGTTTCGCCAATACCTACTAGGGTCTAGGACAACGATTTTTACCGATCACTCCGCCCTAAGATACTTGATGCAAAAGAAGGATGTAAAAGTTAGACTGATCCGATGGATACTTCTTTTGCAAGAGTTTGACTTGGAGATCAAAGATAAAAAGGGCGTTGAGAATGTGGTGACAGATCACCTTTCGCGAATTCCCAATGCACCAATTGAGACAATACCTATCAATGAAAACTTTCCTGACGAACACATCTTCACGATGTGTAAAGAGCTCTAGTATGCCGATATTACAAATTACCTTGCAACCGGGCGAACACCTTCAAATTGGTCAGGTCAGGACAAGCACCGCTTTATGACATAAGTACGGTTTTTTCTTTAGGATGAACCGTATTTATTCAAATATTGCCCTGACCAGATAATTAGAAGGTGTCTTTCTAAGGATGAACATCAGAGTGTTTTGACATTTTGTCACGAGTTAGCTTGTGGTGGACACTTTGATCCACGAAAGACTGCTGAGAAAGTCCTTCAGAGTGGGTTCTACTGGCCCACTATCTTCAAGGACGCTTATCTTTCTGCAAACTCTATGCAAAATGTCAAATGACGGGTCGAATCACACGAAGAGACATGATGCCCCTTACACCAATCTTGGAGGTAGAATTTTTTGATTTGTGGGGCATCTATTTCATAGGACCCTTTCCTATGTCTTATGGCAACCAATTCATTTTGGTAGCTGTAGACTATGTCTCAAAATGGGCTCAAGCTGTTCTTACCAGAACAAATGACAACCAGGTTGTCATTAAATTCTTACGTGAAAAATATCATATCACGCTTCAGAGCCCCCCGTGCGATAATTAGTGACAACGGGAGTCATTTCTGCAATCGGACTTTTGAAGCCCTAATGCGGAAGTACTCTATCTCTCATAAATTATTCACGGCCTATCATCCTCAGACGAACGGGCAAGTGGAAGTCACTAACAAACAAATTAAACTGATAATGGAGAAAACTGTAGGACAAAACTGTAAGGACTGGTCCATCAAACTCGTTGATGCCTTATGGGCATATCGGACCGCCTACAAGACTATCCTCGGTATGTCTCCATATCGAATTATATTTAGAAAGCTCTGCCATTTGCCTGTGGAGTTAGAGCACCGTGCGATGTGGGCAATAAAACAGCTGAATTTGAACTTAGATAAAGCTGGTGACTTGAGAAAGCTGCAGATCCGAATTAGAAGAGTTAAGAAATGATGCATACGATAACGCTCGAATCTCTAAATACAGAACTAAGCTTTTCCATGATAACTCCATTCATAGGAAAAATTTTGTCTCAGGACAAAAAGTTCTGTTGTACAACTCTAGACTCCACCTTTTCTCTGGTAAGCTGAAAACCAGGTGGTCAGGACCATATGTTGTGCAAACTGTCTTCCCTCATGGTACGATTAAGGTTTCTGATTAAAAGAGTGGCAACACGTTCAAAGTCAATGGCCAACGACTTAAGCCATTCTTCACCATAGAGTCCGAGTCACACAATGTTTTTGAACTGGGTCTTTGTGACCCAATTTACATGTGACTAAGTCATTCTACACTCTTCCCCGGTGTTTCTTGTAAATCATTTTGGGACCTCCCCTGTAGAATAAAACAAAATAAAAATAAAAATAAAATAAACAAGATATTAAAAAAAAGGACCTAAGTGCTAAATAGCACCTAGGTTTTTCTTCCCTTTATATACTTCTTTTCCCTTCTAATAACCTGAATTTACCCTAGGGTTGTAATTTTCGAATTTCACCTAGGGCAAATTGGGAATTCTACCCTTCTCAGCCCCTATATATACCCTTCATCCCTTCTTTTGTTCTCTACCCTACAATCTAAAAACAGATCTGAAAAGAGAGAATCGCGCGCCGCCCCCTGAATTTTCCCGAGCCCCTGCCTCCCAGACAGAGCCGCATTTGCTCGACTCTGCTGTGGATCCGCGGCAATCTTGCAGTCTCCGAGCGTCGCCAAATTTTCCTGCCATCGCTGCTATTTGTAGATCTCAGATCTACTACCCGATCATCTGTGCAACTTATGGATTGCTCTCTGCAATCTCGTTTGGTTTCCCTCCACGTAATCCGATAGAGGTTTGCGTATTTCTTTCCTCTACTTTGTATTGTTCATCATGGCACCATCCATCTTTGCTTGAAAAACACTTTTCTAGAATTTTTAGTGATGTTAATGGTTATGGCCATATCTTTTTGGATCGAATTCGTGAATGGAATTGGTATGAATTAGTCTACGATAACTCCGACCACGAGGCTTACCATTGTCCTGAGCTCGTTAAGCTCTTCTATACTTCAATTGATTAAGCCTCTATTAATTTTTACACAAACTAATTCATGGTGCATATGCCTACTGGGGACATTGTTATCACGCTTAATCTGTTGGAGGACTACACACACGTCCCTAGAAACCCGCACCATTGTGACCCCCTGCCATTAATTGAATACATGACAGTCATGGGGGCTCACTGTACCGAGCAAGATAGGGGGCTCAAAGCCAGTACTACGTTTCGCAATATCCATTGCGTTGGACGCGGGATCCAACGCAACATATTAGGGCTTGACCACACGACCTCCTTCAATAGGCTGGTGCTGCAGATCATTCATGATCTCATGACTCGTCAGCACACTATCTGCATTAACATGACCATATTTCATGCTATCATCACTAACTCCACGCGCACACGCAGTGCCCAATACTCGCATCCTGTTTTGATCACTCGTCTGTGTAGGAACTTCTTACCAGATGTGGTCTTTGACTCGTACGATAGGGTATTTGTTGCACAAGAATGGGCTACAAGTGCTTACAATAGTTACCTTCATACAGTCTGGACTCCTAGTATCCAGCCTGAGATGCCCCAACCGAGTCCTCTTCAGAGGAACTTTTGGAGGATGATGATGACCTGGCCTTTTGGCAGCAGGACCCCCAACTGATTCACGAGCCTTCATGTCTACCATTTGGCGTGGCATGAAGAAGATATTTAAGGGGCAGGTTAGACTACGAAAGAAATTTGAGGACCAGGCCACACGCCTCGATCGTGTTGGCCCAATGGCCTTCCACTCTAGTTTTGATGATGATCAACTCATGTAGTTATGTTTACTAATATTCTTGTGCTTCTAAGTTTCAGATCATTAACAGGATATTAGTTGGTGATTAGCTTCAACAAGGAGTTTAGAAGCTTTCCATGTTGATTCCGGTGCCAAAGCTTAAAGATCATACCTTTGCACTTGGAGGATCACGCGTTTGGGATCGAGTCTACTTGAAGATGGAAGATCGACAAGAAGACTTAGGTATCTAGTTTAGAGTTTGTGTTTTAGATCCATATTTGTAAAGCTTAGTTTAGTTGATATGCTCAAGTGAACACAAAACACACATGTTTCATGATTTGGTTTTTGGTTTTCATGAATAATAGATCAAACAAGTTTACCTTATACTTATGTATATTAGATATGGTCTAGATATACATACATGCTTTAAACTTGCTAGACAAACTTATTTTGACTATCCTATTCATGTTTTGGAAAAATCAAGTTTGATAAAAATACAAGTTTTGTTTTTGATAAAATTGGCAAGACACAAAAATGAATTGATATGTTGATATATTGTCTTGAAATTTTTTATCACATGTTTATGTTTCAACATAAAATGATAAAACAAGTTTTATGGAATTTTCAGAAATGATAAAAGGTTTTCATAAAATATTTTTCCAAAATTTTCTGACCTTGTTTTGTGCTGACAGGCTGGTCGGTCGACCGTGACGGTCGACCGTACCAAGTGCCGGTCGACCGTTACGGTCGACCGACGTGCACGTCTGTTAGGCACAGACACGGTCGACCGGGACGGTCGACCGAGTTGGGAGCTCTGCTCTCGGGTTTTATCGGTCGACCGGGCCGGTCGACCGCAGTTGTCCAACGGTCATATTTCTGACCGTTGGCGGTCGACCGGACCGGTCGACCGGCAGTCTGTCAGACTGCCAGCTCAGCCTAACGGCTAGTTTTTGTATAGGGGCTATATAAACCCCATCTCTTTGGGGATTTTGGCCAAGTTTTTTAAGAGAAAAAAATACTAGTTTTCTGAAGTTTTTTAAAAGAGTTTTCAAAAAGAGTTTTAAGTGCAAAAACTTCTCATCTTTATTGTTTTAGGGTTTTGGAAAATCAAAGAAAAATAGGTTTTTGGGATTTTTGCTTAGATCTTCAATTCTATCATATTGCAAGTATTTTCCCAAAGATTTTCTTTGTTGCTTGTTTCCAAAAACACTTGTTTTCCACACTTGAGCTATCTTCTATCCTAAACTATTAGGATCTTGTTTTTGTGGAAAAAGATAAGAGAAAAGAAAGAGAAGTGTTTGAGGTTGTTTGTTGTAAACCTCATTATTGTAAACACCCTTATATTTGTGAATCCCTCTTCAGTAGAGGTGATCGGGTGATTGTGTTGTGGATCCCTCTTAGGTAGAGGTGGAGTTTGGTTGTGAGCCTCTTCGGTAGAGGTGTGTGGATTGGTTGTTGTATTGGCTACGGGCCTAACCCCTCGGTTGTGAGGAGGTTGTTGTTGAGAGAGGAGTTTGGTACTCCTAGAGTTGTAAGAAATCCTCTTTGGTAGAGGTTCCCTCGGTGGGAGTTGAGATAGTGAAAATCCTACACGGTGGTGTAGGCGGGGATGTAGAGCAAGGTGCTCGAACCTCGAAACAAATCTTGGTGTTTGCGTTTTGATCCATTGTCTCTCTAACTCTCTCTCTTATAATTGTGCATAGCATCATACTCATCATCATATTATACTTGCTTGTGTTGAGCATTGATTCATTCATATCATATATTGCTTGTGTTGTGCCTTGCATCTCTTATTGCTATATCCTTTATTGCTTGGCTTGATTGTGAGTGCACATTGTTTGGATTGCTTGTGTGTGTGTGCCTAACTTATACTCATCCAACAAGAGCTTCACATAGCACCTCAACCCATTTCAAGGGGAATCAAGGGGAGTTAGTCCAGAGCCTCGCAAGGGGAATTTGGCTACACTTGTTGTATTGTATTAGTTTGTACATAATTTGCATTAGCTTCCGCATTTAGCGCACTTAGTTTGCATTAAGTTTCTTGATTAGCACTTACACTATTCACCCCCCCCCCTCTAGGTGTTTTTCAATTGGTATTAGAGCTAGTGCTCCTGATACTTAGGCTTAACATCCTAGGAGTGATCCATTTGCTTGCTAATCTCATTTGCATTTGTTTGTTTGCACATTCATATATAGTTTACCATGGACTTCATGACCCCTCCTAGTTTTGACCCTTCCAACATTGATGTTTGGAAGTATAGGATGTCCATGTACCTAAAGACCCTAGGTTTGCATGTCTTCCTTGCCGCCACCAAGAGATGTTATCTTGGTGATGGTAATCATATAGGGGCCAATGCACAAGCCCTAGAGGCCATTAGAAGCACTTTATCTCAAGATTATCTTTTACATGTTTCTAATCTTGATTCCGCCTTTGCAGTGTGGAACAAATTGACAACAACCACCACCTCCAAGCTTCAAGTGCCAAATCAACCGGAGGAATCTAGTGGAGAATCCGATTCTCAATGCTTCATGGTCCAAGGGAATGACTCCCTTGAGGTACATTCGGAACCCCACTTAGATTGTGATGATGCTAGTTCTTCATGTGATGATATTGTAGATCCCATACTTTAAATGAAGAACTCTCTATTGTTTGTGAAAAACTAATAGAAAAATATAATTTGTTGAAAATGAAAAGTCTAGGCATTAATGATGAAATAAAAATTTGATTGCTAGATTTGATGTTGTTTTGCAAGAAAAAGGGGAGATTGCTAATGAGAGGGATTCATTAAAATCTCAACTTGATCTTGCACTTAAAGAAAATGAGTTTTTGAAAAACAATAATGATTGTGAGAATGTTTTGAAGAAAAATAAAGTTTTGTCTTCAAAATTGAATTTGTTGTAAAAAGAAAATAATTCTTTGAAAATAAAAATTGATTCTATTTCAAAGGATTTAGAAATTTGTTTAAAGAAAAATGATGTTTTACAAAATAAGATTGATGCACATATTTGTCATGCTAGTGTAGCTTCTTCATCTAGCCTACCTAATGCATGTACCTCTTCTTCTAGGATAAATGATGATATTTGCATGTTAAAGAAGAAGGTAGATTGTTTGGGCTCCATTATGAGCCAATGTGCTAAGAACCATGCACACTTGGAATCTTGGTTCGAAAGAAACAAGTTCCAACTTTTATGCATGCACACCCTCCACGGCATACACATGCTCCTCACGGACACACCCATCACCATATGTATGCTCATGTGTACACATGTACACATTGTGGCCGAAAAGGCCATCTTGCTAAATTTTGCTATGATAGATTAAATATTTCAAATTTAGCAAAGAAGTTTGTTTGGGTTAGAGAAGGTACTAACCCCCATGGACCCAAAAGAGTATGGGTACCAAAGACCACCACCCCTAAAGTTTTTGATGTAGGTGTGGGCTCTCACATGACGTGAGAGTGTTAGCACCTTGAGTAGATGCGTTCCGTACTAAAAGGAAATCATATGGATGCATCACTTTCAAGGGAAGATTTGGTGGAGATGACCACCATGTTTTGGAGACAAGGAGAGTTGCTTCTTCGTTTTTGGTAACAATCCTTTACTCCCATTTATTGTTTACATGCTTTCCATGTTTTAATGTTTATAGCATGTTTTTGATGTCTTTGGATTAGTATGTTCATTCCATGTTTATTAGATCCTTGACATATATGTATAGTATTTGAGACACATATGCTTATATGAACCCATATTTAGTGTTCTCACTTTTGTTTAAGCTATAATGTACATCATGAATCTAATACATGTGAATTTACATAGTAATCATGTTTTAGTTTTATCATGATGACTTTTATATTTGTTTTGATGCTTCATGTTTTGAATATATGTTTAGATGTTTGTTTTCATTAAGACTAGTTATATACTTACATAGAGTGGGCTACAAATAAATCTATATATGTTGAGCTTGATTGCTTATTTGAACCCATTAGATGTGCTAGTATAGTCTAGTTTTGATGATTCATACATTTCAACTTGTATTCCATTTTTAGATTTGTTTTATGATTGTGTG
Organism: Agave tequilana; assembly: GCA_038442645.1. Taxonomy (NCBI): domain Eukaryota; kingdom Viridiplantae; phylum Streptophyta; class Magnoliopsida; order Asparagales; family Asparagaceae; genus Agave; species Agave tequilana. The sequence goes on along the minus strand of JAVJIF010002357.1, from coordinate 8,637 downwards.
TTTCACTTCATGTATATGTTGTATTGCCAAACTTTAAGATGTACATGTATACCCCTTGAGTCATTTACCTTTCATGCAAATCTATATTTGGACTCAATTGTGTTTAGGGATATGTATGTATACTTCATGTTTGACAATTCATACATATACCTTGAAATGAAATTTGTTGTGATGAAAATTTAGTTTTTCATATTTCATGTATTTATGTTTAACTTCATGTATATGTCTATCTAGTTCAAACTAATCTTATACATATACATCTTTTTGAGCCACGTGCCTTCATGAATATACATTTAGTGGACTCGTTGAGTTTTGGATATGTATGTATATTTTAGCTTGTATTAGACATACATATGCCTTGAAGATTAAATAAGGAGTTTTATATGATTTTTCATGTTTTTGATGGAATTATGTTTTAAGGAATAATTGAGCTTAATGAAATATTTTTCATGATTATGATCTTCACATATTATTTGTACACTCATATCTATTGCTCATGTTTTGTTTCTCATGAGTTATGCTTTATTGGTTAGAGTGATGATTATCATGTGAATTTCAATTTGTGTTTATTCCTTGCTTGAAGGATTTCGTGCTAGTTAACAAGTTTTCCATTTAACTAGTTGCGGTGTTCTTCATTTTGGTAGTGATTTTCAAACAAAACTACATTTTCAAATCTATCTTTGAAAACCCCTACCTTCCAAGGGCGGTAGGATGGGAGATCATGTTCATGTATGTCCTAAATTGAAAATCTTTAAAACTTGAATTATGATTGGGTGGTAGAGAATATGATGTATACACTTGAACTTATTGTTATGTCAATTGGTATCATTTGATCTTCTGGTATACTCATATATGTTTTTATGTATGTATGCTTTAAATTCCAAGTATATCAATTTCTATTGGTATCTATTTTTCATACATATATATGTTTGTGTTTATGCTAGTGCTTGAGTTTCAATTTTGTTTAAATTGATTACTTTTAAATTGTTATCAAGACTATGCATGACTTTAGTTTGTATTTCATAAAGGGGAGAAAATTTAATTTTGTATTTCAATTGTATTTGTACTCCCACTCTTTATGATTAAAAGTTGTTATTTTAAACATATGATATCAACATCAAATTATATGTTTTAAAATGAACAATTCTTACAATTGGTATCAATGTTTCTATGTAAAATCTTTTCAATTGGTGAAATATTTACAATTGGTATCATATTTAAGAAATTCAAAATTGTTTTTGTTTTCAAGATTCATGTTTAAGAATTCAAGACTTATGTTTAATTACAATTGGTATTTCCAAAATTTTGTTTAAAGAAAATATTCAAAGTTTTGATTTGTATTTCCTATATGCAAGGAGAGCTTAACATCTCTCTTACATATAGATTCATGTTGAGTATATTATAAATTGAGGAGCTTGACAACTCTTCTTTATATGATATACGTGTGTAGGGGGAGCTTCACATCTCCTCTTATGCATTACATAATATGTGTTATGTGAATTGGGCTTGTCATCCTTCTTCATGTAATGCATATGTGTAGGAAGCTAACTTAGCGTCTTCCTCTTCATGAATGTATATAGCATATAACATATATTGATCCTTGTTTATGGTATCAAGATACTTCATTGATATATTTTTTAATTGATATCATGTTTGTAGTCACCCCTTATTGATTTTTTTGTTTTAGACAAAAAGGGGGAGAACATTGTTTGCATTGTTTTGATTGACAAAAAGGGGAGAAAGATTTTTACCCCTCATTTTATCTATGGTTTTGATTGTTTACCCCTTTGTTGATGATTGACAAAAAGGGGGAGAAGTATTTGAGTTTTATATGCATGCTTATGTTTTATATGCATATATTATGTTTTAATCTCAAGAATATTAAGTTTAATTGATATATAGAGTTTGTTTTGTAATTGGTATCTAGAGCTTATTTTGTTTTGAATATTCCATTTGATATCTAGAACCATTTATTGTTTATGCATATGCATGTTTCATGTTTAATATTCATTGCATATATTTATTGTTTATCCCTATGCATGAGTTAAGGGGGAGCTTCCTTGAAGCTTATCTTAATCCATGCATATATAACTCCATGAGTTTTGTCATCATCAAAAAGGGGGAGATTGTTGGCCCAATGGCTTTCCACTCTAGTTTTGATGATGATCAACTCATGTAGTTATGTTTACTAATATTCTTGTGCTTCTAAGTTTCAGATCATTAACAGGATATTAGTTGGTGATTAGCTTCAACAAGGAGTTTAGAAGCTTTCCATGTTGATTCCGGTGCCAAAGCTTAAAGATCATACCTTTGCACTTGGAGGATCACGCGTTTGGGATCGAGTCTACTTGAAGATGGAAGATCGACAAGAAGACTTAGGTATCTAGTTTAGAGTTTGTGTTTTAGATCCATATTTGTAAAGCTAGTTTAGTTGATATGCTCAAGTGAACACAAAACACACACGTTTCATGATTTGGTTTTTGGTTTTCATGAATAATAGATCAAAACAAGTTTACCTTATACTTATGTATATTAGATATGGTCTAGATATACATACATGCTTTAAACTTGCTAGACAAACTTATTTTGACTATCCTATTCATGTTTTGGAAAAATCAAGTTTGATAAAAATACAAGTTTTGTCTTTGATAAAATTGGCAAGACACAAAAATGAATTGATATGTTGATATATTGTCTTGAAATTTTTTATCACATGTTTATGTTTCAACATAAAATGATAAAACAAGTTTTATGAAATTTTCAGAAATGATAAAAGGTTTTTATAAAATATTTTTCCAAAATTTTCTGACCTTGTTTTGTGCTGACAGGCTGGTCGGTCGACCGTGACGGTCGACCGCACCAAGTGCGGTCGACCGTTACGGTCGACCGACGTGCACAGACGTGCACGTCTGTTAGGCACAGACACGGTCGAACCGGGACGGTCGACCGAGTTGAGAGCTCTGCTCTCGGTTTTTATCGGTCGACCGGGCCGGTCGACCGCAGTTGCCCAACGGTCATATTTCTGACCGTTGGCGGTCGACGACCGTTCGACCGGCAGTCTATCAGACTGCCAGCTCAGCCTAACGGCTAGTTTTGTATAGGGGCTATATAAACCCCATCTCTTTGGGGATTTTGGCCAAGTTTTTTAAGAGAAAAAATACTAGTTTTCTGAAGTTTTTTAAAAGAGTTTTCAAAAGAGTTTTAAGTGCAAAAACTTCTCATCTTTATTGTTTTAGGGTTTTTAGAAAATCAAAGAAAAATAGGTTTTGGGATTTTTGCTTAGATCTTCAATTCTATCATATTGCAAGTATTTTCCCAAAGATTTTTCTTTGTTGCTTGTTTCCAAAAACACTTGTTTTTCCACACTTGAGCTATCTTCTATCCTAAACTATTAGGATCTTGTTTTTGTGGAAAAAGATAAGAGAAAAAGAAAGAAAAGTGTTTGAGGTTGTTTGTTGTAAACCTCATTGTTGTAAACACCCTTATCTTTGTGAATCCCTCTTCGGTAGAGGTGATCGGGTGATTGTGTTGTGGATCCTCTTAGGTAGAGGTGGAGTTTGGTTGTGAGCCTCTTCGGTAGAGGTGTGTGGATTGGTTGTTGTATTGGCTACGGGCCTAACCCCTCGGTTGTGAGGAGGTTGTTGTTGAGAGAGGAGTTTGGTACTCCTAGAGTTGTAAGAAATCCTCTTTGGTAGAGGTTCCCTCGGTGGGAGTTGAGATAGTGAAAATCCTACACGGTGGTGTAGGCGGGGATGTAGAGCAAGGTGCTCGAACCTCGAAACAAATCTTGGTGTTTGCGTTTTGATCCATTGTCTCTCTAACTCTCTCTCTTATAATTGTGCATAGCATTATACTCATCATCATATTATACTTGCTTGTGTTGAGCATTGATTCATTCATATCATATATTGCTTGTGTTGTGCCTTGCATCTCTTATTGCTATATCCTTTATTGCTTGGCTTGATTGTGAGTGCACATTGTTTGGATTGCTTGTGTGTGTGTGCCTAACTTATACTCATCCAACAAGAGCTTCACATAGCAACCTCAACCCATTTCAAGGGAATCAAGGGGAGTTAGTCCAGAGCCTCGCAAGGGGAATTTGGCTACACTTGTTGTATTGTATTAGTTTTGTGCATAATTTGCATTAGCTTCTGCATTTAGCGCACTTAGTTTGCATTAAGTTTCTTGATTAGCACTTACACCTATTCACACCCCCCCCTCTAGGTGTTTTTCAATTGGTATTAGAGCTAGTGCTCCTGATACTTAGGCTTAACATCCTAGGAGTGATCCATTTGCTTGCTAATCTCATTTGCATTTGTTTGTTTGCACATTCATATATAGTTTACCATGGACTTCATGACCCCTCCTAGTTTTGACCCTTCCAACATTGATGTTTGGAAGTATAGGATGTCCATGTACCTAAAGACCCTAGGTTTGCATGTCTTCCTTGCCGCCACCAAGAGATGTTATCTTGGTGATGGTAATCATATAGGGGCCAATGCACAAGCCCTAGAGGCCATTAGAAGCACTTTATCTCAAGATTATCTTTTACATGTTTCTAATCTTGATTCCGCCTTTGCAGTGTGGAACAAATTGACAACAACCACCACCTCCAAGCTTCAAGTGCCAAATCAACCGGAGGAATCTAGTGGAGAATCCGATTCTCAATGCTTCATGGTCCAAGGGAATGACTCCCTTGAGGTACATTCGGAACCCCCTTAGATTGTGATGATGCTAGTTCTTCATGTGATGATATTGTAGATCCCCATACTTTAAATGAAGAACTCTCTATTGTTTGTGAAAAACTAATAGAAAAATATAATTTGTTGAAAATGAAAAGTCTAGGCATTAATGATGAAAATAAAAAATTTGATTGCTAGATTTGATGTTGTTTTGCAAGAAAAAGGGGAGATTGCTAATGAGAGGGATTCATTAAAATCTCAACTTGATCTTGCACTTAAAGAAAATGAGTTTTGAAAAACAATAATGATTGTGAGAATGTTTTGAAGAAAAATAAAGTTTTGTCTTCAAAAATTGAATTTGTTGTAAAAGAAAATAATTCTTTGAAAATAAAATTGATTCTATTTCAAAGGATTTAGAAATTTGTTTAAAGAAAAATGATGTTTTACAAAATAAGATTGATGCATATATTTGTCATGCTAGTGTAGCTTCTTCATCTAGCCTACCTAATGCATGTACCTCTTCTTCTAGGATAAATGATGATATTTGCATGTTAAAGAAGGAAGGTAGATTGTTTGGGCTCCATTATGAGCCAATGTGCTAAGAACCATGCACACTTGGAATCTTTGGTTCGAAAGAAACAAGTTTCCAACTTTTATGCATGCACACCCTCCACGGCATACACATGCTCCTCACGGACACACCCATCCACATATGTATGCTCATGTGTACACATGTACACATTGTGGCCGAAAAGGCCATCTTGCTAAATTTTGCTATGATAGATTAAATATTTCAAATTTAGCAAAGAAGTTTTGTTTGGGTTAGAGAAGGTACTAACCCCCCTGGACCCAAAAGAGTATGGGTACCAAAGACCACACCCCTAAAGTTTTTGATGTAGGTGTGGGCTCTCACATAACATGAGAGTGTTAGCACCTTGGAGTAGATGCGTTCCGTACTAAAAGGAAATCATATGGATGCATCACTTTCAAGGGAAGATTTGGTGGAGATGACCACCATGTTTGGAGACAAGGAGAGTTGCTTCTTCGGTTTTGGTAACAATCCTTTACTCCCATTTATTGTTTACATGCTTTCCATGTTTTAATGTTTATAGCATGTTTTTGATGTCTATGGATTAGTATGTTCATTCCATGTTTATTAGATCCTTGACATATATGTATAGTATTTGAGACACATATGCTTATATGAACCCATATTTAGTGTTCTCACTTTTGTTTAAGCTATAATGTACATCATGAATCTAATACATGTGAATTTACATAGTAATCATGTTTTAGTTTTATCATGATGACTTTTATATTTGTTTTGATGCTTCATGTTTTGAATATATGTTTTAGATGTTTGTTTTCATTAAGACTAGTTATATACTTACATAGAGTGGGCTACAAATAAATCTATATATGTTGAGCTTGATTGCTTATTTGAACCCTTAGATATGCTAGTATAGTCTAGTTTATGATTCATACATTTCAAACTTGTATTCCATTTTTGGATTTGTTTTATGATTGTGTGTTTCACTCATGTATATGTTTGTATTGCCAAACTTTAAGATGTACATGTATACCCCTTGAGTCATTTGCCTTTCATGCAAATCTATATTTGGACTCAATTGTGTTTAGGATATGTATGTATACTTCATGTTTGACAATTCATACATATACCTTGAAATGAAATTTGTTGTGATGAAAAATTTAGTTTTTCATATTTCATGTATTTATGTTTAACTTCATGTATATGTCTATCTAGTTCAAACTAATCTTATACATATACATCTTTTTTGAGCCACGTGCCTTCATGAATATACATTTAGTGGACTCGTTGAGTTTTGGATATGTATGTATATTTTAGCTTGTATTAGACATACATATGCCTTGAAGATTAATAAGGAGTTTTATATGATTTTTCATGTTTTTGATGGAATTATGTTTTAAGGAATAATTGAGCTTAATGAAATATTTTTCATGATTATGATCTTCACATATTATTTGTACACTCATATCTATTGCTCTGTTTTGTTTCTCATGAGTTATGCTTTATTGGTTAGAGTGATGATTATCATGTGAATTTCAATTTTGTTTTATTCCTTGCTTGAAGGATTTCGTGCTAGTTAACAAGTTTTCCATTAACTAGTTGCGGTGTTCTTCATTTTGTAGTAGTGATTTTCAAACAAAACTACATTTTCAAATCTATCTTTGAAAACCCTACCTTCCAAGGGCGGTAGGATGGGAGATCATGTTCATGTATGTCTAAATTGAAAATCTTTAAAACTTGAATTATGATTGGGTGGTAGAGAATATGATGTATACACTTGAACTTATTGTTATGTCAATTGGTATCATTTTGATCTTCTGGTATACTCATATATGTTTGATTTATGTATGCTTTAAATTCCAAGTATATCAATTTCTTTGGTATCTATTTTTCATACATATATATGTTTTGTTTATGCTAGTGCTTGAGTTTCAATTTTGTTTAAAATTGATTACTTTTAAATGTTATCAAGGACTATGCATGACTTTAGTTTGTGATTTCATAAAGGGGGAGAAAATTTGATTTTGTATTTCAATTGTATTTGTACTCCCCTCTTTATGATTAAATTTGTTATTTTAAACATATGATATCAACATCAAATTATATGTTTTAAAATGAACAATTCTTACAATTGGTATCATGTTTCTATGTAAAATCTTTTCAATTGGTGAAATATTTACAATTGGTATCATATTTAAGAAATTCAAATTTGTTTTGGTTTCAAGATTCATGTTTAAGAATTCAAGACTTATGTTTAATACAATGGTATTTCCAAAATTTTGTTTAAAGAAATATTCAAGTTTGATTTGTGTATTTCCTATATGCAAGGAGAGCTTAACATCTCTCGTACATATAGATCATGTTGAGTATATTATAAATTGAGGAGCTTGACAACTCTTCTTTATATGATATACGTGTGTAGGGGGAGCTTCACATCTCCTCTTATGCATTACATAATATGTGTTATGTGAATTGGGGCTTGTCATCCTTTCTTCATGTAATGCATATGTGTAGGGAAGCTAACTTAGCGTCTTTCCTCTCATGAATGTATATAGCATATAAATATATTTGATCCTTATTTATTGGTATCAAGATACTTCATTGATATATTTTTTAATGATGATCTCATGTTTGTAGTCACCCCTTATTGATTTTTTTGTTTTAGACAAAAAAGGGGGAGAACATTGTTTGCATTGTTTTGATTGACAAAAAGGGGGAGAAAGATTTTTACCCCTCATTTTATCTATGGTTTTGATTGTTTACCCCTTTGTTGATGATTGACAAAAAGGGGGAGAAGTATTTGAGTTTTATATGCATGCTTATGTTTTATCTGCATATATTATGTTTTAATCTCAAGAATATTAAGTTTAATTGATATATAGAGTTTGTTTTGTAATTGGTATCTAGAGCTTATTTTGTTTTGAATATTCCATTTGATATCTAGAACCATTTATTGTTTATGCATAATGCATGTCGTTCATGTTTAATATTCATTGCATATATTTATTGTTTATCCCTATGCATGAGTTAAGGGGGAGCTTCCTTGAAGCTTATCTTTAATCCATGCATATATAACTCCATGAGTTTTGGTCATCATCAAAAAGGGGGAGATGTTGGCCCAATGGCTTTCCACTCTAGTTTGATGATGACTCAACTCATGTAGTTATGTTTACTAATATTCTTGTGCTTCTAAGTTTCAGATCATTAACAGGATATAGTTGGTGATTAGCTTCAACAAGGAGTTTAGAAGCTTTCCATGTTGATTCCGGTGCCAAAGCTTAAAGATCATACCTTTGCACTTGGAGGATCACGCGTTTGGGATCGCAGTCTACTTGAAGATGGAAGATCGACAAGAAGACTTAGGTATCTAGTTTAGAGTTTGTGTTTTTAGATCCATATTTGTAA